>CM034148.1:210239014-210839014 GCA_019776745.2 Taxus chinensis | reverse complement strand
AGTGTTTAACATTTAACTTTAAGAGTATCTCATTGAATAAGGATCATCTACATCATTGAAATTACTTATTTAATTTGTAATTTTGTTAATAGGATAATTATTTACACATAAGGCTAATTACATACACACAAGGCTACTAGCTATTATCCCTAGGATTCATTCCTAAGGGCATGCATCTTGATCTTATAGCATACCTCTGTTACACAGTGGAACAAGTGTAAGTCCAAATGTTGTGAAGTTCTTTTTTTTATTTAAGGATTTAGGATAAAGTTTCTTTCATTTATTTATAAATTTATGATTTAGTTAGTACACAATAAGTTTTATATGAAAAATATTATTTATCCACAATGATAGGTTTTAATCACATTACAAGGAATATCATGTTTCAATTTACCATATGTATAACATCCCATGCCTATGCTTCCGAAGGCCAAGCATCAAATATAATTTACCATATATTCATGCTCAAACAATAACTTAAGGATTTGAAAACACTTAACATGGAAACACACTCCTTTTTTTCTAGATTAGGTTTCCTGAGTATCATTTTATGTCCAACTTAAGAGGGTTTTCCCTAACAAGGTTCATATGTCTATCGTAATGAATTGTGTAACCTACTTTATTTTTTATAGGGGTATTTGTATCCTCATGAGACTATAAGTCCATGTCTTAGGGGATTTATCTCTAAGAACATGATCACAATTTCACATCATACATCCATTACATAGAAGGAAAAGTGGGAGGACAATATGGAGTAGTCCGTCGTTAAAATGGTTAAGGTTCACATTAGATTTTACACAAATTTGATCCCTTTTCTCACCACAAGATGATTCAAACACGTTATAAGAATGGTCTAATTTTCACATTTTTCCAAGCACCTCATTATATTATGGTTACATTCCCACTAACTAATCATAAATAAAAAAATGTTGTTAAGTCTCACAATTTATTCTTATTTTTGTGTCATAGAACCCAAAAGATAAATGAGATTAGGTATCGAGTTCATTTATGATCCCAAATCTTAAAGATGACTTTCAAGGTTAGTTGACGATCTTCGCCACTCAACATGTTGGTTGGTCCCAGAGGGTTTTATATTATTCTTAATGTTTGTTTCCTATGGCACCCTACCCTAGGAGAACACATTCTCCTTACTACATAGCCAACTATCAATCCTATGAGGGGAAGACATACACTAGAACAAATTTAAGCCATGTCGTTCCTAATTATTGGGTTTATGGCAAAGTTGCTAAGCTTGCAGGCTAGGATGGAAATCTCAACTTGGCCTCTTATCTACTTAACTAGAAGGTGTCATCAAATGTAAAGATTTAATTTTATCCTAAGGTTTTAGTTTCCTATGCTAAGAAGAATCACACATGAAGAATAGTTATGCACGATTTTTTCACTAGGGTTGACTGTTTCATTTATATTTCTTTATTAAATTTTCAAGGTAAGGAACACAACACACCAATTAATTAATCATGAATTTCACACTAGAATTTTATTATAAGATATTAAATTCAATTTCATTTAACATTTATATTCAACCCCTAATGTTTTTGTTTCCATACATATATCTGAATCAAAATAACACCTATGGTTAAATGCACATTTACTCAAAGCACCCCTAAAACTAGCATCTCATCCATAATAACAAACTTCGATAATAAGTCTTTAAATACAATATAAAAAGTTTTTTCAACCTCTACAATTACATTTTTTAGAATATAAATTACAATAATACTAAGTGAATTACAACCATGTCATTTTACCATCTTACTTGCATCCTGCAAAACCATGTGAGAATGAAATTGGTGATATATATATAGCATGACATCCACCTAAATCTATCATAAATAATGTTATTGGTTTTCCATTTACATGATCATGAAAATACACATGCAACAAGAGAGGGTTAGGGTTATATAATCGTTTCATTCCTTTACTAAGGGAGGAGAGAGAAGAGAGAGAGAGAGAAACACTATTTTTCCAAAATTCAAATTTCACATAAGTCACAAGATATAGTTTCAAAAAATTATTTACAAGTGTTAATAAGTTTCCATGATGGTTTGCTAACTTGACTAGGGTCCTACAACCTTCTTTTACATTTTCTTGCTAGTTGCAAAAGTTCCCAATTTTGGCTCAGAGGGTAAGAAAGTGCGTTCAAAAATTTTTTTTTGATAAGAAAATTCATGATGGGAGAATTCCTATGATTCCATGTATATATTGTCTTCTGCTATTTGGAATGGTTTTGGGAGTACTTTCTCTCCTACCACATTTTTGAGAAAAGGTGTGTGTGATCATTTGAGAAGGGTCAACTTCTAGGAAAGGTTTTAGGATCCCTAATTAGTGTTGGGAACCCATATCACAATCATTAGAAATTTCACAAGGTCTACTACATGATGGAATATACAAGATAAGGTTCTAGGAAAATAAAAAGTGGAAACATTTACAACACTGAGGCACAGGTGTCTTTTCTCGAAGAATGAATTTACACTGAAGGTTCTGGGAACCTCGGGAAGAGTTAGGAGTCTAAAAATGTAATATTGTATCACAAATATCCACCTCTATGTTCTATGAGTTAATTCTATTCATACCCATCTCAATCCCATGTAACAGTTTTTTTCACTATCTGTTTCCTTAGGAAAAAGGGGTAGGTTTACTCAAAACTTGAGAAAGACACATTTTATAAGTTTTTAAATGCTTCCATTGGTTTTTTTCCCCATTTCCTTTTAAATGTATATAATATACACCTCATAAATATTAATTTTTGGTCTCAACCCAAAAATTTCATCACATGTTCTAATTCTTCATTGACATGTTGATGTCAACAAATTAAGTCTACTTGGCTCACTTTGGGAGCTTAGTGCATGCCTAGATTTGGATCATCTACAAGATGGATTAGTAAACATAAAAACTCCAAATCAGCTACTAAAAAATCGAATGGGCTTATGTTTTCATTGATAAGAGAGAGAGACAATTCTGGTTTATTTCATTTAATAAAGTGGGTAAAAATCTTCAGATCTGAATCTAAACCTGCACACAAGCACACCTAAAAAATGTTTGTTATTTTTGGTGGTTAGGGGACCTACCTCAGTTAGATACCTAACCCTTTTAAGGAGATAAAAGATATTTTATTGATGTAAAATGAAAAATAAATAAATGAAATGAGAAGCATACCTAACTAAGATCACAGGACAATCACAGTTGAATTTGTCGAGAATCACACGGAGATTGCAAGCCAATCACAATTATGATTCATGCATGTGTTTAGATTTATTTAGAATAGTGTTGCATAAATTTATATTTATCCTTTTTGATTTACATTTCCTTCTTCAAGACCTGAACAAAAATATTAAGCAAGAGAGAAAGAAACCTCAAGGAAAGTCTTTGTGCATTAAGAGCCAGGGGTTAGAATGAGGGGGTAAGGGTGATTTTATTTATTGGGAGTGCATGGGGGAATATGAAACATATGGGTGCATTGATGGGGACCATAATGCATTGGGAATTCACATGGGTAGGTGGGGTGGACATAATTAAATGTGAGTGGGTGAGGGTTAATAATTGGGTGGTGAGTTGTCTTTTATCCCCATTTTGTGGGCTTTTATGATTTTTTTGGTAATTTTTTGTTTTATAATGTTTTAGTGTTTTCAAATAAGGGATCTTATGCACACGGTTCATTTTATAGTGTCTACACTTGGAGGACTTTTGGATATGGAAAACAAGTATGTAAAGTTAATTTTAAAATCCTTTTAACAAAAATTTTCCCTCCTCCTATTGGTTGATGGGGAAAATAAAAAAGTAATGCAAAATTTGAATGCTAAGGACCCCACCCACTCAACCTTGGCACATTTTTAAAGATCCAAGGAACTTGGAAAACATTGGTGTGTCATTTACACCTCCAAAGTGCACCCAAACATGATTTGGGTGCCTTTTGGTGGAGGGGAATGCAAAGTGGTACAATTTTCACTATGCATCACATAACCCAAATCCCTCCTCCATTAAAGTTGTTTTTCAAATACATATTTCCCTCCCAAAAACATAAATTAAAAATAGATAAATTTCTTCTCACAAATCCATAAAATAATTTTTTTTCTTCCCTCCATGTCAGTCAAACCATGCCTTTTCCCTAGGTATGGTAGATCTTGTTTTGCTCATATCTTGAGCTCCTGTTAATGAAATCACTACAAATTTTGAGCAAGCCCTCTCCTTGAAAAAACCTTAAAGTTGAAATGAGGAGGATGCTATATGATTTATTTGTATACGTTTTATCTCCATATTAAAAATTGCAGATGTTGAACCCTTGTTTTTCCAAAACCACTAAAAAGTTGATTCAATCATTTTTTGCAAACCACACAGAGGAATCACTTGAAAATTTTCAAATGAAATCTCATTAAAAATACCTTTTTTATATATATTACACATTTCCTAAGGTGAAGGGATTCATTTGATATGAGTGAATCCATTGTTTCTTGCAAAACCACTTTAAAAATTGCCTTACTGCTTAAAACAAATTCCCATTTCTTTCAATTCCCCATGACAGATCTTCCTCAAATTTGGAGAATTTTTTATCCTCCACCATACATTTATAATGAATCAATTTTAATGTCATATGGATTTGTATTATATCCATAATGATGAAATTATTTTTCATCCTACACTTCATTAAAAACCCATTTTCCAAGTTCACCTTACAACCAGAGACTATTTCATCCTTTTTGATCATTTAAAAAATGAGATCATCACCAAATTTAGAGCATCACTTTATATAGAAAATAAATATTTTAACTAGAGTCTCATAAAATTTGGATTTTTTGCCCCTATAATAGCCTAAATAAGAATTTCTCATGTAAAACCATTAAAAATCTTGAATTCTTCCAAACTAACTCATAATCTTATTCCTCTTCTCCCTCACAACTCTACCAACTTTCTCAAGTCCATGATACTTAAAACTATAAATATGAGATTCCATTACTGTGAATATGATCCCATCTCATTCTTGATCTCCAAATACCTGTATATTGGAGACAGTAATGTTAAAGTCATGGATTTTGACGATGTAAAATGGAGGATGGAAGAAAGAACCCACATCACCCTAGATAAAAAATTATTTTACAAGGGACTTTACTAAGCCACTGTGTTCTTATTATCAATCTGAGACATCGATTTCATCCTCACATGTGCCAAGAATTATGAAGTAGAAATCCAAACTATCACTACATACAATGGTTCCTTCATTTCTACAATATCTCCTGAAGGGATCTCATAAAGTCTTTCCATCATGAGACCCAAGAATGTAGTTATCCTAAGCAAGGATGATGCATTTCTCAAATGTCAAACGAAGGATTCTTTTATGTAAAGAGTGTTGATAATCAACTGGATGAAGACAAATTTTAAACTATCTCCTTCTAAAGACCCTCTCTCATTTAGAATTCATCAAATAAATGTCTAATTATATATTCCTACACAACATGCTCATAGGAGAGGCATCTACAAAGGAATTTCACCTATGGATGATCATTTTACTATTATCATGAAGGAAATCACCCTTAGAGGAGTGATGTGATGACTCCCCTTCCAACTGACAAAATTAAAACACTTATAGGTTGTGGGTGACCTAAATTTGCAGTGATTCTCTAGAGAGGATTGGTTCCCATAGTGTAATACCTAAAACAAGATTCTTTTATACTACATGAATAGGGAAAAGAGGGAAGGGAGACTGAAAATAACAAAATAGGGTGATACACCAAAAATTTTGAGGATCTAAAATTTGTTTCAACTACATATATGGATCAAAGGAAATATCACACCTTGCACAACTCAAAATATTAAAAACTAATGCATAAGTGTTTAAGAGAAAGGTTTTGAAGTTATAACAACATTGAGAATGGGTGCAAAATAACTCTAGAAAGGAAATTTGGTATAATCCATAACTGAATCCTCTGAAACTTTATTCAAACACAAGATATGACCTAAAAATTAGCGTGTTATTGCAATATGGCTTAGAATTTAGATTTTAAAATTAGGGATAAACAATATCACAAGATCAAAATTAGCTTTAAAACATAAAATTACACAAATTATAGGTACAAAACTAGTAGGGCTCGACAACAACTAGCCAAAGATCTCTTTTTTAATGAATTGTCTCCTATATAAATAGGAGAAATGAACTATAGAGAGGAAATAGCATGTAATATTTCACAAATGCATACACTATGACATCAAATAGTTCAAAAACTAAAACTAACAGTGTATTAAATATTTTCCTTGCATACTTGACTTCCTCTTCACTCTAACTTAATATGTACTCTGGACTTGACCTAAATGATAAAACTGGGGGTTTTCTCCAAGTATAGACCTATAAGGATAAGTTATGTAGTTGGTCAACATGATATTTTAGGAATTTTTCCATTTGCAACTTCACCACTACTTTAAAGTGTAGAATCAAGGAACTGGAGGAACTCAGGAATAGTTCCTCATATTCCTTTAAAAGATGACTTAACTGACATGTTTCCCTTGCTCCCTATGGAGGTGACTTTACCAAATTTTTCCCCATGTCCTTTGGTCGGCTAAATAGGGTGTGCAGAGAACTAGTGGAACAAGGGAATAATTCCTCTTATTCCTTAAAAGGTCGGTTTAATTAATTTTCAAATGTAACACTGTCATGGCGGAAATTCAGGGAATAGATGGAACAGAGGAACAATTCCTCTTATTCCTCAAAAATCTGATTTTCCCAAAAAATTAACTCAATTGGACAAGCGGTAAAGTAGGGAACCTAAGCAATGATGGAATGGTTCTTTTTGTTCCTTTAAAATCTGATTTAGTACAAAAATAAGTTTTTAACTCCTATAATTTTGATTTTGACCTTATGAACATGGGATTTTTCTTGTTGAGTGATCTCTCAGACCTAAAATAGACTATGGGGACTTAAAAGGAAAAAACATTTGTGGCCTCTACTTTTTTCTTGCCTGTTAAGTAAGGAGATCAATAGCCTTCAAGAATCCATTGGGAACAGATTCATACCAATCTACTTTGAAAGTTCACTTTATTGCAACCTCTTGGAAAAAATTCAAACACCAAAATACCTCCTCAAGCTAACAACAAAAAGTGTTAAATCACTTAGTAAAGACAATAACACCAACAATTTGCCCAAGGCACACAAAGGAATTAAACTAATGAAATAATGTGTGTGAAGAACTTGGAAGAAAATAGGATAACTACTTAATATGTATAAGGGTGATTCATGACCTTCAGTAACAATGCTTGCGGTGTATCCCATTAAATGGGATAGGAAGCTCTTCACCACTCAACTTGGAGAGATGAAAGGCATTAATTTGTTTACAACTAGAAATCATATATAATTAACTCCATATATATTCAAACTTGGTATGCCTTCCTGACTTAGTCCTTTCCTCATCCCATTTGAGAATAAGATCTCCTTCCTTGAATGTTCTTGAAACTAACTTCTTGTTAAATGATTACTTTACATGGTATTGATGAAGCTCCATTGTATGCATTGTTTGGATTCTAATTTCTTCTAACTCCATTAATTATCCAAGAATTATTCTTGGTCCATCATCTTCCATCATTTCAAGATGATTAATGATCTCTAGGGATGATATTTCAAGTAATATAGGAAACTTGGCTTATCTACCATAGACAAGCATATAAGGCAAGTTACTAATAGCCCTTTTAGGAGTGATTCTATTGGCCCAAACGGTTTTCTTAAGATTTATATGCCAATACCTTTGGTTCTCCATGGTTCTTTTGATAATCCTAAGAATATTCATATTAGTGGATTCTGCTAATCCACTCCCTTGAGGACAGTAGTTGGAGGATGTGCTCAAATGGATACCAATTTTAACTTCCCATTCACTTGTCTTGGTTCCAAGAAAGGCCATTTCATTATCATAAATGATTAAAGAAATAATTCCAAACCTAGTTAATATACCTTTATAGAAGTCCAAAAATGAAGTTCCATTTGCTTCCTTAAGGGCCACTACTTTTATCCACATTGTTATGTAATCAGTAGTTGTAATAATCCACTTATGACCTATAGTTGAAGATTTTTTATGCATGCAGGCCAAAATATTGCTCAACAACATGTACTCTTAATGATCTGCTCAATTAGGTTATTTGAGGCAATGAGTAGGAGACACAAAAGTACCGGCATACAAGGGGATAGACTTAAAGGGGCTAAAGTGAGCTCTAGGGTCACATATCAAGATAGAGGAAGGAACCCTATTGAGATATCATTAGTATGGTGTGGAGAGGTATGAATTAACAATTAAAGGAAATAAGCATGTAATAATTGTTATGGTGAAATCATAGCACCCCTAATTGTTTGCAAGTGGATGGTTGAGGTAGTTAGTGTGATTCATCAAACATGGAATTATCCCAAAGTGTGGGAATTTGCAATCACGATAACCCTTCAGATGAAGGTTTTTTCCTATTCGTCTATTCTAATGCACACATCCAAATTGTAGAGGATCTACTCTAAAACATATTCTAACTTGCCAAGGAGACGAGGTTAAGAAGATTACAAGAAATTAAACCTAAACTAATAGAGGTGGTGCACAAAAAGGAATGTTGAACACCTTCTTTTCATGGAGATGGAAACCACAATCAGATTAAGAAGGACGAAAATACACCATACAATCCACTGATGAGAATCAACTAACCATTAAACACAAACAATTAAACATGTGATACAATAACCCTGCACAGATAACCAATATTGCAATGAGAGATCATAAGAAATTAATGAACAAAAGAGAGGGATGAAATTCATCCACAAAATTGTATTATTTCTCCAAAGATTTGATATAGTGCATTACAATGGCCAAGAGGCACAAACTTGCATTATAGCTTGAATGGGAGATTTGAATTCCATAAACTCACTTACAGATAAGAGAAGAAGGGAGGGTGCAAAGAAAAATTTTCCAACATTAGAACAATGCCCCTCCTTATAATATCTAGGAAGAATGAGAGAAAGGGGAAGATAAGAATTTGAAATCTTGCTTCAACCACCCTAAAATGCATTAAAATCTCCTAAAACAATGATGGGTGCCACTATAAAACCCATACCTCCATGTATTATGCCTTACTAAGCAAGAAAGGAAGCCTATAGCTCATCATGGGTAGGCGATAAATCTAGAAACACCCCCTAAAATGGTGGATTTTATTTCTTGTGCAAATCTGAACTCCTAGTCAAAAGTTATGCCCACAGAGAGATTTCCAAAAAGTCCATTCTTGTGCAAATCCAAGCTCCCAGTCAAAAGTTATGGCCATATAAAGTTGAGGTGTCATACTGCATTAATTGTGAGTGGTTGGCTCTATTTCTTTAGACTCTGAAATGCATAACAACCTCTAAAATCTGAAATTTCAGACTTTCAGGCATTTTGACTTCGGAGGTTGATGTTACTGTTCATCCGCTTGAGTCAAAAAAACCTCCCAAACCCTGAAAATGTGAAGTTTAAAATTAATAATTTGGGTTTTGGACTTTGATTTCTGATTTTTTGTGTTTTGGGGCTTCAAAGTTCTGAAATGACGAAACCCTGAAGTCCAAAATTTGGACTTCGGGTTTCATACCTTTTGTATTTTGAGATTTCAAGGTTTGGTTTTTTGATATTTCAAGGTTTGGGTTTTCGGGATTTGGGTTTTTGATACTTTTTTATCCATTTGGGCACATGAAACCTCTAGAACTCCGAAATACCAAAGTCCAAAATTCAGACTTTGGGTTTCAGACATTTTGAATTTCAAGGATTTTTACTGTTCACCTATCCGCACTCACCAAAACTTTCGAAACTCTGAAGTCCAAATTTCATACTTTGGGTTTCCGAATTCAAGTTATGACCTTCATGCTTCTTTCCACCCACTCCCCAAATTTGACCCTAGCTTACCTCCAAATAGCTCCACCTCTACAATCTGAAATTTTGTTCTTTAGGAGTTTCTTCATTTCCTGAATTCCTCTGTAATGCTTGACCTACTTCAAAAAATTCGGTTGATCCTGAAATTCAAGCTCCCATGACTGAATCAACCCCATTTTCTCAATGTATAAGTTCATGTTTGTTCACTTTTTCCTGAGAGGAAAAATTGGATAACAATAACTAAAATGAAAGTGAATATAGAGCTGATATATGATAAGAGTGATAAGCTAAATAACATAAATCATGCATAATACTAAGCTAACATAACACAATGAAGAGGAGCTAGACTAATATATCTAAAGTGACAAAGTAAGGTTAGATCATTCACCTTGTACCCATATGGTGGTTATTGATGCATCCTTATCCCCTGAGAAGCAACACATAGAGAGAGTTACTATTAGGTGGAGTAGGGGAAGACCATTCATGTAATAGGATCACTATATAATGACCCAATAGTGCAAGAAATCATCCAAGAAGATAGGTTTCCAATCCAATGCAAGCAAAATTTAAGATGAACCAAGAGCATAGCAATCAGATACAAAGATGGTGCAAAAGAGAAAATTAAATGGCATTTCTGATGTCTTAGTTTCCTTTTTCCTTATGAGTGTCAAATGTAGTGGAGGTATATATAAGACTACATCACATGTGGGTGATGGTGTCGGACATGTAGAAATATAATACTGACACAATCACCCATGGGTGATTGTGTCACCTAAGGATGCAAAAATGAGGTGACATGTCATGAAAAGTAATAATAGTTTGTCTTTGGTCATGAAAGTGGTTAAAAAGGTTGCAAAATGGTACAATGAAAGCAAGAGATAATGAATATGATATGTATGATACCTAAGAGGATAAGGATACCTAATGCAAACTAATCTCGAGACCAAATGGTGAAACTCTCTCCGTGTATTGTCTATAACCCATAATGGTTACGTGAATAACCATTCCCCATTCCTGGCAGCCCCCTTAAGGCATTCACTCAGGAAATAAATGCATTAACAACCCTTATCTTCAGAAATATGATTGTTAGTAAATGTATGAAATATGAAAAGTAAAAAAGTGAAAAATCAGGTGTATAAATATGCCCCATCCATTAATCACCACATGTCACAATAGTAAAACATGGGGTGGTCAATGAAAAAAGACAATATGTAACACTAATACTAAAAATAAGTATTGAAAGAAATGTTGAAAGGAATAGCTATAATTAAATTACTCACCAATGTGTACTTGATATTTTCACTCGTCATACCACATGCGGGTGTAATCCATGTTGACTGCAAGAACCCTGGAGAAAAAATACTGAAAGGAAACAATAGAGGATCATTGCTAAAATAAGACATAATTCACCTATCTACGGGACCATGGGATGGATGTCATGATATTTGTTGAGATGTCGTGATGGTATGGTGTAACAAAAATAAAGCCAAGAAACGGGTAACAACACTGAAAATAAAATAAAATGTATGGTAAAATATACAAATAGAAACTATCATAAACCCGAAGGTTTACATAAAAGAAGATGGGTGATTAGCCCAAAGGGCAGATAGCAACGCTAAAAAGTGTAAAAAACAATGAGGATGATATTATAAGGTAATTAGATCAATCCAAGAAATACCATGAGCCTGAGTGAGGATGTGCATAATATTGTGGTGATCTAATGGGAAAGACCAGGGTGTACATAATCAAAATATTTGATAATAGTGTCAGAGAATGTTGATGAAGTAGTGGATTTGAAAGGAAAATATGAGAGATCATAGATGAGTATTGAAACTCCCGATCTTCTTCAGATGTGAAACTTCTTGAGAAATTAGGCATTGGTTAGTTCCTTGAAAATGTGGCCTTCATTAGTTTGAAGGTGATATGTATCAGGTCCTATGATATCCTTGATGAGATAAGGACCCCACCATTTCTGAGCATATTTGCCTTCTTTTTCATGTGTGTAATCAAACTTAATAACAAGGTAACCCAAGTCAAAAGTATATAGATTAATGAGTTAGTTATGTTGTTTGGGGATGTGCTATTTTTTCTTTTAGTTTCGAGTATAGACTCTATCGCATCAATATTCTAGTAATTCAAGATCATGGAGACAAGTTTCATGGAGTTCCTCATCTAAAATGATATCATGATGAAGGGAAATTCACCTCGAGTGGAATAATTGCTTTAGCTCCATAGGTAAGTGAAAATGGGGTTGCCCCAATGGTTGTACGGACACTGGTGTGATATGACCATAATCTAGGATATAGCTTTGTGTGCTAATCTTTGCATGATTCACATAAAGTATTTTGTAGGATTTTGTTAAGAATTATGTTTATGGATTTGGATTTTCCATTACATTATAGATGATACAGTCTTGAGAATTGATGTTTAATTTTGAACTTAGCACAAAGTTGCTTCATTTATTTGAAATTCCCACTATCATCATATATGATGGTATGGGGAATTCCAAATTGGCAGATGATTTGGTTGAGGATGAATTTAGATGTAGTGAGACCATAATATTGGTGAGATGCATGGCTTCAACCCACTTAGTGAAATATTATGTGGCCATGATTATGAAGACATGCACATCTTGGGATTGAGGTAGTTTCCCGATGTAATCCAATCCCCATATACTAAAGGATCGAAGAGAAATGATAGATTGTAGCTCGGTTGGAGGGGAATTGATTAGATCATCATGAAATCGGTAAGTTCAACATTTATTGGTGAAATCATGAGTGTTAGCTTCTAGTGTAGGTTAGTATTACCCCAAGCATAGGAACTTGTGTCCAGTAATGTGAATGCTACAATGGTCATTATAAGTGCCTCGATGCACTTCTTTTAAGAAAATGGGAAACTCATCCTTATCAATGCATCAGAGTAGGGTACCTTAAATTTTTGATAGTATAATATGTCATCTTTAAGTACGTATTTAAGATCCTTCTTGTGTATTCATATCCACATTTAGGATTCATTATTGTTTGGGTATGATTGGTATTGTAAAAAATAGCGGATGTTAGCATACCAAGGGTCCTGTAGAGTCTTATGTGGTTTTATCTGACAGACATCCTAGATGTTTGGAGGAAGTGAAGTGACTATATTTTGGATAATTCATATAATTTAATCTTCATGGGAATCAGAATGCGAGTGAAAATGAGTGGCATATGTACCCAAAGAGTTAGCCAAGGAATGTTTTTGTGGGGGATAAATTAAATGGTAAATGAGGTGAATTGTGGTATTAAGTCTTGAACTAAGTCATAATAGGATTTTATTTTTTCACTATGACATTGATTTATGCCACTAACCTATCCACACATTAGCTTTGAATCCCCAATGGCATGGAGATAGAAGACACCCTTAGCTATGGAATCTTGTATACCTCAGATAAGAGCTTCATAGTCTTCCATGTTGTTGGTGATCTAAAATTTGAATTGATACGAAAGGGGTAAATCATTTCCAAAGGGATCAGTAAGAAAAAAACCTTCCCCAACTCCTTGGAGGAAATTTACCCCATTGGAGTGCAGTATTTGTGTATCATTATGGAGGTCAATGGTGACCTCCTCATTAATTGTGGCCATTGATTTGGATTTTGGTGAAGGAAGCACTTCAAATTTAGTGTCAGAGGAATGCACCTCAATTGTATCCGTGAAGCTATAGTAATAGTATTTTATGGAGATAGAATTTTATATGCCCTCAATGAGTAGGATATCCTTAGTAGGTAATGCATCATGAATGGGATAATTTATAGAGATGGGGGTGGTGGCCAAGTGGTATACTATGACTTGTCCTTTTACCACTCTCTGTGTGATGATACACATGTAAAACTCCATAAGAAGGGTTATTCAATTTCCAATGCGATCTATGGGGAGGATATTATATGATAAAAATTTCCTCAAGGGATCTATATAGATGATAACATATGTTGTTTGATAAAGCATATAGTGGTGTAAATTCATAGTTGTGTAATATATGGTGAGGATATCTCGTTCAATGGAAGTGTATCATGTTTCAAAAACTAATAAAGATCAAATATTATAGTAGATAGCATGTTACTTTCCATTTTCATCTTCCTATTCTAGGATTTCCTCAACGGTCACCAAATTGGAAGAGGTGTATAGTAGCAGAGGTCGATCTATCAAAGCAGGTTGTAATGTTAAAAATGAGGATAAGGAGTGTTTCAAATTTTTATATGTTTATTGACAATATTTGGTCCATTCAAGCTTGGTTGATTTTTGAAGTAGGTTATCTATGGCATGAGTATAATAGGTAAACTTAGGGACAAATTATCAAATTTACTCAAGTTTCCCAAAAAAAGTATGTGTGTCTGCTATGGAAGATGACCATGGCATGTTAAGAATATCCTTGATCTTTACTGGGTTGACATTGATATCATGCTTAGATACTAGAAACCCTAGGAGCTTTTCTCTTGTCACCTTGAATATGCACTTTTTGAGATTGAGACGGACCTTATATTTACACAAGTGTCCTAAGGCAATTTCCAAGTCATGTGCGTGATCATCAGTGTTTCAGGATTTGATGAGTAGATTGTCAACATAAACTTCGATGACCTTGTGTATGAGATCGTGAAATATGTGTGTCATGGCACATTGATATGTTGTACTAACATTTTTAATTATAAAAGGTATATTTACATAACAATAATCTCCCCATTTTATGGTGAAACTACAATTATCACAAAATTACAGCACCCCCGATAACTCAAGTTTGTGTGCATAGGCCATCAGTATAATCTACATAACAAGTGGTTATCCCTCAAGCTGTGGGACTTGTGAACTTGAGATAACCGTCTAGAGAATTCCATATTCCTCTACCTAATCCTAATTCTAAACTACTCCTAATGCAGAAAAGACGCCTAACTACACTTATCCTAACAATTCCATGGAGATAGGGAGAGAGAGTGTATGAAAAGGGAAATCATACACTAAAGGGGGTGATAACACCATAAAAAGGGGTGAGATATGTTTTTGAGGGAGAAACATGAGGGAAAATAGGTCTGGGAAAGGTTAGGTGAATGTAACACAGACCCAGATCCTTAGTCGACATCTACACTCTATGAAAAATAACTACTTGAACCTACAAATGATAAATATATGCACATAATACAACAATAAAATAGAGAGGCAAGGAGGTGCAATAAAACATGATAAAGGGTTGAAAACACCACAAAACCATGAATTTATTACTCCAAAACACACAAATACCATTTAAATTGATGCATAGAGGCATAAATATGCTTTCTAGGCACATGATAAGGCTTACAGCTGAATGGAGTTGACCAAAAATTTTACAAGAGTTCCTCAACTCCTAGAATGTCTCTCTAAAAATGAGGGGGTTGATTACATTATATAGAAAATTTTCTAAACTACCCTCATTAAAGAGGTATGGGAACCCATAAAAAATTTCTTCCCGAGGGTACTTCTTTCAGATGAAGACATGGTTGCCATACCACATTAAATATGGTTGGTGAGCTATCTTTCAACCACCTACCTTCTCCTTTCCTGGGACTCATAATCCATCCAACCATGTGACCTATAACATAGCCAGGATATCCAACTAGTTGACCTATCTAACCGTGTGTGTCACCTGATCTCAACCATCCAACCCGGAGGGGGTTAGACATCGTCTAACCTGTAGGCTATACATTTTATGGCAGACGCCTAACCTATGGTCACCACCTTCACACCATGGGTTTTCTAACCTCAGAGGTTGGATGGTCATCTAACATGTTCGTACGTGTCCAATCTGTGACCTAACCAACAAAAAAATCCATGCTTGTGTATGTATACATCTTCGCTGACAAACCCTTGAGACGTCCATCTCTTTTTCTGTACGATGCGTCACCCATCCAACCCAAGCATCCAATCAAATGTCCAACCAGCCATCCAACCAATCACCTAACTAACCTTCCAACCTAACCGTTTGACCCGGCCATCCAACCCAGCCATTAAACTACCATCTAATTATAGTCCAACCCGGCTGTTTAACCCAGTCATGCAGCCAGACGTGTTTTCTGACCTACTAGCCCTAGCTCCAAGATGTACTCACCCATCTCACTCTATAACTCGGCCATCATCTAGCTCGATTCCAACTCACTATACAACCCAGCTAGCTTGGTTCACCACGGTGAGCTAGAACTTGAGTTGTCTTTCTCTCATGATCTCTGGGGCTGAATTTGATAGTCGTCCGCACCTCCCATACTTTGAGTGGCTAAGTCCACTTATAATGGATTATCTAAATTAAATTAGTGGGGTAAATTTAGGATAACAAGTAATTTTGTGTTGATCCTTGGGGGAGATCTAGATTTGATTGTACCTGGAAAACCCATCCATAAGAGATAACATCTCATAATATGTCATGGCATCGATGGAGGGTAGGGAAAATTTATCTTTAGGAAAAGTGATGTTGAGATTCCTAAATTCAATGCAAATTCAGATGGCTAAAGTATCCTTTTTGAAATCGGAAAAATATTTGACACCTATTCAGAATATTCTACCATACAGATGAACCTAGCATCTAAGAGCTTGATGGTTTCTTTATTACATAGGTCATTGATTTTGGGCAGGAAATTTCATATCTTTTGTCGAATTGGCGCGATATCTGAATAAGTGATAATTTTGTGGGAGATAATTTCAAGATCAATGTTAGCCATATCAACATATCCCCATACAAATACCTCCTTATTCTTTCATAATATTTCTATGTGACACTCACATAAATGAGAAAAGAAATCACCAATCATGACTACATGTGTAGAATCATCATCAAGTTGTACACTAATGGTTGATTCATCATAAATGGTATTGTCATCTTGGAAATGATATGGGGCTTTGGGTAATTTAGCTACCTCATCCTCGCTAGGATAAATAGTAGCGACATATTCATCAAAGAGCATAGGTTTCTTAGAGACATTTCCCATCTTATGATGATTTCAGGGAAGTTTATCTTATCGGGCATACAGGAGATCTTAAATAGCCTTGTCATTTTCTAAGTTAGGGAGAGACCCATGATACTCTACATTGATTTTGAGGCTTATGTACCACTTAACATCTCTATGTTCCTGAGAGTTAGTCTAACGTACATCTAATACCTTGGCATTTAAGGTGACCTCTTTAGGTGTAGGATCAACAACAGCCATGCTAGGAGCACTGGGACTAATGTTATCTACAAAAGCTAGCTCAGATGTCATTGTCGGTGGTGGAGCTATTGTGGGAACATGACACAAAGTGCAGTTAGAGATTTTTTCATTGAACTAAGGGATATCGAGGAGTGGTGAATTAGCTAGAGGAACATGGGGAAGTGTTTCTTCCTCATCCTCATTATCACTAGCATCATAGACATGGGTTCATAAGATGCGTCAATGGTGTTTGATTCAAGTTAAGAAGATTCTATTTAGTCCAAGGCATGTTTATAGTGCAAGACTTCTAGCTACCTATACTCAGCATGTGAAATGATATAATGCTTTTCGAAGGCAATCCCTTTTCCTTTAGGATTAGGAACCTCCTTAGCCAAAACACCAATCTTGCTAAAATATATAGGTCAAAGAGGAGGGTGATCAGAAAATATTTGTGTGATTCCTATTTCATTGCATTTTAAGTGATTGGTGTTTGTGGAGGAAACATTTCCTAATGTAGAAGAACCAGAGGTAATTAATGCATAATTTCATTGGGTAACTTTTTTATATTGACTGTGCTTTGAAGGTCATTCAGCTCATCATCATATGAGCCTATTAACATATTTTATATTTCAAACCTTATATCAAAGAATCCTAGGTAGGGAATGCTCTAGATCTCAGGATCATTCGACATTAGGAAAGGTTCATTAGGGAATGGTGTTGGAATATCCCAAGGATTGGGATCAGCATCATGTCTAAAGCGTTGGTTTTTATGGATGAATATGATACATTAGTACCTAGAAGATGCAATTGTGCACATTTGATGTGTCTGTGGTCATCTTAATAAGAGGTTATAAGAGAGAGGACTATCTAATACCATAATCTTAGCTTGGAAAATTTTAGGTATGTCTATTATGGGAAGCCATATTCATCATATAGGATTTTGTTTAGTTTTATCAAAGCCATGACAAGTCAACCGAGAATAACTTGAGGTCATCAATGGAATAGTTGAGTTTTTTGATGAGGGGGAAAGATGATAATTTAATTCTCGATCCTTCATCTATAAAGACTCTATGTTCTTATACATCATGAATGATAGCACTAATGAGTAAGGGTGGGTCATCTACATTAAATAGGAACTCTTCAGTAATCATTTCATCCTCCTAAAATTCAAGGCTATGCATCCTAGACGAGAGTGTTTTAAGGATGGTGTCATAGTCTCTATGTGGTGGATTTCTAGTTTTGTGGATGTGGCAGCTACACAAAAAATATCCTCAAAAATTTGCGACTATTGGAGGAGAAAACTTTGATTTAAATATGAGGTGTGTGTGAGTTCCTTGAAGGGTAATTTTCATGTAAGGGAGTTTAAATCATCTAAGAATTTCTGACTAGGCTTGGAATAGCTTAAATAGTGATATTGTGGTGGTGGAACAATGGAAGGTGCATCCAGAGGTGATTTATTTGAATTTATCTTGTCAGAAGAAGGTGGGATAGGGTCCCTGGTATTTCTTGTGACACCATAGGTGGAGGATTGACTATGGGAGTAGGCTTTGTCGTTGGTGGGTCCCGTGAAGTATCAAGTAATGATGGGTTGTCAGAAGATTTATTTTTCTTGATGATAGGATCTTTATGGGTAGGATTATGTCTATAATTTACCATTACCACATTGATATATTGAGAGTCTCGGAGGATTTGATCATATGCAAGTTTTATGGTCCCCATGATATTGTTTATGGATATTTTATGTTGCTTAATTTTATGGTTGAAATGGTATATTTCTAAGGATTTATATTTCGCATAGCATTCTTGTATGATGGTAGAGTAGTCGAAACAAGAACCAATGAAGAATTCAAGGTCTTCCTTGCTAAGGTCCTTACAATCATTGTGATAATACCCGATAGTGGCATTCCACCAAAAGAATAGATCACCCATGAAGTTGGGTGATGCATGATTTGAAGGGGGAACTATCCGTGGAGTGGGAAGAATTTGGAGAAGCTCGGTGTGAGAAATCATGGTGCATTCCCACCCCTTTCTCTCTAGAAGGATTTGAAGGGCTGATTCTTTTGTTGTGAATTTAATTTTGGGAAATGAATTATAAGTGTATCTGAACTCATGCGTGAGATGATATTGTCGTTTATCTTACTCAAGGGCTTATTCTAACATATTAGGAGAGAAGAACCTGAATTTATATTAAAGAGTGGGCATAAGGGCCTTAAGGAAAATATTACATAGACTTTGGTTGTCAAGAGTTTGCTTAACTTGTATGGAAAACATTTTCCATTTCTTAATAAATCATTGGGCAGATTCATGAGCCACTTTCTTAAGGTTTATAAAAATTTGTAAGGTGTTTTTGAAAAGTTCTTGTTGCTGAAATTCTGCAATGATAGATTTCACCAAGCCCTCTAGGTCAACTACTGAGCTAGGAGTAATTTGGTTGTACCATTATAGTTCTTCACCTATGAAATTATTTTCTAGAAGCTTAGAAGTTATATAGGTATTTGTCCTAATTAATTCCTTGTAAATATTACCAAAGGTCTTAAGATAGAGGGATGGATCCATAGAGCCATTGTATGACATAGTAGGGACAGACTCTCCTAAGTCCATGACAACAATGTAAGGAGATAAGGGTTAATTTTTGACATTTCATAGCATCTTGCTCTGAATTAGTGGAGGAGGAATAGGATTATCACGTGCATCCACCAACAGAGGGGGTATAAGAAGGAAAGATAGGTGCTAAATTTTGAGATGATAGCTACCACATCTTTTTTTAAATTTAAAGCATGCTAATTTTTGTAGTATCTTGGGATAAATCCATCTAATCTAGGATCTTAACTATTACCATGTTAGGATCCATAGAAGAAGGGATGCCTTTTTTTATAGGTGATTATTCATGATTTTCACGTTCGTTGGTGGGGTTTTTGGGAGACTCGTTTATATCATTCCAACTGGGAGGAGTCTGATCATGATATGAAAAGCCTTGGATATTACGGGGCATGGTCATTTCCATGGTGTCAGTAGATATCTTTTGAAAACCTTTGTCTTTTTTAGGGTACCCATTTTTGTTTAGATTGTTAATGATATATATGGGGTCTATATTTTCAAACTCAACCACATTACATTCCAATATATGACCCTTCTCTAAGATATCAAAGGGGAAAGGTTGGGAAAAAATAATTTCACTAAGCAGATTAGGGTGACAATGAAGGTTAGTACATTTAGGATGAGAGCTAGAACACTTAGGAGCATGGAGAGGAAATGTAGGCATAAAGGATTTCCCCGTGGAGAAGTTCAGAGGGTTCAATTGTTCCAAAAATATCCTTAGAGGTGGCATAGTTATAACTTGGAAGATGAAAACAAAGCTCTGGAAATCTGTACTACATAAAAAATTGGCCATGTAGAATGTTTACACAGGGGCTGTGGAATAAGGAGATACATTCAGCGGACAAACAAAATCGTCCCTTCTGAGAAGTTTGAATAGGGTTTGATGGTGTTTGGGAAGTGGTAAGACAATAATAGATAGGATCGTCCATGTAACAGGTCTATGCATGGGACAAAGGTGTCTCAAAAAAATGAGACAGAAACAAAAAAAATTACCCAAAGGTGATGATGTTTGTATAAATAGGTTTTTAGCGTTTTAAGGGTTTTTAGATGCTTAAATGAAGTCAAGATAAAAGATAGGTGTTTTTAACGAGTTTTTCTCAATCAGAAGGCTTGTAATATTCATATCGAGTTCACCAAAGAATGTATGTGTGCCAAAATGTGGCTCAAAAACTTTTTTTAACTCATCATTAAATTAGGGTATTTGAGACAACGAGTAGGAGACACATAAGTACCAATATATAAGGGGATAAAATTAAAGGGTCTATACTGAGCACTAGGGTTGCCTATATAAAGGGAAGTAACCCTTAAAATAGGTTAACCTAGGGTTTCCAAGGCCCACAGTCAAGATAGAGGAAGGAACCCTACATATATATCAGTAGTTGGGTGTGGAAAGGTATAGATTAACAAATAAAGGAAAGAAGAATGCAATAATTGAAATGAAATTAAATAGATAGTTGATATCTAATTATAGTGCTAAGCTAACTAGCATTGAGCATGCATAATAATAATAAACATAACACAATGAAGAGGAGATTTGATTAAGCTAAATATGGAAATATATACCTAATCTTATGCTATGGTAGTAGTAAATGAATGCAATAATGAAATACAGAAATATACAAAAACAAACTAAGAAATAAATAATGAAAACCTAAGGTGCAAAAAAGGATAAGATGCCTTAGCTTATTCACTGAGTTCTAGAAATTACATAGAGCTGGAAGATAGAGAAACATGAAGCACTGACCATGGCACTAGAGCACTGAGCACCCGCAGGAACTTCAGAAAAGCTCCGGGTGCCGTTTGAGTCCGTTTTTTTTTTAAACCACGTGTTTCAATGAGATGAACGCAGCGGCAACCAGCTACCAGAAGTTTTCGACACGTTTTTGGGGCCATCTTGAGGCCTTAGGATTTAAGTTATAGTTTGGTTTTTTCCTATTTTTGAGCATTAGTTAATTTTAGATTAATTGCAAGGGTGCCTCTAATTTAGGGATGTAGAAGATGCGTGGCAATTTCTGCCCGTAGGAATAAGCCTTACTAAGAATAGCAGGTACTGCTATTAATTTCCGCCACCTTGGGCACCTGGAAAACTCGTTGGGAGTTATTTTCCTATGAAACATTGAAATTATTTGATAACTCTAGAATTTTATTGCAGTTTATCTCGTTGTTCTTAATTTGGGTACATTAATTGCATGGAGAGAGAAACTAGACAGAGGGACAAGGGTGCCCACAAGCACCTGGGTACTGATTCTTGGCACCTGGGTCTATGGAAAGACTTAGAACGCTGAATTCTCATGGCCACAAGATGTTCATTGATGCTCTCCTTTTGTCAATATGAGTTCACACAATGATTGTCAAGGTCATAATAAACCTGCAATGAAGTAAGAACCTACAAAACCCTTAAATAGACATCAAATCCTTAAAAAGAAAGATGCAAAATAACGGCTCAGATTGTCCTCAGTCTATCACAATGGTAGATCCTATGATTGGGAATTGCACTACATCTCATACCCAATGTATTTCTAGTGTGTGTGTGCATGGAATTTTGCCCTAAGATGGGCTCTTGTGTCCAGTGTCACACTTGGATAGCAAACAATTAGTCTAAATGTAAAGAAATATAATAGATGTGTGCATGGAATAAAATGAACTTCCCTCCTATGAAGTGTATGTAGAAATGACCCTTGTGTCCTTTGTGATGGTGCTAGATGGATGCAATGGAGCTCTTAGATGCCTTGATGGGTGTAACCTTAGGTGGTGATAGCTAGATGCTTAGTGTTTGGTCCTTTATTATGACTCACTTAACTTAATATTTATATGATTCCCTTGTTTAAATTTCGTAATTAAACCTCGAAAAGGATGACTACCAAAAAGATAAGATGTCTCAAATGGGCTAGAAAGGACCCAAAAAGTGTGAACAAATTATAAATGAGGACAAGGTGCACCTAGAGGGGACAGAGGGCAACTTGACGATAACGTGTCTGGCTAGGTGCTAGTTGATCTCCAGGATGATAAATACTCAAGGTATGAAAAAGGCAGACTGAGCAAGTAAGAAGTGCAAGACCAAGAAAAGTGGCAATAGAAAGAAAAGAAAGGTTGACCAAATACATGGGTTAATTAGTTATCATTCTTACTTAGGAATCATATGAATAGTATTATGTAATTAGGACTAGATAATTACCCAAAGTGCGTGATTTTGTGTTTATAGTGGAGAGGTGGGCTCACTTTATGTTGGTGATACCATCATACCATTGATAGCTTATTTAGATCGATGAATAGTATGTGATGTATAGGGATTATTCATACATTTATGTCATTGCGCAAAATAGATTATTCTGATATGCATGTATGTCATTGCATTCCTGCCATGAGGATGTCAACCGAGCAAAAAGTGATGAAAATGAACCTAGGGCAGAAAATGCATGTGTAGATGTCGTTCCAGTTGTCAATGTCGATGTGTGTGATGTTGTTTATGTTGATGTGTGCGATGTTGTTGATGTTGATGCTGACTACCACTTCCCATACGAACAGACCTATAAAAGAGAAGCTGACAAGTAGTCAAATACACATGTATAAGTATAAAAATCACATAAAGGAGTGTATAAAATGAAAAAATGTGAAAAGGAGACAAGTGCACCTGATCCATGATGAAAAAAGAGTGTATAAAGGATCTTGTAAATGATGTCGATGCGTGATTTTTTCAGGTGATCTCATACCAGTGTAATAGAATAAGTGTAGGTATAATTGTCTAGTGTTGTCCTCCAACCTTTAATTACTTCTTGTTGTGAAAAACACCACCACATTTAGTTTTTACGTGCTAAGGAATTTCTGCCCTGTAAAACTTGTTGTGTAAATTCCTAGTGCTAAAGGACTCTCGTCCCTGTCAAAATCCTCTGTGACATATCAAAGAACTATGTAACTATCCCCTGGTTACTGGTACTCTAGAAAATATCGATGTATTGCCCCCTGTTACTGGCACTCATGGGGCCAATGTGCTAAGGACCCAATTATGATTCTGAGCCCTTTCGAAACTGAAAACTATGTTTTACCAGTACCATACTATGTGTAACATAGTATGCGGTGACTGATTCACCCATATTATGCCTCCCTCATTTAGGTCACATGTGACATTGTTGAAGGAGTATGCGGCCCAAAAGAGGACCGGTCATTGCACTGAAACTGCGCCCTATAGGGGAAGGGGAATGTGATTTGTAGAAACTAAGGAACATGCAAAAAAGTGTAACACCCTTGACTGTTGTTATTTTCCTCCTTTGCATTCAAGTGTTGATATGTGATTTTCCTTATAAGGATATGTTCTTCTGATCATTGGAAATCATGATTGAAATGGATACGTCTTTTCTGATCTTAAGATCCTTTGACTAAACTGGAATGACTTCTAGGAATCCATTTTTCAGTTCTGGCAGGTGATTTGCAATATGGTTTAAGAAGTGTAAATTTATCTCTTTATCTGATTCATCCTTGGATCAATTTCAGTGATCCAAGGAATGTTCTAAATCTACTCTACTAAATGAATGGTAAATTTGGCATTCCATGAGTTAAGGCACACGCTGGACTAAACTTTGTTGTTGCAAGTTTTTTGATTTCTGTGTGAACGTACTTCCATTCAATAGGTTGCTTGGCTTGGGTCTTTGAAGATCGACCAAGACAGGTCATTGTTGATAAAATAAGCATGCAACCTGTACACGGCATAAGGGATACCCAGGACCCTATTGAGGATTGACCTATGAAATCCTAAGCTAGGTGAAAGTATTTCCTACCTAAGCTATGTTACTTGATACAATTTTGTTTCTAACCTAAAACTTGGTACTAAAGAGTTAGAAGGGTTGCTAGATATAAAAACTAGAACCTAACACTACAAGGTTATTTGGTGATCTAACCTAGTTTCTAAAAGCTATTGTATTTTTTATTACTTACCTATGTGGAGTTATTTAACCTAATTGCTAAGGACCTATGTTGGGGGTTAGCGGTTAGTGTTATATCCTAAGGTATAAACTTTAATTCTACCTAAGATCTAACCTAAGCCAGTAATCTATCCTAAGTTAATGGCATGAAGGGGAACCTAAGGGGTCACAAGTATATGATGACGGTTCCTAAGTCATTAATTTTGTTGATAAGGATGAAAGGACATGTGGGACTACTAGCTTTGGCATGGGTTAGTTGGTTTGGAGGAGGCTTAGGTGGCAGTATCACTAGAAATAGAAACACATGTTATTTTTGATTTGGAACTCGCCAGACTTGGCAGGCGGTGGCAAGGAAGATTGGGCGGGAGATATGGAGTTAATGCAATTAATGAACTTTGTTTCATGAGCCTGAACCACTTTGGTAGGCATGCCAACGGATTTTTGTTTGGTAGTTTCATTTTACATGCTCTCCAATTTTCTTTCTACATGCACTCTGGTTTTTTAAACTAGCAGTTTAAACTGAACTGCATGGCTATTTTGGAGGTTTCAAATCTATTTTTGTTTCGTGGAGTGTATATGAAGCATTGTGGAAGAAGTATTTGGATGTTTGATCTTTTGTGGAGAAGAGGAGAAGAAGTGAGCTCAGCTAGAGGTCTTCTTCGATTTTACAGCGACACTATCAGACATGATAGGCCCTAACTATTAAAATATCTTGCTTTCCTCTAAGTGTTTTCATTAAAACAACTTTGCTCTGATGAGTTTTGTGCATTTCATGCTTAATCTGATAAATTGATTGATGGGTTTTGAATCCATGATACATGTGGTTCTATTGAAAACTTATGTTGCAAAAATGATCTATGCATGCAAAAACATAATTTGGTGACTCTGTTTAGCTTCTTTGGTTATTAGAAATTATTGTCTGGTTCAACCACTTTTGTTCACAATGAAATACTAGCTGAATTTTAAGAAGAACTCTGAGTTCTGCTTGTGTTGTTGAGATTATTGTTTGGAGAACTCGTTGTGTCTTGTGATCTCGAGCTGGTAAAGAACTCCAGTCTTATTAATCTTGTGTGCAAGTTCGAGCTTCAGTTGGAAACTTTTTTTGGTAGAGTGAACTGTAACAGAGATTCTTGGGTCTGTGAAGCGTGTGTTTTGATCCATAGTTTAATGGACTGTGGACAGACCCGAATATGGTTTGGGTTTTGTATTTCTTCTTGTGAAAAACATTAACTGTTATTGAAATTCACATGCACTGTGGATAAACCCGTATATGGCTTGTTGTTTATGTATCTCACTTTGCGGAAGCTTTGACTGATATAAAATTTGCATGCACTAGAAAAACCGTATATGACTATGTTTTGTATTTCAAATTGCAAAAACGTGGCTATTCTTGAAACCCACATCTAACTTGGAACATGTGTTTGTATTTTGGATAAGTTAGACTATTGTTCGAAGTCTCATATGGCATGGTGCTTGAGAATTCTTGTTCTTATGTCCATATTAAATGTTTTGGAGATTCTTTATGAACCTAAATTTTAAGTCGTTTGTTCTGAGCTCTGTTAAAGTATTTTACATCCAGTAGTGGGAAACTAGGGTTTGAAAGGATGTTAACTGAAAATGGAAGCTATCTTCATAGAATGAACTGTTTTTAAGAAGTTTCTTCTACCGATCTAGCTTTACGATGCTGGTGTATTTAGAAATTTGTGATTTTGATATTGAGACACAACTCTGTACAATCAATTTGTTGTGTGTTATTTTTAATTGAAAAGGTAACCAGAACGATGTGTTGGTTTGGATATTATAGTCTTTGATTTTTTTTTAACTATAGAGGGAACATTTTGTTACCCAAACTTGGTTACAAGAATTTGAATGATCTTGATTCCTTGTGGGAGCTTATGCTTTACATTGTGTTTGGATTTGTAATTGGAATCTGGGACAGTACGTATTATTTATATGATTTTTGATCTTTTCATTTGTCTGGAAACCCAATCTGTATTTCTTGTAGGTGATACACTTTTGAGATAGTTCTATTTTACCTGAACTGTTGGAAAGTTTTGAGTGTTCAGCATCTACTCAGATTTCTTACCTCTTGTTGGGTCCAATAAATGAATGTTAGGTCTTGAAAGTTTAATTGTGATTCAAATCCATTACGGACTGTGTTTGAATTTCACTATTTTATCATCGAGTTTAAAAAGAGAATAGTAATGGAAAGGATTGATGGAACTTCACTGTTAGATAGTAAAGTGTTCTAAGAAGGAAAAATGCTAGTGTGCTCTCTTCAGGCTGTTCTGGTCTAATAAAAGATTGTTAAGTCTTTGACATAATACACTGCAAAACTTACTATCCTTGGACTGTGTATGAAATTCATTATTACAATGTTTCCGATGGAAGGTAGAATTCATGCATTATGATGTGAAGATTTAGAAGGGAAGATAGCATCTAGTATTCTCTTTCCTTAGAGTTGATCTTGTTCTCTTTCTTTGGAACTATTGCAAGACCTTAAAATGTATGCATGAGAGGAGGTAAAACTCTTTTATTAAGTTGTAAATGATTAAAGGGATCAAACTGTTAGGTCTCCTTTTCTAGTGCAGTTGGGTTAAGTTCGTTGGTTGAAACCTCCTAAATTTTTCTTCTTATTGGAAAACAAAATCTGTGTTTATTAGTCTTGTATACTTTTCCTTTGACTGAAATGAAGTAGAATGAGATTGAAGTTAGGTTGGCAAAAGAAATTGTAGCTTGTTATTAAATGTTAATCCATCACTTCTTCTTGGATTTCTTTCATATGGATCTGTTTTGATGAATACCTTAAATTGTTAAATTTTAAAGTTGAGTTACTTTCAAGGATCAGTTTAAATCAATTATATACACTGTTTCAGCTTTGCTGATGGTTATGTACCTTGGCATAATGGAATGCTTTCTTTTCTTCTTTACTTGAAAGTGAGATGAAACATCCAAGAGGGAATATGATGTAAACACTTTTGTATCTTATAGTAAAGATATGAGTTGTATTCTATTTGGTAGATTGGAAACAATGATATGTTATGTTTCGTTGTTTGGTAAAGATAATTGATGGAATCAATTATACTTTAATTTATAGGACAGGTATTATAGATTATATTATGTTCTTCTTTTTGTTAAACCTATGTTTAGTATTGCTCTTCTTTTTATTGATATTACTTATGCTTAGGGAGTATGAATTACTTGTTCATTAAAGCAGGGTTGTTTTTATTGGAACAATTAGTGGAATGCACTTCATTTTAAGGATTAGTGCTTATCATGCTCAGTTCATTGAACTGACCCGTGCTAGCAATTTTTGCAGATGGATTCCGTAAGTGATAAAAGAAGGAAAAAAACTTATATTATGCATTGGCTGATCTAAGTTGATTCTTGAGAAGAATTTTGATTTGTTCTTAAGTTGTATTGAAAAAGAAAAGTTATTCTTTTTTTGAATGAAGGTTGTTTTCATACAATATGTCTGAAATGCATAAGCTGTAAATGTATAAGTTTTGAAAAGGAAATGTAGAATGAGAATTTACTTGCATGGATTATGTAAATTATCTTGTACTTTTGCAAAAGAAATGGAATCCTATTCAGTTGATGTTCTTCATGTTAATTATATGTTTCAATGAGTGTTCTTGGATAAGTAGGAAAAAGGAATTAGAGTATTTTCCCTAAATGTGAAGCAACTAAATAAGTTAAAGATAATCAATGTTCTTATCTAAACAATTCATATTATTAAGGTAACGTGTGATAACTTACAATGAAAACTATAAAATTGTAAGGGACATAAAGGGTGTGTTAAACCCTAGAACTTAATCATGAAGAGGAAGACTCTTCATCTCTTATTATAAAGTAAGCAAAAAGGGAGATATGAATACAATCATTAGACTTCATTTAATAAAGTCTACTAAGTTACAACCTCGGTGGTTGTTACACTTTCTTGAATAGTTAAATCACATTGAATGAAACTTAAGAGTTGTTGTCCTTAATTCTTGGTGGTTGTTTGTTCAGCCAACGTTAGCGAACATTGAAAGCAATCTTATTATAAGAAATTTCTATAAGGGTTAATGGAACTTGATTTGGAAAAAAACTTAGGGAGAGTTGGATTAGAGTCTGGGTAGGTTTGCTGAAATCTGCCTTAAGAATCCAAATTAATTTAACTTTAATAATCTCTTAAGGGTATGTATATCTCGACAAGGCTGTTCTGTAGGATGCTGGAACACGCTGACTGCAGGGTTGTACCTTCGAGAAGATTAGGATATTCTCAAGGATACAACATTGTAGTTGACATGTGGCAACACCCTTCTGCATTGATCGTCTAGATCTACACACTTTTAGACTTGAACTTAGTTTCTCTCCAAGGACTGGGTAGTAGCGTAGTTACGATACGAAGTAGCCCTCTAGGACTCAGGGTATCTTGGCACACGGGGTTGACTTATGTCGACCCAGTATGCCAATCTATCCTAAGTCTTTGTGAGCTCCTTCCTATCATAACCTATGTTGTTAACCAGAACTAGGGTTAAACCTTGGGCAAGAGGACTGATGGAAGTCAGTAAAGGACATTCTAGATAACAATAGAGTGGGGGTGAAGGACATATTCTGGATTGATGAGTATATTGTCAAGGAATAAGTAATACGAACAGTAAGTTAAAAAAAATCTTTGGCCAAAGTATCGCAAGTTGTTGGTTGCGTTGTCTTATGTCACCTATTCTAAGGATCATGATGCAGATGAATATTGGTAACAACTATTTAGTTATGTTCCTTAGACAGATCACTCAATACCCAAAATAGGGTAAGAGAACCAAGTATATGTAGTATACAGAAAAATATCCAATACTTAGTGTTAAACATGAATAGATCGGTAGTTTACCGAGTCATGAAATGAATAGATCGGTAGTTTACCAAGTCATTATAGTTGCATATGGTTATCTGTTATAAGAATGGTTGTTTTGGAATGTGTGTTCTAAATTACGTATTTAGAACAGAGAACATTACTCAAAAAAAAATTCCCTTGTTTCTAAAGTCTTAAAATGGGAATGTTACATCTTGGTATCAGAGCTAAAGGTTGCATCTCTTGGACCTATTGTGTCCATAATCTGATAAAAACTTGAATTTTCTTGTAACAGAAAATGGTTAGAATAAGAGGAAACATTGTGAACAATGCTCCACCTAAGGAAGGAGCGATAACAACCCAAAAACTTGATAAGATCCTTGTTGCCCTGTTGGACACAAGAGATCGTTTGACTGTGCTCGAGCAACAAGTGATGGGTAATGAGGAGGAAGAAGAAGCTGGTAATAACAATCAGCCACCTCCTGAGGACAACCCCAATATGGGTGTTGATAATAACAATGTTAATGTGCCTGACCAGCCAGAAAATAAAAAAGGCTAGGTTGGTTGCTGAACTCACTAATGATATAAAAAGGATAAGTCCACCTAAGTTTGATGGCACCACATTAGGTGATGGAGCTAAGAATTGGCTTAGTGAGATGGAGAAGTACTTTGCAATAAGGAACTTCTCAGAAGAAACCAAAGCTATTTGGGGAGCATATCAACTTTCCCATGAAGCATCTTCATGGTGGGACAGCCATAAGGCTGAGCTAAACATTGATGAAACTAACATCACTTGGGATCAATTTAAAATTTATTTTAGGCAACGATGGCTGCCACAACTTTATTATGATCAGAAAATGACTGAATTTCAGAACTTAGCTCAAGGGAAGTTAACTGTAACTGAGTATTGGGAACGGTTTATGAAACTACTCAAGTATGTACCTCAGTATCAAACTGATGAGAAGTTCAGGATACAGAAATTCATCATGGGGTTGAATCCCATTATTGGGGGAGAGGTTGATGTTCACAGCCCAACCACTATGGAAGGGGTTGTTGAAAAAGCCATAAGGCAGGAACAAAAATTAAAGGCTATTTCTGCTCACAAGGAAGAAGTATGGAAGAAAGTTCCAAACTCTTCTTCAGCTTCTCTTGCACCTAATAAGGGACCATGGAAAAATTTTGGTAACAAAAAGAATTTTTCAGCTGATAACAATAAGAAAACATCAATGAACAAGACTACTAGTAATGCACGGAACAATTTTTCCAGGAATAATAATAACGGGCGAAAACCCTATGGAGGTCAAAATGAAAACTTTAAGGCTGAAAATAATTCTGAGCCCAAAAAGGGACCGGTAGGAGGCTGTTATAACTATGGAAAATATCATTACATGAATCAATGTCCTTTGAAGAAGGATGATCATAATCAGCAACACAAGATACATGCTGCAGTAGCTGACAAGCAAGCTGAAAAGCATGTTACACCTATTGAAGTTCCTGGTAAGTTATTCAACATACCTGTAACTATTATTTTTGATACAGGAGATGCTGAATGTTTTATTTCTAGTAAACTTGCTTCAAAACTTAAAATAAAAGTTGGAAAATGGATAAATCATGGGATGTACATTATGGTAATAATTTTGTTCATATAGTTAGTATGTGTCTTTTCGGATTAGTCCTTGACTTACCTAGCTTTTCCACAGAAGTTGATCTCTATGTAGCACCTTTGGGATCTTATGATATAGTCATAGGTGTAAATTGGTTAGCAGAGCATAAAGCAAGGGTAGACTATTTTGAAAAACATATTAGTTGTTTAGATGATCTGCAGAAAATAGTAGAGATTCAAGGTGTAAAATGAGAAATTTCTATTAGGAAATTGTCAACTATACAACTTAAAAAGGCCAAAAATAAGGGTTGTACCTTATATGCAGTAAAAACTTATGAATCTACGGAAGAAAATAGTGATTTCATGGAACGTTATCCGCTGTTACAGAACTACGGTGACATATTTCCAGAAGAATTACTGAGGATTACCACCAAAAAGGGAGTTTGACTTCACAATTGAAATCAAACCAGGTACTAAACCTATTTCTAAAGCACCTTATCGAATGACTACCATAGAGTTAGTAGAGCTTAAGGATCAGTTACAAGAAATCTTGTCTAAGGGTTTGATTAGACCAAGTGTTTCACCTTGGGGAGCACTAGTGATCTTTGTGAAAAAGAAGGATGGAACACTCAGATTGTGCATTGATTACAGGATGTTAAACAAAGCAACAATCAAGAATAGATACCCACTTCCTAGAATTGATGACATATTTGATCAGATGCGTGGGGCATTAGTATATTCTAAGATAGACCTTTGGTCATGATATCATCAATTACAAATTAAGGAAGAGGGCATTCATAAAATGGCTTTTAGGACAAGGTATGGACATTATGAATTCACGGTTTTACCCTTTGGATTAACGAATGCACCTGCAGCTTTTATGAACTTAATGAATAATATATTTCAAGAATACTTGGACAAGTTTGTGCTTGTATTCTTGGATGACATTCTCATATATTCTAAAAGTGTGGAGGAGCATCATGAACACTTGAAAATAGTTTTGGAAATTTTGAGAAAGAGACAGTTATATGGTAAGTTGTCCAAATGTTCTTTCTATGACACTGAAGTTCACTATTTGGGTCATGTTATAAGTAAAGATGGGATTGTTGTAGATCCTTCTAAAATTGTAGCTATAATCGAGTGGCCTGCACCAAAGAATGTACATGAAGTTAGAAGCTTCATGGGCCTTGCAGGTTATTATAGAAAATTTGTTAAGGATTTTTCTAAGGTGGCTGCACCAATAACTTCATTGTAGAAAAAGGATAAGAAATTTGTTTGGAATGATAAATGTGAAACTGCTTTTAAAAATTTGAAAATTCAGTTGACTTCAGCACCTATTTTAGCTGTACCTGATCCAAATGGAGACTTCACGGTTGTAACGGATGCATCTGGGGAAGGTCTTGGAGGTATTTTGTTACAAAATGATCATGTCATAGCTTATGAAAGTAGAAAACTTAAGTTACATGAGTTGAATTATGCTCCACATGATTTAGAGCTTGCTGCCATAGTTCATGCACTTCAAGTTTGGAGGCATTATCTACTTGGTAAACCATTTGAGTTGAAAACTGATCATCTTGGACTGAAGTACATTTTTACTCAGCCAAATCTGAATGCAAGACAGTGAAGGTGGTTAGAGTTTTTGTCTCAGTATGATTTTGACATAAGTTACATTAAAGGAAAAGAGAATAGAGTGGCCGACACTCTAAGTCATAGGAAGCACATTTCTGCTCTTATAACACTAAGAACTTAGTTTAAGGATGAAGTAAAAAGTGTTATGGAATCTGACTCTTACTTTCAGCAAGTAAAAATAGCGCTTGCTATAGATCCGAAGGATGAAAAGTATAAAGGTTTTCACTTTGATAATGAGGGAATCTTACGATATGAAAATAGAGTATACATCCCTTTACCTAATGATTTGAGGAAGAAATTGATGACAAGGTTTCACAATTCACCTTTCTCTGGACACCCTAGCATTACAAAAATGCTTGTTGATATAAAACAGCAATATTTCTGGAAAGGAATGAAAAAGGATGTTATAGATTTTGTGACTCATTATATGGAATGTCAATAAGTAAAAGCGGAACATATGCATCCAGTTGGTTTATTGTATCCTCATAGCATACCACAGTACAAATGGTAGGTAATAAGCATGGATTTTGTACAAGGATTTCCTATGTCAAGAAATAAACATGATGTTATTTTGGTAGTAGTTGAAAAACTAACAAAAGTAGCTCATTTTATTGCTGGAAATCTAAAGGATGATTCTCCTGTTTTGGCTAAAAGATTTGTACACGAAATTTTCAGATTACATGGAGTACCTGAATTAATCATATATGATAGAGACCCTATAATGATGTCAAGGTTTTGGCAAACGCTTAATGCAACTCTAGGAACTAAACTGAATTTCAGTTTTGTGTATCATCCGGAAACAGATGGATAGACTGAAAGAGTAAATCAGGTTTTGGAGGATATGTTACGGATGTATTGTATGGATCAACAATATAAGTGGGAAGAGTACCTTCCATTAGTTTAATTTGCATACAATAATACATATCATGCTTCTCTTAAGATGGCACCTTTCGAAGCGCTTTACGGAAGGATATGCAGAACCCCTATTAGTTGGGATAGCATTGAGGATAGAGAGGTAATTGGACTTGAAATCCTTACGGAAATGGAACAACAAGTTAAAATGATTCGTGAATGCTTGAAAGAAGCAATAGATAGGAAAAAGAGTTATGCTGACTTAAAGTGGGTTGACAGGAAATTTGAACTTGGAGAAAAGGTTTTTCTTCAGGTTAAACCGAAAAAGAGTTCCATAACTTTTGGCAAGGCTATCAAGTTATCACCACGTTATGTGAGACCTTTTGAAATAGTTGAAGTAATCAACCCTATAGCTTATCATCTAGCACTACCACCTGCTTTGTCATGAATGCATGATGTTTTCCATATTTCTTTGCTTAAGAAATATATTTCAGATTTATCACATGTGTTAAATTAGAATTCCTTGTAGGTCCAAGACCCAAGAATAATTGTGGTTAAGCCCATTTGAGTGCTGGAAACTCACCAATTGCATTTAAGAAATAGAGAAATAAGTCAATGTAAGGTCTAGTGGGACCATTTTAACAAGGAGAGTGCAACTTGGGAAAATCTAGAGGATATGAAAACTAATTTTCCATATCTATTTGAACAGAATTGAATCTGTTGACTAATAAATTTTTATGAATTTATCCTTTATGACATTAAGTAAGCCAGTTTTGGGCAGATATTTACTTGATTTGAATAAAAAGTTATTTAATACTGATTTCTGGAACTATAAGGTTTTGAAATATTTGACTTAGGATAAGAGAAGTGAATGAATTGACTGTCCTTGATGTAATTGTTAAAGGATGTAATCATCGGGATGATGATTCTTTTAGGAGGGAAGCATGTAACACCCTTGACTGTTGTTATTTTCCTCCTTTGCATTCAAGTGTTGATATGTGATTTTCCTTATATGGATATGTTCTTCTGAATTATTGGAAATCATGCTTGATATGGATAAGTCTTTTCTGCTCTTAAGATCCTTTGATTGAACTGGAATGACTTCTCTGAATCCATTTTTCACTTCTGGTAGGTGATTTGCAATTTGGTTTAAGAGTTGTAAACTTGTCTTTTTATCTGACTCATCCTTGGATCAATTTCAGTGATCGAAGGAATGTTTTAAAACTACTCTGCTGAATGAATGGTAAATTTGACATTCCATGAGTTAAGGCACATGCTGGACTGAACTTTGTTGTTGCAAGTTCTTTGATTTCTGTGTGAACATACTTCCATTCAGTAGGTTGTTTGGCTTGGGTCTTTGAAGATCGACCAAGAAAGGTCATTGCTGATAAAATAGGCATGAATGTACACATGACATAAGGGATACCCAGGACCCTATTGAGGATTGACTTATGGAATCCTAAGCTAGGTGAAAGTATTTCCTACCTAAGCTATGTTACTTGATATAATTCTGTTTCTAACCTAAAACTTGGTACTAAAGAGTTAGAAGGGTTGCTAGGTATTAAAACTAGAACCTAACACTACAAGGTTATTTGGTGATCTAACCTAGTTTCTAAAATCTATTGTACTTTTGATTACTTACCTATGTGGAGTTATTTAACCTAATTGCTAAGGACCTATGTTGGGGGTTAGTGGTTAGTGTTATATCCTAAGGTATAAACTTTAATTCGACCTAAGATCTAACCTAAAGCCAGTAATCTATCCTAAGTTAATGGCATGAAGGGGAACCTAAGGGGTCGCAAGTATTGGGTGATGGTTCCTAAGGCATTAATGTTGTTGATAAGGATGAAAGGACATGCGGGACTGCCAGCTTTGGCAGGGGTTAGTTGGTTTGGCGGAGGCTTAGGTGGCAGTATCACTAGAAATGGAAACACATGTTATTTTTGATTTGGAACTCGCCAGACTTGGCAGGCGGTGGCAAGGAAGATTGGGCGGGAGATATGGAATTAATGCAATTAATGAACTTTGTTTCACGAGCCCGAACCACTTTGGTAGGCATGCCAACGGATTTTTGTTTGGTTGTTTCATTTTGCATGCTCTCTGATTTTCTTTCTACATGCACTCTGGTTTTTTGAACCAGCAGTTTAAACTGCACTGCATGGCTATTTTGGAGGTTTCAAATCTATTTTTGTTTCATGGAGTGTATATGAAGCATTGTGGAAGAAGTATTTGGTTGTTTGATCTTTTGTGGAGAAGAGGAGAAGAAGCGAGCTCAGCTAGAGGTCTTCTTTGATTTTACAACGACACTATCAGGCATGATAGGCCCTAATTGTTAAAATATCTTGCTTTCCTCTAAGTGTTTTCATTAAAACAACTTTTCTCTGATGAGTTTTGTGCATTTCATGCTTAATCTGATAAATTGATTGATGGGTTTTGTAATACTTGCATTCTGGGTTTTGAATCTATGATTATACATGTGGTTCTGTTGAAAAATTATGTTGCACAAATGATCTATGCATGTGAAAACAAATTTGGTGACTCTGTTTAGCTTCTTTGGTTATTGAAATTGTTGTCTGGTTCGACCACTTTTGTTGAACAATGATATACTAGCTGAGTTTTTGAAATAACTCTGAGTTCTGCCTGTGTTGTTGAAGATTATTACTTTGGAGAACTCGTTGTGTCTTGTGATCTTGAGCTTGGTAAGGAACTCCAGTCTTATTAATCTTGATGTTAGCAATTTCAAGCTTCAGTGGAAAATTGTTTTGGTAGAGTGAACTGTAATCAGAGATTCTTGGGTCTATGAAGCATGTGTTTTGATCCATAGTTTAATGGACATGGATAGACCCAAATATGGTTTGGGTTTTGTATTTCTTCTTGCGAAAAACATTGACTGTTATTGAAATTCTGCATGCACTGTGGATAAAACCGTATATGGCTTGTTGTTTATGTATCTCACTTTGCAGAAGCTTTGACTGTTATTGAAAATTTACATGCACTAGAAAAACCGTATATGACTTAGTTTTGTATTTCAACTTGCGAAAACTTGATTGTTTTTGAAACCCGCATCTAACTTGGAACTTGTGTTTGTATTTTGGATAAGTTAGACTATTGTTCGAAGTCTCATATGGCATGGTGCTTGTGAATTCTTGTTCTTATGTCCATATTAAATGTTACTCAGAGATTCTTTATGAACCCAACTTTTAAGTCATTTGGTCTGAGCTCTGAAATCATTTTACATCCCGTTTGAGTTGGGAAACTAGGGTTTGAAAGGATGTTAACTGAAAATGGAAGCATATTGTTCTTAGAATGAACTGTATTTAAGAAATTTCATTATACCGGATCTAGCATTATGGTGTTGGTGTATTATGAATTTGTGATTGCGGTATTAAGACGTAACTCTGTACAATCAATTTGTTACTTCTTGTTTTTAATTGAAAAGGTAACCAGAATGATGTGTTGGTTCAAATATTATAGTCTTTGATTATTTTATTAACTATAGAGGGAACATGTTGTTACCCGAACTTGGTTACAAGAATTTGAATGATCTTGATTCCTTGTGGGAGCTTATGCTTTACATTGTGTTCGGATTTGTAATTGGAATCTGGGACAGTACGCATTATTTATATGATGTTTGATCTTGTCATTTGTCTAGAAACCCAATCTGTAGTTCTTGTAGGTGATACACTGTTGAGATAGTTCTATTTTACCTAAATTGTTGGAAAGTTTTGAGTGTTTAGCATCTACTCATACTTCTTACCTCTCGTTGGGTCTAGTAAATGAATGTTAGGTCTTGAAAGTTTAATTGTGATTCAAATCCATTACGGAATGTGTTTGAATTTCACTATTTTATCATCGAGTTTAAAAAGAGAATAGTAATGGAAAGGATTGATGGAACTTCACTGTTAGATGGTAAAGTGTTCTAAGAAGGAAAAATGCTAGTGTGCTCTCTTCAGGTTGTTCTGGTCCAATAAAAGATTGTTAAGTCTTTGATAGAATACACTACAAAACTTACTATCCTTGGACTGTGTATGAAATTCATTATTACAATGTTTCCGATGGAAGGTAGAATTCATGCATTATAATGTGAAGATTTAGAAGGGAAGATAGCATTTAGTTTTCTCTTTCCTTGGAGTTGATCTTGTTCTCTTTCTTTGGAACTATTGCAAGAGCTTAAACTATATGCATGAGAGGAGGTAAAACTATTTAATTAAGTTGTAAAGAAAAGATTAAATTGGGATCATATTCTGTTAGGTCTCCTTTTCTAGTGCAGTTGGGTTAAGTTCATTGGTTGGAACCTCCTGATTTTTATTCTTATTGGAAAAGGAAATCAGTGTTTATTAGTCTTGTATACTTTTCATTTGACTGAAATGAAGTAGAATGAGATTGAAGTTAGGTTGGAAAAAGAAATTGTAGCTTGTTGTTGACTGTTAATCCATCACTTCTTCTTGGATTTCTTTCATATGGATCTGTTTTGATGAATACCTTAAATTGTTAAATTTTAAAGTAGAGTTACTTTAAAGGAACAGTTTAAATCATGATATACATTGTTTCAGTTTTGCCGATGGTTATGTACCTTGGCAAATGGAATGCTTTCTTTTCTTCTTTACTTGAAAGTGAGATGAAACATCCAAGAGGGAATATACTGTAAACACTTTTGTATCTTATAGTAAAGATATGAGTTGTATTCTATTTGGTAGATTGGAAACAATGATATGTTATGTTTTGTTGTTTGGTAAAGATAATTGATGGAATCAATTATACTTTAATTTATAGGACAGGTATTATAGATTATATTATGTTCTTCTTTTTGTTAAACCTGTTTAGTATTGCTCTTCTTTTTATTGATATTACTTATGCTTAGGGAGTATGAATTACTTGTTGTTCATTAAAGCAGGGTTGTTTTATTGGAACAATTAGTGGAATGCACTTCGTTTTAAGGATTAGTGCTTATCATGCTCAGTTCATTGAACTGACCCGTGCTAGCAATTTTTGTAGATGGACTTCGTAAGTGATAAAAGAAGGCAAAAACTTATATGATGCATTGGCTGATCTAAGTTGATTCTTGAGAAGAATTCTGATATGTTCTTAAGTTGTATTGAAAAAGAAAAGTTATTCTCTTTTGAATGAAGGTTGTTGTCATGCAGTATGTCTGAAATGCATAAGTTGTAAATGTATAAGTTTTGAAAAGGAAATGTAGAATGAGAATTTACTTGCATGGATTATGTAAATTATCTTGTACTTTTGCAAAAGAAATGGAATCCTATTCAGTTGATGTTCTTCATGTTAATTATATGTTTCAATGAGTGTTCTTGGATAAGTAGGAAAAAGGGAATTAGAGTATTTTCCCTAAACGTGAAGCAACTAAATAAGTTGCAGATAATCAATGTTCTTATCTAAACAATTCATATTATTAAGGTAACGTGTGATAACTTACAATGAAAACTATGAAATTGTAAGGGACATAAAGGGTGTGTTAAACCCTAGAACTTAATCATGAAGAGGAAGACTCTTCCTCTCTTATTAAAAAGTAAGCAAAAAGGGAGATATGAATACAATCATTAGACTTCATTTAATAAAGTCTACTAAGTTACAACCTCAGTGGTTGTTACACTTCCTTGAATAGTTAAATCACATTGAATGAAACTTAAGAGGTCGTTGTCCTTAATTCTTGGTGGTTGTTTGTTCAGCCAATGTTAGCGAACATTGAAAGCAATCTTATTATAAGGAATTTCTATAAGGGTTAATGGAACCTGATTTGGAAAAAAACTTAGGGAGAGTTGGATTAGAGTCTGGGTAGGTTTGCTGAAATCTACCTTAGGAATCCAAATTAATTTAACTTTAATAACCTCTTAAGGGTATGTGTATCTCAACGAGGCTGTTCTGTAGGATGCTGGAACACGCTGACTACAGGGTTGTACCTTTGAGAAGATTAGGATCTTCTCGAGGATACAACACTATAGTTGACATGTGGCAACACCCTTCTGCATTGATTGTCTAGATCTACACACTTTTGGAATTGAACTTAGTTTCTCTCCAAGACATGGTAGTAGCGTAGATGCAATACGAAGTATCCCTTTAGGACTCAGGGTATCTTGGCACACGGGGTTGACTTAGGTTGACCCAGTATGCCAATCTATCCTAAGTCTTAGTGAGCTCCTTCCTATCATAACCTACGATGTTAACCAGAACTTGGGATAAACCTTGGGCAAGAGGACTGACGGAAGTCAGTAAAGGACATTCTAGATAACAATAGAGTGGGGGTGAAGGAAGTATTCTGGATTGATGAGTATGTCGTGAAGGAATAAGTAATACGAACAGTATGATAAAAAAATCTTTGACCAAAGCATCACAAGTTGCTGGTTGCGTTGTCCTATGTCACCTAGTGTAAGGATCATGATGCAGATGAATATTGGTAACAACTATTCAGTTAGGTTCCTTAGAAAGATCACTCAATACCCAGAATAGGGTAAGAGAACCAAGTATACGTAGTATATAGAAAAGTATCCAATACTTAGTGTTAAACATGAATAGATCATTAGTTTACCGAGTCATGAAATGAATAGATCGGTAGTTTACCGAGTCATTACAGCTGCATATGGTTATCTGTTATAAGAATGGTTGTTTTGGAATGCGTGTTCTAAATTACGTATTTAGAACAAAGAACATTATTCAAAAAAAAATTCTCTTGTTTCTAAAGTCTAGAAATGGGAATGTTACATCTCAGAACTGAAAACTATGTTTTACTGATACATTACTGTGTGTAACACAGTATGGGGTGATTGATTCACCCATATTATTCCCCCCTCATTTAGGTCACATGTGACGTTGTTGAAGGAGTATGCAGCCCAAAAGAGGACCGGTTGTTGTACTGAAACGGTGCCCTATAGGGGAAGGGGAATGTGTTTTGTAGAAACTAAGGAACATACAAAAAAGTGGCTAGGAAACAAGTGTTTTTATTAGAAAAGAAAAACACTCATGTATAATATGAAATGTAAGATATGTAGATAATGTGTAAACACATAAGAAGATAATGCAAATTGTGAAAAATGGGTTTCAAACATGGGACATCACTCACGATGTCACAAGATAATCAAGGCCATAATGGATGAAAACAGACAAGTATGCACACAAGACAAAGGGAAAATCCCGTAAATAAGGGCATACAAATAGAAAATAATGAAAAGTAATGTAATACAAAACCATGGAAGCATGTAGTCCTATAAAACAAATGTTACACATAAAACACCCGTTAGCACATTAGAAAGATACAAATTATGTCAAAGTGTGTATAATCCGATAAATTAATGTGCTATGAAACAAAATGAAATAATATCAACTATAGTGTATGAAATTGGATGCCCCCAAGAGCTATTGTTGGACTGGTACTAGGTACGGTGCCAAGTATCCATGTTACATGTAATGGACCTGTGAAATCTACGATCACAACTAGAAATCAAGTGAACATGCATGTGTATGGTAAAGATAATGGCATACAATATATCTATCTAGCATGTGTAATAAGGTGATCATGTAAGAAAAAGTAAGCAAGAGTAAATGCAACCAAGATATGCAATATATTGTGGATAAGGCAGAATGGAATGCAGTGTTAATGGTAGGATTGATGTGCTTGCCTATTGAATGGAAATATATGCAATGAGGTTCATTTGTTTATTCCCCCTTAGTAGTCAAGAATGAACAATAAATGAGAGTGTGTCATTGGGAAATGTTATGAAATGTGAGTTGTCATGTGATGTGTAGGCCGAAATGTGACAAAGTAAAAGTGATGAGGTGGTAGAATGTCTGATGATTTAGTCTAAAGCATATATCACTGAATGCGTGAGGAAGATGTCAAAAAGTGTGATGATGTAGCATAAAACATATATCACAAAATTTATGAATGAGATGATAGAAAACGTGATGATGTATCACAAATCATATATCACAAACTGTATGAATAAGATGATAAAAGACGTGATGATGTAGCACAAAGTGTATATCATAAAAATGGGTGAGTAAGATACTAGATACAAATGTCGCATGAGAAGATGGATGAATAATTGAATGTGTGAGTGAAATGGGGTCCATTTGATGTATATACCCTCAATAGTCGAGTATGGACCATGAGACTAAAGTTTGTCATCGGTTAGTGAGTGCAGCACATAGAAGTAGATGATTAAAGTGTGTAATAGGTGATGAAAAAATATCATGTAGTGTGTTATGTGGAATGTGTAATGTGCAATGTAAGATGTATAGATTGGGTAAGTGTGGAAGCACAAAGCTCGTATGATGTCGATGATGCAAAATGTATAGCAGTGTAGTGTGTAAGGTGTATATGATGTGTGGGAGTATAATATATAAAGTGTGGATGAGACATAGGAGATGTAATATGAAGATAGTGTATATGTATAAAGATGTGTGAGGATGTGCGATGTGTAGAGAGTACAAAGTGCATATGAGATGTAATAGAAATAATAAGATGATGTACAGAGCATATGTCATAAATTTAATGATGAGGTAATGATGAAGATGTGTGAGGAAGAGTGATCAAAAAAATTAGGTCAAATTTTTTAACTGACCGCAGACCCCTATAGGTAGTTAATATTTTACCGTAATTACTCTGTTTAAGTAAAATCAACTTTTAAACAAATGCATAATCAAATGATTACCACAATGCGCATAGGTTGATAATGGAGTTCACAAATTGCCTATCTGCAGGTTCGTAATCAAATTGATTTATTATTCACTCCTTAACTCTAATTTTAATACAAAGTTACAATAGAAGCATAATAAACCTGAATACTTAAAAAACAAGGAACTTAACATGACCACAGAGTCACTTCCCCGAATTATGAAATTGATCTAATCCTAGTATTCTACTTCACATCACAAATTCATATGGCTCCTCGATCAATCTTCCAAACGCTTGATGATGTCCTATGGCACCCCAATTCGATCTTCAAGACTCTGCAATATGAAGTGTGGTGTTATGGGCCTATTGGGTAGTTTAGAATAACTCCCAATTTATAAAATTTACCTATTAAAATAATAGGACTTAGCTCCCACAATATTTTATAATACCTATTAAAAATAATAGGATTTAATTATTGCCTAAATTAATTAGGACTTGCATTGTCCACTGAATAGCCTAGAAGATTTTTTCATTTTATCCTCCTCAGGCTCCTTTTGAAATGGCTTGGAAGTTCTTTATATTGTGTTTTGAGTGGAGTGTATAAGGGGCCTTTTATAGGCCTTAGTGGACCCAAGGATTTTATTTTATTGCATATCCTACAACTCAATTCCACCCAACTCGGTTGGCCGAGTTGGTATGATAAGCGTTCTTGCAAAGGGGAGGTTACGTGGTCAATTCCCCTACCCCCATCTTCATTTTGGTCGGTTATACAGATTGTCGAGCCCTCTTCCATTATCCACCAATGTATCCTCTTACACTTCTGCCACATCATAGTGACCCCCACGTTCACTACCACGTCACCCCATCTCTCGTTGTCGATCATTTTTCCACAACTATGTGGCTTATGCGTTGGTGTCATGTCACCCCTACCTATTTTAGTGCCCTTCACGTGGGCCTTGTAGATATTATTGACCAATCTGAGTTCTTAGGTCGGTTTAATAGGTTGGAATATTATCCCACATGAGGGAAATGTGGAGAATATAATCCTTTTTAAGGCTTTCGACCGCCCATTATACACGTGGCTTGGGCCACATAATATGTTCTTTTGCTGACCAATATGATATGTATAGCTTGCCGAGCTAAATGGTCAACTCACCCATGAACAACTTGAACTTGTCCCTTAATCTCACTCCATAGCTTGGTCCATGGCTTGATCGATCTATGTATAACTCACCATTAATGTGATGTAATGTGACTCAATGAATAGCTCAGTTAATCAATAAATGGTTCGATTAGCTCGGTTGACAAGTGGATAAGTGGTGCCAAGACATGTGGTGGCCTGAGGACCCGCCACGTGGCAAAAAAAATTCTCAATCATGGCTGAAGACAATGTTAGTCAAATTTCAAAGACCGGAGGCCTATGAACCCAATCCTATTACTTTCTCCTCATCTTGTATTTTTCCACTTGTCATGACTTTTCAGTTGTCCCGGTCCCGTCCTAGTGTTGAGCTAATTTTGACTAGCCAACATTTTCATGTACAGACTTCGTTTTTTGCATTCAAATAGTCATGTGAAATATCTTGGGGTGATCTTTCGTACTATGGTGGTCCTAGGAGATTTAGGAAACTTTTATCCCCCGTATTGTCCTCCAGATCACACCTCCATGGTGGGAAGGATTTTTATCCCAAAAATCTTATGAATTCCAAATCGTGTTGCTGGGAAGAGGTCTACATAGTATACTGCCAACTCCACAATCAAACAACTGATGGATCGATCACTTGGACATGTGGCATCTTCACCATGCTGATGACACCTCCTTGTACTTTTCATCCTACTGCATGGGCTATGTCTCTACATATAATGAACTTTGGTTCCACTGAAAAAGACACTTTGCTCCTCCTCGTTGCATGGCCTCGACCTCTACATGGTAGTGAGAAGTGTTTGATGATGACTTGCCCCACTGAATGGCCTCTACCTATACACGTTACAAGACCTAATGATGTTAAAAATTAGGTACATCCCTGTTGCACGGTCATAATGAGCTTCTATACAGAATTAAGATCTGACCCGATGTCAAGTCCATGATGATTAGCTACTAATTTATCATACAGTCACAATTCCTCTACACAGAATGATGATCCGAGATGATCTCTCATGAGCTTAATAATGATAACTTCAACCCCATTGCACGACTGATTCCTCTACATGGTATAAAGCCTCCTATTGATGATGACTACTAGGTACCACTATGTTGCATGGCCATGATGTCTCTACGTAGAGTGACTATCTAACCCTATGTCAAATGCCAATGGTGATCAACTACCATTCTGCTACATAGTCACAATGCCTCTATACAAACTGATTATCCGAGCTGACAAAAGTGAACACAATTGTCTACACAAATGACTGAAAAATATCCAAGCTTATAAATATGAGTTAAATCATTTATCCAAGATGTAACAGGAACTCAAAATCTAATTAGGAGATATGATTGGATTATTAATCCAATTTTCCCAAGTAAGAAAATACATTGATTATGGTAAACTTTTCCCTAAGATTTTCTCACAAAATCTGAACTCCAAATACATATTGCATATTATTAAAAATCAGAGCTATGAAATATATAATTGAAAAATTGTTGACTAACCCATTTTAAAAGACTCTCACTTTCAGGTATTCCCTGATCCTGGGTTCAATTATCAACTGGGGGTGGATTAGGATCTTCCTTTACCTTTGTAAAAGGTTTGTATTCCATCTTTACTTTACCATTCCTCTGATGGTGAGATGGATGAAGTTTCCAGCAAGTCTCCACCTGATGTCCATTCCTCTGACAATGAGCACAAAAATTCATCTTATTCTCCTTCTTCTGGGATGAGGAAATATTACTGCCATTTCTCAACTATGAATGACAAGATTATTCTTTCTTATTTTCCTGGTTCTTAACGAATGACATAAAATTCTTCATCAGTGTCCTTATTTTCTAGAATCTGGTGACATAATGGTTATGAAATCCACAAAAATTATAGGGAAAGCCATTCCATATTTTCTAAAAATTATAGCCATACTTCTTAAACTGAAAAAGTGGATCACAAGTTTTATTGTGCTTATGATTATGGTAAGAAATTAGAGGCAGAATCTCATTACCCCTTTGTTGTGTTTTCTTACCACATTCCTCCTATGATGAGGTAGCATAATTTTCCTGCTCGAAATCTTCTTGCAGGATAAGTGGGGCATTCTCTTTACTTTCAGAAGTTTGTCTCCCATCAGTGTGCTTGGAGAAATCTCTAATATCCATTCCTACACTAGGAAAACCTAAACCTGTAAAACAAGGAAGATCCTCGACCTATATTGGGTTAGCATTTCCTTGTCCATTCTTGACAAGGTCTCTTCCATAAAATCCCATTTTAAATAACAATTTGGATCCAATTCCTCTAGTATGATTTTCAAACGAACCAAAGACACCAATACCTGAATCCAAAATCGAATGGGAGGAATAAGAATATTCCCATGGTGAACAACTTATAGTGCATTCATTTGCCATGGTCTCTGCATCTGAAATCGAAATTATTTCCTTATTTTGATCACCACACTGCAACCTTACCAAGAGCTCATCCTTGGCTTGAAATTCTGATTTCGAGTGTGCATTCTCCTCTTCCCATGAGTAATACATTGATCTTAGGAAAGCATTATGTTGATGCGTAATCACAGCACCCCTGAATGTTTGTAACTTGATGGGTTGAAATTGTCAATGTGATTGCATAACATGGACCTTTTCCTAAAGTGTGGGACTTTGCAATCAGGGAAGCTCTCTGGATGAAGGTTGGTTCTTATTCCTCTGTCCTGATGCACACATTCAAATTGTAGAAGATCTACTCTAAAACCTACTCTAACTTGACAAGGAGATAAGGTTAAGAAGATTGCAAGAAATTAAAACTAAACTAACAGAGGTGATGCACCAAAGGAATGATGAATAACTTGCCTTGCATGGAAATGAATGTAAAAAATATTGAAGAGGGTGAACATCAACACAGATCAGTTTCTTATCACCAATTCATTCACCATTAAACACGCCATCAAATATGCAACACAATAACCATGCACAGATAAGCAAGATTACAATGAGAGATCAGATGAAAGAAATGAACACAAGAGAGGGTTAAACTTTATCCACAAACTTCTATTATTGCTCCACATACTTGATATAGTGCATTACAATGGTCAAGAGGCTAGATTACATTTATATTTTTGATGGGAGGTTTGAGCTTCACAATTTCACTTATAGACAAGATAAGAAGGGAGGGTGCAAAGCAAAATTATCCAACATTAGAAAAATTCCCCTCGTTACAATATATATGAAGAATGAGATAAGGGAGGGAGAGAAGAAACTTAAAATCTTGCTTCAACCACCCTAAAATGCATTGAATTCCCCTGAAACAATGATGGGTGCAACTATAAAACCCATACCTCCATGTACTTTTCCTTGTTGTGCAAGAAAGGAAGCCCATACTTCATCATTTTGGTAGGTGAGAAACTTGGAACATCCTCTAAAATGGAGGATTGTATTTCTTCATTTTGAAGAATTTATTCCCATCTTGAAGAACATATTTCCAAAAAGTCATTTCTTGTGTAAATCCGAGCTCCCAGTCAAAATTTATGGCCATCTGAAGATCTGGGTGCCATACTGTATTAGCTATGCGTGGTTGGCTCATTTTTTGTAGACTCTAAAATGCTCTACAACCTCTGAGATCCGAAACTTCAAAATTTTGGGCATTTTGACTTTGGAGGTTGAAGTTACTATTCATCCGCTAATTCTATTGGAGAGTTCCAAAACTCCGAACCCCAAACCTCCAAAACCCCGAAGTCTAAAATTTGGACTTTGGGTTTCAGCCCTTTTTCCTTTCGGAACCAGTGACATTGTTCATCTCTCAAATCACCTAGAGAGTTCTGAAACTTTGAAACTCGAACCTCTAAAACCCCGACCTCCAAAAGTCCGAAATCAAGACCCCCAAAAGTCCAAAAATCCCTCCACGTTGACCCCGAAACCAAGTTGACCTCCGAAATCCAAACCCTTTTGGATTTCAGACTTTCGATATTTCAGGTATTTGATTGTTTTTTTTTTCATTTTTCCCAGCGAAGACTCCGAACCTCCAAACCTTGATCGTCTGAAATTCTAAAAATCAAACTTTTGGAGTTCGAACTCCAAAACCCATGATCCATTGCGCTATTGACCCTGAAAACCCCCCAAACCTTTCAGATTTCGAGTTTTTATATTTTCGTATCTTTTTGCTACATTTTTTCCCCACTTGGCTGTAGAAACTCCAAAATCTAAAACATTTGAAGTCCTAAAACTTCAAACTTCGAAGTCCTCATTTTGCTCAACTCGACTCTAAGCTTCCTTCAATTTCTTGCCTCCAACCTCATCACCATTGCCAAGCCTATATACAACTTGTTTGGCCAATTTTGAAACGCAAGATCCCATGAACATATCAATCCCTTCATTTTATCAATGTGTAATTCATGGCTGTCCATTTTTCTTAATGGGGAAAAAATGGATAACAAGTTCTCTTCCTGGATCTGGTGATTATAAGCCTCAACCTCATCGAGATTTTCCTATTTAGACATTTTTCCCATGGTTTACCTATACTTGTTCAATCAAACTAAACCAACTGCACAAATTGAAGTAATCACATGGTCAAATCAACCAGTTCTGATACCAAACTTGATCCAAAAATGCAAGTCAAATTTTTTAACTGACCTTAGACCCCTATAGGTAGTTAATATTTTACCATAATTACTTTGTTTAAGTAAAATAAACTTTTAAACAAATGCACAATAAAATGATTACCACAGTGCACACAGGTTGATAACGGAATTTGGAAATTACCTACATCTTTGGGTTCATAATCAAATTGATTTATTATTTACTTCTTAAGTGCAATTTTAATCTGAAATTACAATAGAAGCATAATAAACCTGAATACTTAGAGAACAAGAACCTTATCACAACCACCGATACGCTTCCTTGACTTATGAAACTGATTTGATCTCAGTATTCTACTTCACATCTCAACTTCCTATGGATCCTCGATTAGTCTTCCAAACACTTGACGATGTCTTATGGCAGCCCAGGTCAATCTTCTAAACTCCGCAATATGAAGTGTGGTGCTATGGGCCTATTGGGTAGTTTAGAATAACTCCCAATTTATACAATTTGCCTATTAAAATAATAAGACATAGCTCCCACAATATTTTACAATACCTATTAAAAATAATAGGATTTATAGCCTAGAAGATTTTTTTATTTTATCCTCCTTGGGCTCCTTTTGAAATGGCTTGGAAGATCTTTGTATTATTTTTTGAGTGGAGTGTATGAGGGGCCTTTTATAGGCCTTAACGTACCTAAGGAATGCATTAAATCACATATTCTCCAACTCAATTCTAGCCAACTCGGTTGGCTGAGTTGGTGTGGCTGTTGTTCTTGCAAAGAGGAGGTTACAGGGTTGATTCCCCCAACACGTCTTTGTTTTGGTCGGTTATACTGATTGTTGAGGCCGTTGTCAATGTTTTTTTCTGTGTCATCCTGCGCTACCACCATGTTATAGTGACCCCCGCATTCGCCGCAATGTCACCCCCTCTCTCACTATCAATTGATTTTGCCATAGCTATTTGGCTTATGCGTTGGTGTCATGTCACCCTTTCCTGGTTTAGCGCCCTTCGCGTGGGACTTGTGGATAATATTGACTGGTCTGAGCACTTAGGTGAGTTTAATAAGTAGGAACATTAACCCACATGCGGGGGATGTGCAGAAGATAAGTCTTTCGACCTCCCAATGTACACGTGGCTTGGGCCACATAATATGTGCTTTTGTCGGCCAATATGATATGTATAGCTCACCGAGCTAAATGGTCAACTCGCCTGTGAATAACTTGAACTCTTCCCTTGAGCTCACTCCATAGCTCGGTCCTTGGCTCGATCAAGCTATGTAAAACTCTCCCTTAATACGATGTAATGTGAATTAGTGAATAGATTAGTTGATCAATAAATGTCTCGGTCAACTCGGTTGAATAGTGGATAAGTGGTCGCAGGCCACATGGTGGTAGGCCATTTGGTGGCCTAAGGACCCACCACGTGGAAAAAAAAATCTCAATCGTGGCCAAAGATGATTTTAATAAAATGTCAAAAACCAAAGGCCTATCAACCCAAACCTATCACTTTCGCATGATCTTTTATTTTTCCATTTGTCGTGATTGGCTAGTTGTCCCAGTCCTGTCCTAGCATTGACCCAATTTTGACTAGCCACCATTTCCACATATAGACTCTATTTTTCGCTTTAGATATTCATCGGAAAGCTCTTGAGTTATCTTCCATATTGTGGTGATCTTGAGAGACTTAGGAAACTTGTTTCCTCTGTATTGTCCTCTGGAACAAATATAATGATTTATAATGTAGTGCATAAAATGCAATGAGTAATGTGTAGTGTCTAATGTTTAGTGTGTGAGGTTCATGTGTATAGGATTCCCTCAATAGTCAAGTGTTAACTATGGCACAAAAGTGGTTCATATGGAAATGACGATGTAGGTATGTATGGTAATATGTGGAAAAATAGATGTGAAGTGATGAAATAGTAAGATGTTTGTTGAAGTTAAGGTGGGGTAGAATAGGTGTGATGCCCCCTTGAGGCATGTCATAATGAAAGTGAGTAAGTAAAGTCATATAAAATTTCATCATTGTCAGAGTCAAGATCGTATTGTGATGCATCTGAGACCTTATAAGCTATAGTTTTGGGTTGTTCGCGTAAAGCATTGACTAAGTGTAATTTGTACATGCCTATAACATACTCCTCATCAATAAATGGGGTAGTGGACAACCATTTGTGTACGAATGGGTGATATTATGTGTATAGCCAAGAAAGTAACTATTACAAATGAACACATAACCGAAGGGAATAGGAAATGATATGTCAATATGATCAGGGTTTAATGTGCCCCCAATGTAAGTAAGTTAATATTTCCCTAATGTAAGTGTTGACATTTCTCACACATAAGCCATGATAAGCGAGGGCACAACTCGAAAATTTTTGTTTCTCAGATTAGAGGGGTTAAGTGATGACCATGTTTGGTTAATCAAGGCAGAAGGGGGTACAGAAACTTTTAGGTTACTCGTTTGTAGTGGCAGATTAGGAAACACATAAGCAGTAAGCAGCTAGGAAATGATTTTCTAGAATGTTTGTCTCTCACATTGAATGTTATTCTGGCATTCGTCTTCGTCATGATCATGCGGAAGCCTTTCCAGACTACTGCATGGTTGTGACAGAGATGAGAATAGCATGTAACATCATAAATAGACATCATGGATGGGAAGTTTTCAATTTACACATTCGGAATTAGCAAAGGAAAGTACATTTGCAAAGGTGGTAACTTGTTCATTTATTAGTTTTAGATCAAACAAAGGTACAATTATTTCATTTTATTCCTTTATGATTAAGTGAAATTGCATTAGTGTCTTGAGTTGATTATTTTCATACAACATTATGTTTAATGAAAAAGAAATGCAAAAATAACATAAGGCAATTTTCAATTATTCATAAGGAATAATTGTACATTTTCTCACACAAACCGTGAGAAATAACTAGAAATAAAATAATGCATATATATGAAAAACTAAAAATGAAAGAGAGAGAAGGGACATGTCATTTTCTTATGACTGGATCCCCTCTCGTTCAGTTGTTGTTCCATCTTCATCCACTTCTACTCCGTGTCCCTCAAAAATAGGAAAGAGAGTGACATTAGAGCTCAGGATTATCTTCATTCCATTTTATTTCCGGTTTCTAATGTATATGCATTCAGTAATCAGGTTGCAAGAATGAAAGAAGTTCCATTCTAAGTACTGAACATGAAATCATTCCAAGTGAAATATATAAATGAACGTGCCTCAAATTCTCAAGCATGTTTTCAGATATAAAGCACATATGTAAGATATTTCAGTTTAGCAAGATTAGCTCTCAATCAATTATCAGGAATAGATTCAAGGAAAAGACTTATGATGAATTTCAGAGTGGAAATGAAAGTCACCTCAAATTCAAAAGCAATCAATTCTAGTACATCTCAGAAGGAAAAGAGATACATCTTATTTTCATATTTAATAAGAAGCAAAAAATTTACATTTAGAATACATTTCAGAATGAACAGATGCAAATTTTTAGAGAAGTAATGGAATGATCATAGCAGCAACCATACAATTTTCAAGCAAGGTATAATTTTCTGGAAGTTAGTCATAAGGAGAAATTAATATCATATGATACATTTTTATTTCAAAGATACGATTGTTTTCATCATACAAGAACAAATTTTAGAATCAAAATGTAAGGCTTACAAGAAATGCATTTCAGGATCCTTAGGAGTGTCATTTTTTATCAAATTCCAAAAGTACAGCTTACAAAATATGCAAGAGGGCCATTAAATCTCCATGATATCTATTATAGAATGTGCAATCAAACATAAGTTTGTGATCATCATTTTAAAATCTAGATCTGCTAAATATTTTCATCAAATTCTAAGTTGCTAGGCTTCAAGATTAAATTAAAAAAATTCCAATTACCATCATGCACTTTATAACAATGGTATCCAAGTTATAATGTTTCCCTAATAAAATTAAATAGGATTCAAAACTAGAAAGGATCAAATGTGCCGGTATAAAAAATAGAAATTGTTGTTGAAAATCAAGGGGAAACATTGAGTACTATGAGTGGTGCTAAACCAGAAAAGGTGCTTGATAATTCTAACATTAGTAGGCACTCCAGCATAAAATTCCATTTTATCATAAATTTATTCAATCAATATGGGAATACCATAAACAAATGATCTCTTAACACCATAGATTCCTGGTATTTGGGCATTGAGCACTCGTGGGTCAGTTCATTTTGATAATGAGTCCCTTCGAAGTGATGAGAGGAAGTCAGAGATTGTAAGAACCAATGTTGAAGTCATCCATAGGACCATTGGTGTGGCTTCTATTTCTAATTCAGTAGCATGAATAGATAAAGAGCTAATAGAAATGAAAGAGTCAAAATATGAAGTGTCAAAGCAGAATACAAGTTGTCAGAGGAAGATTTTAACAAGCAGATTTCAAAGTTTACAAAGGTCCAAAGTAATCATACAGTTGCAAGTTAAAGTTCCCTTCAAATACATGCCCCATCAAGCATAGATGTGAAGCACATAAACAACGATCCAATCATGTTAAATCTTAGATGTTTTCTTTTTGAAATAGTGGATCTATGCAGAGACGAGAATGGTAGTAGCCTTTCTCTCACTTCTTGAAGTAAGTGAAACAGTTAGCCCAAACACATAATAAATGAGGTAGTGACATACATTTTCACAATATTTCACGGAACTGTGGAAATCTATGTGACTGGTACAGGTTCAATCTTCAAGGAAGTTACAAAGTAGAGTTTCATTTTTAAAAATGGATCAGTATAAACACATAGTTGTGACTCATAAAATATCCTCATCTTTTGCACAGAAATATAATCATTCATTGCAAATCATAAAGTATTCCATCGATTCTTTCACCTTGTACAGTTGAAGAAAACTGAAGAAAGGGTTTCTTATTATAGGAATAGCAGGTGTAGGCAAAGCCACAAGACAATACAAGCTAGCAAAAAACATACAAGTAGAGCTTAAGTAACACTTGCAGTAGAGTTACAAAAGAATCATGCTAGGCTAACCCATTCAGAGCTTGACCCAGGTCATGAATGGCAGAATAGAACACAAATATACAATGGTGATGATACCAAGGTCAGATCAGGTTGGTTACAAAGCATGAGCCCCTTGAGCTATGTAAAAGAAAGCAAACCGAAAAAACAATCCTAAACAAAAGATCAAATAAAAGCAAAAAACTCCAAATCGATGGAAAACGGGTAGGGTAGTCAGCAAGCCAAGAAGAAGAAATGGCGGCAAAGGCCATGATGAGTCGATATTTATAGAAGTTCCCAAAGATAAAAAACAGAGGATTTTTACAAATTCCCAGATTTTTTAAATTCATGTCCAAGAAAATAAGGGTAACTTGGGCTCGAATGGAGGTTCCATTCAAGCAGGGTGTGTCGAGCCATTTTCATCATGGCTATGTTTTCAAAAAAAAATCACAATACACATCTCATATTAACGTCCAGCCAATAGAATAAAATAGCTCGCAATACCAAAAAACTAATAGCAAAGCAGGGGACTTTTCTAAAGACACGGTAACTGAAGTAAAGTTTCACGAGCTCGGGAGAAAACTAATACAGTGAGCTTAAAATCAGTTGCATAGAACATATATAGTGGTAAGTAATAGTAGTGGCGTGGTTTTAAAACTGGGACCAAGGGAAAATAAAGCATAGAGAAGTGAAATTGAGCTCCCAAATAAAGATATAGAGCTTCAAATCACAACAATGGCAATGACCCCAGGTTGCAGAGAAATGAAAAAGAGCTCCATGGAGAATTTTGAAGCGAAACACCAGCACTTAAAGCAGGAATAGTGACTCGTGCCAAGAAGATACCAGGGTAAAAACCTCCAATGGCTCGAACCAGACCCGAACAAAATTCGGAGAGCCAGAGCATCATCTTTCAATTATGGCCACCCGGGGAAGCATAAATAGATCTGGAGTTTTCTTTCCATTATGGATGGAAATGAAAAATGAAAACCTAGCCCTCCTACAATTCCAGAGCTAAGATTTTTTCAAAAATACGACCAAACCCTCCAAACTGAGTTCACAGAGCATGAAAGCGAGTAAAACAATGGCATGGCAGCAAAGAAGTAACGGTTTCCAAGCTCAATTCGAGTGGCAGAGAGAATAAAATGCAAAACCATGGTTCCAATCTTACCCATCGCCGCCCATGAACTTTCCAGAATTCTCAAAAATGTAAAGGTAAAAATGAGAAGTTAGGGTTTCTTTAGCCTAATTACCATGATTTTTTAATATTTTCCTAACTTTACCATATGCCACAAGTGGATTTTTATGGTTTATTTAATCATTATTAATTCTTTCAAGGTGGTGGAGTATATCACCCTTTTGTAAATTCAAACCACGTTAAGGTGACTAAATTATTAAGCTTGTGCATGTCAAAACCAAGCTTTTATTTTTCCCACGTAGGTGTTCATGATTTTTAAACTATGCATGTTAGAAAAGGAGGTGCTTTCATACACATTATTCAGGTGGAAGAAAGTATTTACCTTAATCTGTGCAAAAGGAAATGTTGGAGAGAAGACAAAGTCACCATTATGCCAAGTGTGCATGTAATCCAAAAGTTACTTGAGTCCAAAAATAGCTTTTTTAGAAAATACAAGGTGGCTGATACCTTAACTTTTTCAAATTTACCTTAACTTGTGCTAAGTGATTCATACATCTCATCTTGGAGGCTTTGTAAAAGGAGTCAACAACAGTTTGACTAGGGATGAGTTCATATGATAGGAGGCTATTTTTGCCTTTTTGGAGCAATATGTACCTTTTTTAGATTTAATATTATTTTATTTATTAGGATATTCTAATTTAGTCATGCAAGTTATGAACTGTGGTTGTAATTGAGGGTGTTGATCTTGCAAGCTCCATCTCATTTTCCTATTTATTCAAATGATTTTGCAAGCATTGAGGGGGAGAAGTTTTTATATGACAAGGTGCTACAGGATTTTCTTTAGCATGTTCCCTTTGATAATATAAGTATTTTGCCATTCCAGACATATTTGCAGTGTTATGCATTCAAAGTAGTTCTTTCTTATGAAATGTTTCCCTGAATTCATTAATTTCATGATTAAGCTATCTGCCATATTGCAAAAAATAGGTGTTCCGATTAATTTTAGTGTGCATGTTATTGAAAACCGGTATCGTTAGTCCTCCCTTCCTAGATTTCATTACTTTTCCTTGGAATTCACCCACATCCCATTGTATCGTGTAAATTTTAGTATTTATTTTTATCAATTTTTACACATTCCTATATCAGAAACCTCCAACAATCTTTGGCGTATCACCCCATTTTATCATTTTCGGTTTCTTCATTCTAACCCTTACCCTAACCAGCTTAGTTTAGGGATACACTGAAAAGGGAACTAGGCATTTAAATATAGAGATTCACCTCGCATTTGGGATACCCATAGCCCATGAGGTGTTTCCATTGTTTATCCATAGAAGTGAGGAGAGAGAGAGAGAGAGAGAGAGAGAGAGAGAGAGAGAGAGAGAGAGAGAGAGAGAGAGAGAACAAATTTGGCATTCCTCACATAGGGTTCACTTCTACTAGATAACAGTTTTTGGCACACTCAATGGGACTAGGACTATATTGATGACTTCAAAAAATTGAAGATTCAAAGAAGAACACATATGGTGACTCCGACAAGAAGATTTCATATGGGTACCATTTTTAATGCCTTTTTGAGGTTTTTACCAAAATAGGTATGTTATTTTGTTGGTTCAAATTGTATTTTTCATAGAGCAGGTTGGTTTTCCCATTTCTTTATTTTTATAAGGTCGTGTAATGATGATTGCCCATTTTCAGCGGTATTATCATTCAGATCCACTTCCATTTTACCCATATCCTCCTCCAGATCAATATTATGACCCTTATCAAAACGAATATCCCCATGAACTGAACCTTGATTATCAATATGGTCATGAATACAATCATTATGTTGTTTGGGAACAAGGTTATGCATAAGAATATGCACAGGATTATGTAAATTATACACCGGAGGAAGAGCTTGAAAGCAATCATCATAGATTAGAGCAAACATATATAGCTTTAAAGGAACGATTTGAACAATTACAATCATTAGAGGATGATAGGCATCAAGTTGAGGAACCCTTTCAATGGGATGTTCCCACTTACTTTCCCCATCAAAATCTAATGTCCATGCCTTGTCATCCAATGCATCCCGTTTATCAGATTCCAAGTTTTCATGCTGCTACAATTTATACCCCCTCCTCCATAATCAGTTTATGAACCCAAATTTTAGATTCCAAGTTTTCTTTCTATTGTTCTCATTACACCTTCCTCGCATGCAGATTTTGAACCCCTTCCCTTTATACAAACATTACCAAATCAGATTGAGACCCAACCCACCCCTCCTCTTTCACCCTTAAGTCTAATTTGTGAGGGTGATGATCAAAAAATTAGTCAAAAGGGGCAGCCAATTGAAGAAAACAACATGTTGGAATTCATTCAAAATTTGCAAGGATGGATTTTGAAATTTGAGTTCACTCATATTCCATAGTTATAGAAAGATTGCATACAAGAAAGGGAAAACTGAGAGCAGCAACATGCTCATCGTCATCAAGTGAAGGATGTTATACCATCTCCAAGTGTAGTTGTTGATTTCCATAATGCTAATTTGAATGTGTCTTATTTCAAGAATGAAAATATGATAACCATGCATACAAAGGTGCCCATAAGTGTTGATCAAGAATCAAATCCAGATGAAAAATATTTTCAGGTCAAAGATTAGAATGAATCAACATATTTAGTGCATGAACAACATGTTTTTAGCCTGACAGACTTCTTACTAGATGAGGATGAGGATATGAAGAAGAAAAATAGGCTGCAAAATAAGGAGGATGATGCAGTAAAATGAAAAGATCCTTATTGTGTTGTATGTTTGAAGATTTTGGTATTGTTGGAGAGTTGCAGTGGTTCACAAAGAATATCAAAAGATGTTGCAGATAGCCAAGGTGGGAAGCAAGCTTTCAGAAAAGATGAATTTGAGTTTTCAGGATATAAGATGGATTAGAATGAAGAATAAGAGGTTGGCATCCTTCTAGAACCATCTGCCATGAATGAGATATAGTATCTTGAAGAGGTGGAAAAATTTTCAAATCAGCTTCAAAATGTGCTCAGGGATGAAAACGAAATCATGGAAATAGACCAGATCAGCAAGAGCGGTTTACCAACTATGAGAAGACCATGTCCCATCTAATACTTGGATGGTTTGGAGTCAATTTTAGTAGTACCAGAGTTCGTGCCTGATTTAGAACACAAGGAAGAGTTGTATGTTCTCAGAACAAATTGTAGATTTGATAGAGGTATGTTTAATATTTTGAACTGGTCTTTTGAAAAATTTAAAGGTACAAACCTTGTTTCTAGATGTGTCATGTGAGTTGATTTTCAAGTTGAATTCATGGCCTCACTTTCTGAGGAAGGGTATCTTTTTTCTCAGACTGTATCAGGATTTTTTTAACTTCATTTTTCAGATGGTTATAATAGGGTAGGTAGGATTTCATTTCAATAAAGTGCTTACACAAACTTACAATTATTTTGTTTTCAATAATTGTATTTCATGCACTAGATCTGGCTTCTTCCCAGATCGGTTCCTATTTTTGTTTGTTTAGGAAAGGAAGAATAGTTTTGTTTCAGGGAAAGTTTGTTTTGAGATTTTAACTCCATACCCAATGGATGTATATAGGCACTGGTCTCTTCAGCTAGTAGGCAACTGACAACACAAAATTACCATAAATTTTGACATTTCTCGCACATCAGCCATGATGTGCGAGAGGTCAACTCAAAACTTTTTGTTTCTTAGATTAGAGGGTTAACTTTTGACCATGTTTGGTTAATCAAGGAAAAAGGGGGTACAGAAAATTCCAAGTTATTCATTTTCAGTGGCAGATTGGAAAACACATAAGCGGCAAACAACTAGGTAATATTTTTCCAAAATGTTTATCCCTCACATAGGATACTATTATGGCGTTCGTCTTCGTCATGATCATGTATTATCCTTTCCCGACTACTGCAGGGTCGTGACAGAGATGGGAATAACATCGAACATCAGAAATAAACATCATGGGTAGCAAGATTTCAGTTTTCACATTCAGAATTATCGAAGGAAAGTATGGTTGTAGAGGTGGTAACTTATTCATCTATCAGATCAAACAAAGGTACAATTATTTCATTTTATTCCTTTATGATTAACTGAAATTGCATTAGTGTGCTTGAATGCGTTTAGGTTTATAACACATTATGTTTATTGAAAATAAATGGAAAAGGAACACACACAACTCATTACACAAATTCATATTTTCAGTTATTCATAAGGAATAATTGTACATTTTCTCACACATGCCATGAGAAATTAGTTGGAAATAAAATAATGTATATATATGAAAATTTTAAAATGAGAGAGAGAGAAGAGAGAGAGGGGACCTCATCCTTTTCTAGGATTAGTGGATCCCCTCTCATTAAGACTTTTGATCCACCTTCATCCATTGATTGCTCTCGTGTACCTGAAAGAGAGGAAAGATATTGAATTTATAGCTCAAGATTATATTGATTCCACTTTTAGTTCTATTTTATAACGTACATGCATTCAATAAATCTGGTTGCAGAAAGGAAAGAATGTCATATTCTAAGTACTAGAACATGACGGACATTCCAAGTGCAAGATGATGAGGTAAGACCGAATATTTTCATATCATGAAAAAATATAATGCATGTACAATAAGTTACAGAGATTACATTTTAGCAAAAGTAAATCTAAAGTTCTTGTGAAATAAACAAGCAAGTACAACCTTACAGAGTACAAGACATATAACTTTTGCAAATCCTTCAAAGTGCAAAAGGATCTAAATCATCATAATATGATCAAATGCAAGAATGTCTAGTAGCATCTCACTAAGCTTCAGAGATACATAGCATTCAATATAGATTCATGAATAAATTTTTCCAACATGGCCAAATTTAGGAGATACAAGCTTCAAAATGCACACATGCATATTTTCATACATCTCATCTTGATAAATGAATCAGAGCTACAAGGATACAATTTTCAAGGCATGGTATCATATTCTAGAAGTAATTCATAAGGACAAATCTAAATATGAAGATGATAACTAGTGTTTTATTTCAATAAGCTAGAACTATTTTCATTATTCTAAGAATGACCATGGAAGTAGGATCACAGTAATGTAATTTTTACAAGAAGTAGCCTTTCAAGGTCATTAGGAGAACCACGTTTCTATGAAATTTCTAGTTGTGACACCTTACGAACAGATAGCAATGATTGCTATTAAATTTTTATGATCCATGAAGTTATCAGTACGTATCCATGGAAAACATAAGTATATAAGTGATCGTAATTTTAAAATGTAGATCAGCTAAGGTATTGTTCATCAGAAAACTAATCATGCTAAGATACGAGATTAAATGTAAAGTTGAGCCAATTTTCATCATGCAAACTTCCATAAAAATGCTATACCTTCATAGTATGCTATCTTTCAGGGACTAAAATTCAATAGGATAGCTTATAACCATAGTTTAAACAATCCATTATCATGCATCCTTCAAGCATCAGTTGATTTTCCTCAAATGTGTTCGATTTTAGATATCCAAGATTGAAATCGTGGTTGATTAAATAAAGGAGGAAACATTGAGCATTATGAGTGGTGTTACAACTATACAAAAAATTTGGGGTGATTTCTATTTTCACCATTTTAGTATGACACTACAACACAAAATTCCAATTAATCTTATAATTAGAATTCAATTCAAGATAAAAATTTCCCAATTTCAAGATTGAAGGTTTTCATAGTACATGCACATGTTCTAGACATTTAGGATTTGAGCACTCACATGAGTCTAGTAACATTTTGCCTATAATAGTGTTGCAATAAGCTAGAAATGAAAACAAGTGTTAGACACTGTATAATCCAATGATGTTAAACCCTGACCCAACATTGATAAACACAGTCTTGTACGTCTTCTCTAATGGCATACAAGGTTCTAGTAAAATCACATACCTAAAGACCTAATAGAAATTGAAGGAGGCACAAATAGAGTTTTGGGTAGGTAGGTCAAAGCAGAATAACCCAGTTGTCAGAGGAAGATAAAAACAAAACCAAGCCAGACATATGTCCCAAAGGCCAGTAGTAATATAAACCAAAGAAGGAAAGAAAATATATAACGACGACCTTTAGCAATACACAACCCATCAAGGTTGGAAATGTAAAGGCTTATAAACAACAAATAACAAATCATGTTAAAGCTTAGATGTTTTCTTTTTTAAATAGTGGATCTATGCAGAGACGAGAAAGGTAGGAGCCTCTCTCACTTCTCAAAGTAAGTGAAATGGTTAGCTCAAACACATAATAAATGAGGTAGTGACATTTTCACAATATTTCAAGTAATCATTGAAATCTATGTGACTGGTACAGGTTCAAGCTTCAAGGCAGTTACAAGGTAGAGTTTCATTTTTCAAAATGGATCAGTATAAACATACATTTGCGACTAATAAAATATGCTCATCTTTTACGGAGAAATATAATCATTCATTACGAATCATAAATCATTCCATCAATCCTTTCACCTTGTACAGTTGAAGCTAAATGAAGAAAGGATTTCTTATTCCAGGAATAGACCGTGTAGGTAAAGTCACACGACAATATAAGCAAGAAAAAAACGTATAAGCTGTGCTTAAGGAACACTTGGAGCAGAGTTACAAAGGAATCATGCAAGGATAACCCATTCAGAGCTTAACCCTGGTAATGAATTGCAGGATAGAACGCAAATCTACAATGGTGATGATACCTAAACAGGTCGGTTACAAAGTAGGATCGCCTTGAGCTGTGCGAAATAAAACAAATCAAGTAAATATTTCCAAATGGAAGAGAAAATAAAAGCAAAAAACCACAAATCCATGGCAAACGAGAGGGGTAGTCAACAAGCCAAGAAGAATAAATGGCGGACAAGGCCATGATGAGCTGAAATTTACAGAAGTGCTCAAAAATAAAAGAAATGGGGGGTTTTTACAAATTTCCATATTTTGCAAAGTCGCAGCCAAGCAAATAAGGGTAATCGGGGCTCAAATGGAGGTTCCATTCAAGCAGGGTACGTCAAGCCATTATCATCATGGCTGCATTTTCAAACAAAACTTGCAATTCACAAATCTTATTAATGCCCAGCCAAGAAAACAAAGCTCATAATATAAAACAACCCAATAGCAAAGCAAGGCGAGATTTTAAAGACACAATAACTGAAGAAAAGTTTCATGAGCTCGGGAGAAAACTAATGCAGTGAGCTTAAATTTAGTTGCATAGAACTTACCTGGAGGTAAGTAATAGTAGAGTCTTGGTGGCAAAGAAGTAACGGTCTCCATGTTCAATTCGAGTGGCAGAGAGTAGAAAATGTAAAACTAGGGTTCCAAGCTTACCTTAATCTGTGCAAAAGGTAAAGTTGGAGAGAAGAAAAAGTCATCATTATTCCAAGTTTCCATGTAATCCAAAAGCGACTCGATTCAGAAAATAGCTTTTTCAAAAAAGACAAGGTGGTTGTTACCTGAACTTCTCCAAATTTACCTTAACTTATGCTAAGTGCAGCATGTACCTTTTTTAGCTTTATTATTATTTTATTTATTAGGATAATCTAATTTAGTCATGCAAGTTGTGAACTATGGTTGTAACTGAGGGTGTTGATCTTGCAAGCTCCACCTCATTTTCCTATTTATTCTAATGATTTTGCAAGCATTGAGGGGGGAGAATTTTTTATATAACAAGGTGCTACTTGATTTTCTTTAGCATGTTCCTTTTGATAATGTAAGTATTTTTCCAGAAATATTTGTAGTGTTATGCATTCAAGGTAGTTCTTTCTTGTGAAAAATTTCCCTTAATTCATTAAGTTCATGCTTACGCTATCTGTCCTATTGCAAACAATAGATGTTGTGATTAATTTTAGTGTGCATGTTATTGATTAACGATATTGTGAGTCATCCCTTCCCAACTTTCACTATTTTTCCTTGGAATTCACCCATATCCCTTTGGATTGTGCAAATTTCAGTATTTGTTATTATCATTTTATGGACATTCATATATCATAAACCTCCAACAATTTTGGTGTATCACCCCATTTTATCATTTTTAATTTATTCATTATAACCCTTATCCCCACCAACTTAGTTTAGTGATACACTGAAAAGGGAACCAACCCTTTAAATATGGAGATTCACCTCACATTCAAGATACCCACAACCTGTGAGGTGTTTCCATTGTCTATCCATAGATGTGAGGGGAGAGAGAGAGAGAGAGAGAGAGAGAGATCTGTCATTCCTCACATAAGGTGCACTTATTCTAGATAACAGTAAGTGGAGAAAAATGAAGGACTCATGCAAGATAAATTGTGAGACGAAATACACGTAGACCACAAGTAGCAGTGATAGTGATGAATCCATAATAGAGATGAGGATCATGAGTTTGAGGATAAATATCCTTAAAAGTAAATCCTAGCCGATTCAAACCGTCATCTGAACATAAAGTGACATCGCAAGTAGGATCAAATGGAATGTTCTCCCAATAAGATTTATTCATGAAAAGTGTACATGTAAATGGTGGATGATCTAATGGAGATGGTCTATGTGAAGGTACAGGGGATGGATTGACATAAACATACTAGACATGCCCCTAATAAAGAATCATAGCAGTAGCAGTTGCAGGGGGAGGAGGAGATTTGGTTGGGACTGAATCTATCATGCAAATGGCACCTTCAAGTGGTGGTAAATGTGGTAGCTCATCTATGAGTTGTGGTTCATCAATAGTATCAAACTGTGGAGTAGGAAGTGTAGTATTGAGGTCATGGTCACAATATTTGTTTTGATGACGGTCATAAAGAATAGTATACTTGACACCTTCATGTATAAATTTGACACAATGATAAACTTTAGAGGAAACAACTTGCATGGTGCAACCATGGCCTATCAAGTAAAGAATTATATAAAACCAGAAAGTAAATGACAAATAAGATTGTGTTGACATTTTTGTGCCCTACAGTGATAGGTAGAACAATGTGACCTATGCATGGACGAACAGAACCATCATATGCACAAAGGGAAAGAGACAATGGACTAACATTAGCAGTAGAAACACTTATCTTCTCGAGGCATGACATAGGACATAGATTGAGCTAAGATCTATTATCGATTAAAGTACGCTTGATACCCATTTTGTAGATAAGAATCATGATATATAAATGTGGGTCATTGTCAAAAATAGAAAGTTCAACGTGAGTATTAGATGGGAAAGCTATATGATGGGAAAAAAGCATCAACAAATGCGTTCTATCTTAATCTGGATGCATATCAGTAGGAATGCAAGTAATATTGAGGAGATGTTGGAATTTATATCTTTAATTCAGGATTGGAAAGCAAGAAGTCATTAATTGAGATACTCATGATGATAAAGTAATAAATATGTTAATAACATGTAGATCGAGTCATGTTCACCAAAATGATTAAGCTAAATATGGAAATATATGCCTAATCTGATGTGTTGGCGAGAAAATTTGTCGGGTGGACAAACTGGTAGATTCCTTGCCAATGCTTTGGGAATCTAAGTCCCTCCACTTAACTGGTGTAGCTGCCATATATGCATGCGCATGAAAAGGTGAATTTATGTGGTGGCCTTTCAGCCGAAGATCCAACAAGGGCACTCCAATGACCCAACGGAAAATGCTTGCGGTTATCTGCAACAGGGGGAATTTTCTATGAAGGTGGGAAAGGGAGTGAGAAAAGAGGTAGGAGAACTAATGTTGCAAGTAGAAAATCATATTCCTACACACACTAGTTAGAAAGTTCAACACATGCATTCATGAGAAGAAACAACTCTGCAAATGGAAACAAGACGAGATAAGATTGTGAACTCAAAGTTTCTAAAATCTCCTCATCAAAGAGGCTACAAAATCATTCTTCTTGTATTGATGCTTAAATAGAAGCTGTACATAATGAGGGAATGGAAGAAATTTGAGAATGGAGGAAATTAGAAGAAAATGGCTATCTCCTTTGCTTTCTCTAAGTACAATGCACTCGTGAGTTTACAAGATCAATTTCCAACCCCAGACAATGGTGTGAAAAAGCCATTAAACATCTTGCAAGAAATGGTTACAACTTCTTCTTTGTTAGCAAGAAAAGGTTTACAATCTTTTCATTCATTCGCATCCGTTCAGATTCTTGATTCACGAAGAAACGCCAATGGCAGAAAAAACCATACTTTTCATAATGCAGTCGTTACACTTTTTTGTAACTTTGAATTTGAACCGATCATCTTGCCTTTAAAACTTTAAACCTAAGTCATCCACGTGGGAGAAATTTACTGGAGCGGGCATGGAGGATGCCTTTTGCATATTGTGTCTTTATAGAGATTTGGCATTTTTTACATTTTTGGTCCACCCTTCCACTTTTGATATAAGCCTGACACATGGCTTCACTTGAGTGGAGATAGAGTCGAGGATCACTTTTATAATTTTACCTTTTTTCAATGCGGGCTCAAAAACACAAATTGCTCCACCGGCCTGTCTCCCCACTTTGACCTTTGATGCGGGCTTAATATTTGACTTTTTCCATAGCATGATCCGGGTTGCGAGTCGCTTTATGAATTTTAGCCCTTTTTACAAAAAAGGTTCAAAACCTCAAAGTGCTCCGCCACCCCACCTCCAATTAGATATGTCCACATACCCATGGATAATGGGGCCAAAATTTGACGGGGAATAAAACGCCCTTCATTCATGACTATGGAAAAATGCAAAGAAGAAGAAAACTCCACCATTTCATGCATGATTTTCAAATTTCTTTCGCGAACCAAGGGATTGAAAACAATACAAGGTTTGATGATCCATGGCCATAGAAAGATTAAAAATTTCATTCAAATTAGGATAACAATATAATTATGATGGATAGAATTGGTGAAGTATACTTAAGCTAGGGGAGTTTCTTTCAGACAATATTGTTACTATTGAATTAATTAATGATTACATGAAACATGTAGCTATGTGTGCTATTACAAAAATAACAGATCACATAGTCTGCAATTTCTTGACTATCTTCAGCAAAAGAACACAAGGCCCCGAAGGACAGTTGTGTTATCTCGATGAAGACATCCAATTGCAGAATAAATGAAATGTTGAGTCTTGAAACAACAAACATAAATGTAGATTGCAGAAATCAGAGTTCATTACTGGATGTTACAGGTATTCTTAATGATCTTTCCTTCATGATTAAGACATTCAATTATATTATTGGGTTGTTTAGTTCATTATACAATCCATACAGAAAGCCTGAAATGCAGAAAGAAATACACAACTCAATTTCAGAATTCAATGTCTTATTCATAAGGAATTTCAAATGTCCCCACACAAGGCGTGGGATGTAACTGAAAAGTAAAATACAACTACTGAAATAAGAGGTACACAGGCATGAAAGAGAAAATATAGGAGTATGAGTGAACCCATCATTGCCTTAAAGTTTCTCCTTTGGTTGATGCATCTTCATCTTCAGCTTATTCTCTCTTCATCTTCACCACTGAAAGTATTGTACCTGAAAAGAAGAAAAGAGGAAAATTATCAGTTAAGAGCTCAGGGTTAATCCATATTCCTACATTGTCCTTTTTCATGCATATGGATCTCTTAACAACAGGATATATAGATTACTTGAAGATCATACTGCATACATGATCTACTCACTCAGGATGAAGGAGGAAAGAGAAAAGAAAACTATGGACATAAGAGAGGCCAAAAAGCCTAAATATTTTCTAACTATTTCCTTAAGTGTGCAGGTACAGGTTGCAGTAAAGAAGAAAATAAATCATGTCTTACAGTCTTCACTGTTAGATAAAGGTTGCAGTTCTCAAATGACTTCCATCCTATGGTACATGAAGTAGATAATTCATAAGTATATGTTCCCAATTGCAACTAAAGAAGAAGGAATTCTGAGGAAATTTTGACAGGGCTTCGCCATGTGAAATGGACTTTTTAAAACTTTCCAACATACATATCAAAGCTGTAATAAAAGGAAATGCAGTATTAAACAGATTACAGAATCAAGAAGAAATAAAGAAGTCTGAATGCCCATATCAAAGGAGGGATACCCAAATCTGGGTTGAAATACCTCAAGCCACAAATTGAAAAATACATGGGTATATACAGATTTTGGAAAAAATAATTCATTCATGCAGGACAGTTAAAAGTCCATATACAGATTTATTGCAATACAACTGCTAGGAATACACCAAGGAAACATGAAAGAAAAGCACCAATTTCATCAATTAAAGTGCACTACTAAAGACAACTCATGCATTATGGTAAAGATGCTACAGAGGTTCAAAACAAAATCTGAGTACATTTTCAGAGAAAAATAATAGATATCAGTAGCTCGAATGCTCAAAGAAATCTCTAAAGTGGGGATCACAGAGTTTAGGTAGAAATATCAAAGGCACCAAGAGCCAAAGTTTCGGAAGAGTAACAGATCACGTAGAAGAGAATCGATCTGGTAAAGAACAGAGCTTCATGTTTTCATCAATGGCCGAAGATAGAAATTTTGTAGAGCCTGGCTGAGACAAATGGAGCTACAATATGAAAATACCCACAACAGATCTGGATTTAGCTCACAATGAGATCAAAAATTCAAAGATATATAGATAAACCTTCAAGGAAAAGTCCAGATCCAGGGATATCGAAGCTGAAAAGATGAATACCCAGAAACTAAAATATGCAGGATCTAGATTTCTAGATAGAAAATAACCAATACCCACATCAATAACAGTGATAGTATTGAAGAAAGAAGACTCAAATAGAAAATGCTCAGGGAAATCTTCATGAGAAACGCTCTTCCATGATAAAATTGACAAGATACTTGTAAAATATGACCAAGTGGGTCTAAGCATCGACCCACAAGAAAAAGAAAGGAAAATCATCACGATAAAGATCTAGCTCGAGCCACTGTAAAAGCATGGAAATCAAGAGATTTACCTTGAAAAGTGAAGTTACAAAACTCCAAGAAGTCCTTCATCAAGCCACCAAGTAGCATGAAATGTAGTGAAGCTTCAAGTTCTCAACATGGCAGCCAAGAGATCACACAAAATTCCAAGCCCAACAGAGAACCATTTTGCAGAAGTAACGAGCTCAAAGTTTTCAATAATGGTGGAAAATGCCTGCAACTACCTTGCTCGATAAACAGTACAGAGGAATGACTACAAAAATGCAGGATAAAACAAGCTAAGAGAATCGATCTGGTAAAGAATAGAGCTCAAAAGGATTCGTCAATGACAGTGGCCATGAAATTTCCATAGAGTTGACTTAGCTCAATTGGAGCACAAAAAAAAGATCAAAAGATTTAGGGGTCGAGTTACCCTTTACTATGCAAACTCGAGAAGCGAGTCAACATGGAAACTCAACCACGGTTGAAGCATCAATGATTAGAAATCGACAAGTACATAGATCAACGTCTCCAGATTGATCCCCAAATTTGAAGCAAACCACCATGGTTAAATTTTTTACTGACCACATTCAATGCAAGTCAGAAACGTAGAAGATCAACGAATGAGGTTACATCATGCAAAGGATCGAATGGAGGAAATCAAATCACCAAAATCCAAACCTCAGCTTGACTCATGAAAATGGCATGTCTTTTGGCTGACTTAGCATTTTTATTATTTTGAAAAAAAATGTCAAATTGAGCCAAGGCTTGAAATCTGAAAGGATGCGGAGGGTGGGCCATTTTTTGTTTTGAACTTTTGGCAAAGGGCATAAAGTTCTAAAATTTTCTCATTAAGGGAAAAATTCAAACATTGAGCCCGCTTCAAAAATTCAAAGCGGAGCATCAATGCAATTTGAAATTTTGAGCTTTTTTTCCAAAAGGGCGTAAAGTTGTAAAATGGCCCATGACCCCACTCAGGAAAAGGGAAAAAGTCAAAAATTGAGCCCACATCAAAAATCAAAGTGGAGCATCGAGGCAATTTGAGATTTTGAGCCTTTTTTTGAAAAGGGAGTAAAGTTTAAAGTGCCCCGCGACCCCGTTAAGGACCAAACAAGGCCACGTACTTAATAAAGTCAAAGGCGGAGCATCGAGTCAATTTGAAACTTTGAGCCTTTTGGAAAAAAGGTGAAAAAAGTGTTTAAGTCACCCACGACTCCACCCACACATCAAAAGTTAAAATCAGGGAAACGGACAGCCGGGGCATTTTAAAATTTTAAGCCTTTTTCAGAAAAAGTAGCAAAGTGTCAAAAGTAAGCCGCAATCCCATTGTGACCAGATTCAGACACGTGTAAGGCCCAAATTAAAAGCAAATGGGTGGGTCGAATATTCAAAAATGCAATTTCTATCAGAAACACGAAAAGAAGGATTTTCCAGGCCCATTTTTTAATCAATTTTGTCCTACGTGGATGATCTTTTTTGAGGTAATAAAAGACAAAGTTCTTCGTCAAGATCGAAGTCTGCATCAATGGCAGAATTTAAAAACTCACATAGAAAGCTTGAAGTTATTAATGGCGGCCACGGGAAAAAATTTGCAGAGCTTTGCTAGCTCGAATGGAGCTTAATAATTTAATTACCAAAAAACGATTAAGTCTGTAATATTTTGCATCTTAATTCAAGTCCTAAGTTCACCAGATTCAACCATGGTCAGAAAGTAATTAATTTTTCTCACCCACAGAGAGTAAAGTTGTACACCTTCACAAAATTCAGAAAAGGACAGATCAATAAGAAGACAAATCTGCATGCACAAGAAAGAAAGCTTGCTCAGCAAGTGAAGCTTATTTTTAGCAAATCATCCACTCATGCTTTTCTTAAAAATAGAACAGTCGACTGCAGTTGACTGAGTTGTAACCAATGGCTATTAATGCCTCTTTGTATTTGCATGTTCTATTTTTATTCCTTTATTTATTAATAGATGAAGGATAAAAATAGGATGCATGGGCGAGTACAACCTTAGTCTATTTTTAGGAAGGGTGGGAAATTATTTTGCTATATATTGTGTGCCTTGGCAAAGCACAAGGGAGTTAGAGGAGGAATTTTAGATACAGGAGTGCTGAAGCAAGTTCTGCCAGTTTTTCCCTTTGAATGTGAAGTATTTTCTGCCTTTCCAATTATTTGCAGTCTTGTGTATGTTCCATTAATCTTGTGAATGTAAATTCCCTGATTAATCATCTTACCCTATTGCAAATTCAGTAATTTCTGCATGATATTAATGTGTATGTGTAACTTAGCAGTATTGTTGTGATACTTTCCCTCAATACACCAAAGTGTTTGCCCTTAATATTCTGTAGAAAATTGTTGGCTTGTGCATCAAAAATCCTTTCCATATCAATTGTGCATGTACTCAGTCAAAGACCTCATACAAATTTGGTGTATCACCTCAGTTTTAATTTCATTTTACAGTCATCTTTTACCCTTAAACCCCAGAAAATCAGTTTAGGATACATCAATAAGGAACCGACCTTGATACCAGAGACTCACCTCAAAATAGGTATACCCACATACCTGAGGTGTTTCCATTGTATCTACGAAAGAGAGAGATCCATTTTTGCAAGCTTAGAACACCTGCAGCCATCTCTCTACAGGGTGCACTTTCAAGAGATAATTTTTTTGGCACACCCAGTGGGACCATGAATCAGATCTGCATGCAAGTTACAAATATTTACAACAGATCTACAACAGATTTTAAAATAGATAAAAGTTACTTTCGGACAACAAGCTGCAACAATTTATTCTAAAGATTTAAAGATCTATTTGGTGACTCCGTAAAGCTGATTTCAGACCAGTATTGTAGCATGTTCCATGCCTAAAGTGACTACAAGATCATCGGTAAGAGGAATTCCTCCTGAGTTTGTTTCTTTACCTTTGAATTCTGCAAGAAGGAGAAGAGTTGGTAATACTTTACCTTATAATAGGCCTGGTTTTGATAACCCTCCTCCTAATATTCCTTCACCACGTATCAATTTCTCTATTCAGATCCCAGTTTTTCAAATGGATATTCAAGCACCTAGGAATTTTGTGACCTTTACTAATGGCAACCCATTAGTAATCTCAGTTTACCATGACATCCCTAATGCTGCCATGAAAATTTTCCATCATTCACTGGTGAAAATCAGGTTACACCTACAGAGCACATTAAAGATGTTGCAGCCTTATGTGCAGTTCATAATATTACCCATGAAGATGTGGCTTTGAGACTTTTAGCTACATCCTTTAAAGGACAAGCCTTGCAATGGTATAGAAAATCTAGAGATTGGAAGCATAAGAACTTGGGATGATTTAGGTGAAAAATTGCTGAAACAGTTCCAAGATAATTCAGATCATTTGTCCCTCATAGAATAGTTGTCTACTATTAAAAGAGCTCCTCATGAATTTATGTCTAGTTTCAACATTCATTTTTCTAGAACTTGGGAAAGAATCCCAGCAAGTGTTAAGCCTCAAGCTGACCATGCTTTCCTTTATTATCTAAGAGCTTTAAACAATGATATTTCAACTATGATTCAGTCTATGGGAGGTAATACTCTTCCAGATGCTTATGACATTGCTATAAAAGCTGAAAACAACCTTATTCAAGCCAGAAAATTAGCACCAAGGCCTTCAATGCATTTTTGGGCATATTTAGCACCTATCCCATAGCCTATCACCATTGTGGAACCTACTATTGCAGCCCCATAAAATGATGTGTTACAAGTTTTATAGACTTTTGGAAACAAGCCGACTTCAATTGATAATAAAGTTTTATTACCTAGTAGACCTTATCAGGATCCTTATCAGCAAAATCAGCAAAATCAGCAAAATAGGTAACCTTACCAGTAGAATCAAAATTATAGGCAGCCTTATCCACAAAGGTAGTTTGATCCAAAGGCTCCTACTCCATCTAACGCTTTAGTCCCAGTTAATATGGCTACTGAAGAGTGGTGTCAACCTTGTAATCAACCTCATTCAGCTGCAAATTTCCCAAATGCTTTTCTGAACATAAGTCTTGTTACACAACCTCAATCTGAAACATTATTCATGCCTCAAATGGACACTGGGAAGCAAGAAATTCATGTTTAGAAAGCACCTGAACAAAACTTAGTCAGTTTTAGTGAGGATGATTTCATTGCAGTTACTACTAGGGCTCAGGAAAAGGCTGCAGAGAGTAAAAAACAACAAAATAGGCCTATTCTACCTACTATCACTGATAAAACAACAATTATAAGCCCAAAACCAGCTAACAATGCATCTGTTCCTCAAACAACAACAGGTGTTACAGATGGTAAAGAACAACAAAAATAGCTACAACCTGATCCAAGAAGGTTATTTATACCTCAGATATCAAAAGCAGCTGAAGCAGAATCAGTTTTTGCTAAAGCCTATGCTAAAACAGTAGAATTTGTCTCTAAAATTGTTTCTTCTTTTAACATTGTTGATGTAATGAAAAATCATAATGTTAACATCTCAATGTGGGATGCTCTAAGTATTCCAAGACAACAAGATTTACTTTCTCATGAACTAGCTAAGCTACAGATTTCTTCTAAAACAACAGAAAAGGAAGTCCAGAAAGTAGACATGGTCCTTGGAACAATGGAACAAGACCGCATCAAAGAAGTTAAATGGATGGTTCAGAAAGTCTTAAATGCTCATGACATCAAGAAGCCACCACCATTTTATCTATCACTGATTATTGGAGAACATATTGTTCATAACTATATGGTGGACAATGGTGCAAGTAGCACAGTTATGCCAAAAGCAATTGCAGAAAAATTGGGCCTGTAGTATGAACCTACAGAAAAGAGTGTCTTACAGTTGGATGGAACTACAACTAATACAGTTGGTGTCATCAGAAATCTAGAGGTAACATTGCATGCTTGCCCAAATGTTTCCATTCTGCAAGATGTTACTGTTGTAGACTTACCTCCTTACTTTGTTATTTGTTTATCAATAGACTTCACAGCAAAGATAGGAGGCTATCTCTCTTCAGATTGGTCTTTCTTATTTTTCACTACTCATTATGGGACCAAGGTTACTATCAATTCAGAACCGTTGCCAGATTTCACATTGAGCCTCACGCTTCTAATGCAGTAGCTAATTATGTAGCCTTAGACCAGTCTGATTTTGATAATATAGCTCATGTTTCAGCACTAGATGGTGTTTCTAACCTGTTTATGGATGAAAAGACACATGAATAACATGCTCATGATCCTTTCAAATAATTTGAAGAACATCTGTTTGGTGTGTATTGCTTGCATGAAGAAAATACACCAATTCCCTTGTTGTCCAAAATAGAAAATGCAACAGAAGGGATTTGGAAGCTTCATTTTGATGGAGCTAAAAACAAGAAAGGACAAGGAGTAGGTTTGATGCTCACTTCCCCAACAAATGAAAGGTATTTCTCAGCTTTGAGTCTCCAATTTTCATGCACTTGCAACGTAGCTGAATACGAAGCATTAATTCATGGCTTACTTTGGGCCAGAAAGAGAGGTATTAGCATGCTACAGATTTTTGGTGATTCTGAGTTGGTTATCAATCAAGTAAGAAATTTCAATGTTTGTAAGAATCCATTAATGAAGTCTTACAGACATAGAGTTTCAGACTTAATGGAATATTTTGAAGCTATTAACATCCAATCCATTCCTAGAATAGAAAATAAGCATGCAGATAGACTTGTAGCAATTGGTGCCAGTTTTGAAGTGCTAGAACAGATTGAAAATAACAAAATTCAGCCTCATATAAAGCTGATTGTCAAGCCTTCGATACCTGATAATGATTTGAATTGGCAAGGTTTTTGAAAGTGATGATCAAATCTGTAGGTTTTTACAGCAAGAAGCTGAGTTTTCTACAGTAAATCAAGATAAATTACAACACTTATATGGTGACCAAATTGTTCAGTTAAAGACAAATAAACTACCCCAAGGTCTGGTCACATTAGAAGACATCTTTGACACTGACGATCAGTTAAGGAAGGTCAAGACTAAGATGTCAACACATGCTGATAACTATGAAGAAATGTCAGTTGATGAAGGGAAAAATTTGTTTCTCGGAAAGGTATGTTCTTTAGCTGAAAAACATTCTTTTATTAATCTTTGCAAAGGAATTTAAAGATGTTTTCGCTTGGAAATACCAAGACCTGAAAGGGTTTGATCCTACTTTAGCACAACATACTATTGAATTGCAACCAAATTCCAAGCCAGTTAGGCAAAAACAGAGGCCTGTAAATCCCAAAATAGAGCCTCTAATGAGGAAAGAGTTATCTAAGTTGATTGAATCAGGTATTATCTTTCCAGTTAAGCATTCAAGTTAGGTAGCCAATCTTGTTCCTGTTAGGAAGAAAAATGGAGAAATTAGATTATGTGTGGATTTTAGAGATCTTAATAAAGCTTCATTAAAAGATCACTACCCACTTCCAAATATGGATCAGATTTTGAGGATAGTTTCTAGTTCAGATAGACTATCTCTTCTAGATGGCTATAGTGGATACAATCAGATTTTAGTTCGAGAAGAAGATAGGTACAACACAACTTTTACCACCAAGTGGGGTACTTATGCTTACAAAAGAATGCCTTTTGGCCTTTCAAATGCTGGTGCAACGTTTCAACGTGCAATGGACATGGATTTTCACATCTTGTTAAATAAATGCATCCTTGTTTATTTAGATGATGTTACTATATTTTCAAAAAATTCAGATGAACATCTAATACATCTAAGGCAAACTTTTCAGTTATGTAGACAATTTGGGATATCTTTGAATCCACTAAAGTCTATCTTTTCAGTACATCAAGGCAAATTACTTGGTCATATTGTTTCTAAGAAAGGTTTAGCAATTGATCCTTTCAGAATCGAAGCCATATCACAACTATCATTACCTCATCATAAGAAGGCATTACAAAGTTTTCTTGGAAAAATCAACTTTGTTAGAAGATTTGTTCCAGATTTTATAGCATTGGTAAAACCATTGACAATTATGTTAAAGAAAGAGAAGACTTTCTCTTGGACCAGTGAAGGGAGAGAAGGATTTGAATCAATCAAAGTAGCCATCTCTCAAGCTCCTACTCTTGCAAATCCAAATTTCGATAAAGATTTTACAATGTATGCACTTGCAGGAGCTGAAACAATCTCAGCCATATTAACTCAGGTTAATGATGAAAATGTTGAACAACCAATTGCTTTCTTTGGACAGAGCTTGCATGATTACGAAACAAGGTACACATTTCTTGAAAAACAAGTACTTTCAGTAGTCAGAGGGATAAAGAATTTTAAGTACATGCTTTCAAACAATAAAATTCATGTTCTTGTTTCTCATCCAAGTGTGAAATATTTCTTGTTAAATAAAGAATTGAATGAGAAAAGAGCAGGTTGGATAACAAAAGTTATGGAATATGATGTTAATAACCAGGTTGCGAAGACAGTTCAAGGAAAAGACTTATGTGAGCACCTAATTACTGATATGGAAAAATAACATGAACCAAAATTAGAAGATCCAAAACAACATGCTGAAGTTAAGCATCAACAATCAGATGTCATGGTTCAGCCAGAAAACCAACAACCTGAACTTGCTCAAGAGGTCCAAGAATCAAGATGGATGACTGATTTAGTTAGCTATTTACAACATGGTATTTATCCGAGGGTATGGACAAAAATAAACAGAAGGTATTTCAGATTACAAGTTGTACCCTATGTTTTCATTGATGGTGTATTATTCAAAAGGGATATAAATGGAATCTTGCTGTGATGTGTTGACTATGACAAAATTCAGCAATTATTATCAGAATTCCATGAAGGACCTCCAGGAGGTCATTTCTCAGCATGTACCATAGCCTTAAAAATTATGAAAGCTGGTTACTATTGGCCCAACATATTCAAGGACTATTTTGAATGGATCAGAAAGTGTAAGAAATGTGCTTTCTTTGTTGGAAAAGAACGTTTAGCTTCACTGCCCTTGCAGCCAGCCTATTTCAGTTGATCAGCCTTTTATGTAGTGGGGTCTTGAATTTATTGGCATGATAAACCCGCCTTTATCACAAGGACACAAGTGGATTTTGACTGTCACATATTACTTTACATGCTGGACTGAAACAATAGCCTTGAAAGATGCTAATGAAACTTTGATACTATCCTTTTATGAAGGTATAGTTTACAGATTTGGTGTTCCAACAACTATCATATCAGATAATGCTTTAGCATTTCTCGGTGCAAAGGTAACAGATTGGGCTGTTAATCATGGAATTTATCTAAGTTCTTCATCTAACTATTACCCACAAGGTAATGGGTTAGCTGAAAGTACTAACAAGAATATTTTAAGGATCATCAGAAGAACACTCAAAGATAACCAGAGAGCTTGGCATCTAATGTTGAATTCAACACTTTGGGCTGATAGAGTGACTCCTAAAAGATCAGTTGGCAATTCACCATACAATCTTGTTTATGGAAGAGAAGCAAGAATGCCTATTTTAGTTGAGTTACCCACATTAGATTTGCTGCATCAAATGGAGCTTGCTTGAGAATGAACCATTGCAGGTTCATTTATGCAGAATTAATGGAGTTACAAGAGCTAAGAGATCAAGCTCATTTAAACATGGAAAAGAATCAGAAACAGATGAAGAATACTTTTGATAAGAAAGCCAAATTCAAAATCTTCAATGAAGGAGATATTGTGTTAAAGTGGGATGTTGATCATGCAAAGCCAGGAAGACACATAAAGTTTGATACAATCTGGAGTGGTCCTTACATGATTTCAGCTTGCAAAGAACACAATGCTTTTCAGCTCTCAAGGCTGAATGGAGAGGAACTTCCCATTCCTGTGAATGGTATGTTTCTCAAACACTGTTATTGAAAATCCTACAATGTCTATTTAGAGTAGGATTTCCCTTCAATAAGTGCAGTCCCTGCACATTGCAATGTTTTTCAATTCAATAAGTGCATTTGTGCATGTGATCTAGTTTACCAGATCCTTTCCCAGTTTTAGTTCATTTTGGAAGGGTTGGACCTTCAGGAAGGAATATTTTGGTTATATGCTTTAGACTCCATGCCCAATGGACAAGAACAAGGCACTGTTCTACAAGCTAGCAGACAACTTTCCCCACAGGATCGCCAGAAATGTTGACAATTTTTGCACTTGTGCAAAAATAGGCAACTCAAAACTTCATTACGATGGATAGCATTGGTGAAGTATACCTAAGCTAGGGGAGTTTCTATCAGACAATATTGTTACTGTTGAATTAATTAATGATTACATGAAATCTGCAGCTATGTGTGCTGTTACAAAAATAATAGATCACATAGTCTGTAATTTCTTGACTATCTTCAGCAAAAGAACACAAGGCCCCGAAGGATAGCTGTGTTATCTCGATGAAGACATCCAATTGCAGAATAAATGAAATGTTGAGTCTTGAAACAAAAAACATAAATGCAGATTGCAGAAATCAAATTTCATTACTAGATGTTACAAGTATTCTTAATGATCTTTCCTTCATGATTAAGACATTCAATTATATTATTGGGTTGTTTAGTTCATTATACAATCCATACAGAAAGTTGAAATGTAGAAAGAAATACACAACTCAATTTCAAAATTCAATGTCTTATTCATAAGGAATTTCAAATGTCCCCACACAAGCCATGGGATGTAACTGAAAAGTAAAATACAACTACTGAAATAAGAGGTACACAGGCATGAAAGAGAAAATATAGGAGTATGAGTGAACCCATCATTGCCTTGGGTTTCTCCTTTGGTTGATGCATCTTCATCTTTAGCTTATTCTCTCTTCATCTTCACCACTTAAAGTATTGTACATAAAAAGAAGAAAAGAGGGAAATTATATGTTAAGAGCTCAAGGTTAATCCATATTCCTACATTGTCCTTTTTCGTGCATATGGATCTCTTAACAATAGGATATATAGATTACTTGAAGATCATACTGCATACATGATCTTCTCACTCAGGATGAAGGAGGAAAGAGAAAAGAAAACTATGGACATAAGAGAGGCCAAAAAGCCTAAATATTTTCTAACTATTTCCTTAAGTGTGCAGGTACAGGTTCCAGTAAAGAAGAAAATAAATCATGTCTTATAGTCTTCACTGTTAGATAAAGGTTGGAGTTCTCAAATGACTTCCATCCTATGGTACATGAAGTAGATAATTCATAAGTATATGTTCCTGATTGCAACTAAAGAAGAAGGGATTCTGAGGAAATTTTGACAGGGCTTCGCCATGTGAAATGGACCCTTTAAAACTTTCTAGCATACATATCAAAGTTGTAATAAAAGGAAATGCAGTATTAAACAGATTACAAGATCAAGAAGAAACAAAGAAGTCTAAATTCCCATATCAAAGGAGGGATACCCAAATCTTGGTTGAAATACCTCAAGCCACAAATTGAAAAAATACATGGGTATATACATATTTTGGAAAAATTAATTCATTCATGCATGACAGTTAAAAGTCCATATATATATTTATTGTAATGCAACACTAAGGAAACATGAAAGAAAAGCACCAATTTCAACAATTAAAGTGCACTACTAAGGACAACTCATGCATTATGATAAAGATACTACAGAGGTTCAAAACAAAATCTAAGTACATTTTCAGAACAAAATAATAGATATCAGTAGCTAAAATTCTCAAAGAAATCTCTAAAATGGGGATCACAGACTTTAGGCAGAACTATCAAAGGCACCAAGAGCCAAATTTTCAGAAGAGTAATAGATCATGTAGAAGAGAATTGATCTGGTAAAGAACAGAGCTTCATGTTTTCATCAATGGCCAAAGATAGAAATTTTGTAGATCCTGGCTGAGACAAATGGAGCTACAATATGAAAATACCCACAACATATTTGGATTTATATCACAACGAGATCAGAACTTAAAAGATATACAGATAAACTTTCAAGGAAAATTCCAGATCCATGGATATCAAAGCTGAAAAGACGAATACCTAGAAACTAAAATATGTGGATCTAGATTTCTAGACAGAAAATAACCAATACCCACATCAATAATGGTGACAGTATTGAAGAAATCAAAATCAAATAGAAAATGCTCAGGGAAATATTCATGAGCAACACTTTGCGGTGATAAAATTGACAAGATACTTGTAAAATACGACCAAGTGGGTCTAAGCATTGACCCGCAAGAACAAAAAAGGCAAATCATCATGATAAATATCTAGCTTGAGCCATTGTAAAATCATGGAAATCAGAGATTTACCTTGAAAAGTGAAGTTTCCAAACTCCTAGAAGTCCTTCATCAAGCCACCAAGCAACATGAAATGTAGTGAAGCTTCAAGTTCTCAACATGGTGGCCAAGAGATCACACAGAATTCAAATCCCAACATAGAACCATTTTGTAGAAGTAACAAGCTTGAAGTTTTCAATAATGAAGGAAAATGCCTGCAACTACCTTGCTCAACAAATAGTACAGAGGAATGACTACAAAAATGCAGGATAAAAGGAGCTAAGAGAATCAATCTAGTAAAGAACAGAGCTTAAAAGGCTTCATCAATGGTAGGCAAAAATGAGAAAGGAATCTCCAGAGAAGGCTGGTTCCTATTCCTCTGTTCAGATGCACACGAAAAATGCAGAGGGTTTACTCAAAACCTAATCTAATCTTGCCAAGGAGACAGGGTAAGAAGATGCATAAAAATAAACCTAAGCTAACAGAGGTGATGCACCGAGGAATGAAGAACACCTATCTTGCCAATAAACACAAACCATTCAAATGTGATGCAAGATCATGCACAGATAACAAAATTTGCAGTGAAAGATCAGGAGGATGCAAATGAACACAGAGAGGGTTGAGAATCATCCACAGACATGCATTACTTGCTCCAAAGATCGATACAATACACTACAAAATGCCAAGAGGCAAAGTTGCATTACAGTTTTAAATGGGAGGTTTGAACTCCACAAATTCACCTGCCAAAGAGAAGAAGGGAGGGGCAAAACAAGAATGTTCGACCTTTAGAAAGAAGCCCCTCCTTACAATTTATAGGAAGAATGAGAGAGGGAAGAGAGAGGAAATCCAAATCTACCCCAACCACTTCTAGGTTGCATTTAATTCATCTCATTATGGCGGTAGGTGAGAACCCTAGCAAAAGCGGCGAACTATATTTTACATTTAAGCTGGTTGTTGAAACGTCATTTCTGGCCATTATCACGTGCTAGAGACATTTCTTGATTTTCTCTCTCCAAACTGAACCAAAATGCAAGATTGACCTAGGAATCATGTAGATAATTTCACCAGCTTTCCATTGATATAAAGAACGTGAAAATCCGAGCTCTGGATCGAAAGTTATGGCGATCTGAAGATTTAGGGCAAAAACAGGCCAAAACGGATCGGCGGGAAAATATTTGAATTTTTTTCCCGCTCTGCCACTTGGATGACACGTGTCAGGCTCTGATTCGTTCGTGGGTTCATCCTCTGAAAATTCCTTTCGGGCCCTTCCTTAATTTCTTGCCACTTGGACACGTGGCACTATTTTATTGGCTCGGGCCTGAGGGGCACACTTTGTCCTTTTAAAAATTGGTATTTTTACTTTGGGAAAATTTTTCCACTTCTCCCCCGTGCTCCACCACTCAAGTGCCACATGGCACGATTTCATTGGACGCGGGCCCTTCCTGACCATTTCCCTTTTGTTTTTGCCTTTGGAAAACTTTTCAAAATTTTCCCGCCGGGCCGATGAGGTGAAGACACGTGGCGAGATTTGATTCATTGGCAGCTCTTTCGGCTTTTCACATCCCACGCATCCCTCACGTACCTTTGACCCAGATGTCCCGAACAAAAATCTCCTGCTTCGACCAATTCGGGCTTCCTTGTCCCTCTTTGCATTGAAGACACGTGGCGAGATTCCATTGGCTCTCGGCTCTTCGGCTTTTCACGTCCCCCGTGTACTTTTGGCCCAAATGTCCCAGACCGTCTGGGAAAAATATCTAGAACGAAAGTCCCCTGTTTCGCCAAATCGGCCGATTCGCGTCCTCCGCGTACTTTTGACCCGAATGTCCCAAACTGCCTGAAACAAATATCTCCGAACCGCCTGAATTTTTTCCTGACTTGCGCCAAACCGGCTTTTCGCGTCCCGCGCGTACTTTTGTCCCAACTGTCCCAAATGCTAAACGCTTAGGCAATTTTTTCGCCTTTCGGCCGTGGCTTTTCGGCCGATTCGTGCCCCGATGTCCCAACTGTCCCAAGGACCGCCTAGGACTAGGACTTAGCCGATTTTCTCCATTTTTTCGGCACCAAGCCCAAGTGACTGCCCTTGGATTTTTTTGCAATTTTTTTTTTTGCACATTTATAAAACTTGCTGGGTTTTCTTCTTGGATAGGAGAGTTAGAAAGAAGCCGAGGGGACCCCAAAAAACATGATTTTGGGCCTTGAATCAATCTACTTGCTCGGGACTGAATAATCTGATGCATGTTATCAAAATTACCCTGGGGGGTGAATTTTGGATAACAATTTGGCGACTCAGCGGGGTCATCTGCCTGCTGGATGAAGTTACCAGTTGCCTGAAGCATCCATTGGGCATGGAGTCATGAGTTGTAGCCTGCAAACTGATCTGAACTTTGAAAACCTCCTCTCTGAGCCACTTGGAAACCCACCGAAATGGAGTCGTTCTCACCAAAATGCCACTGAAATGGACTGTGCAAGAGCAAAACCAGCACCACAAAAACTATGTACAGAACTGAAAATCATACATGCTCCAAATGGAACATGCAGAGTGTGCACAAGCACTTCTTCTGCTAAAAGCAAACCTACCTACTCTACTCTAACTGGAAGCAAAGGCAAGCTAAACAAACCCTGCAACTGGTTGTGCAAAATAGCTTCCTTTCTTCAAAATTGGCAACCATGCAACTGATTTGGCATTGAACATGGCTGATTGGATGGATGGAAAATCAACAAGAAGCTGGTCTTCCACCCAAATCATCAAGGTATCAGCTGAAGGCAAATTCAATACCTCTTTTAGTTGCTCTGCATTTGGATTGAAGAGGTATGACAGCTGATCCTTGGTACTTTGTAGCTCACCCTCATGCTCAGAAGCAAGCATGACTGGTTGTGACTTCTCCTTTGGCTCCAATAAAGCCAAATACCTGATTGGGCAAGGTCTGATCCGTTTGATATGCCCATAGCTCTGATTTTCAACTCCAAAAATGGAGTCTTCTTGTAGACCTTCTTGAATGGATGGTGTGGAAGCAATGGTGAAATTCCTTTGTCCCTTTCTCTTCCTCCAATGAAGGACATGAAAGATTAAAATCTTCCAATCTTGGTTCCAAAGAGCTGCTATAAGATGCAGGCTGCTACAAATGAATGTTCTCCTTCATGACAGCAGACTCAAGTGTTTGGAATGTGGATGATGAAAGAGAGAATGGTGGAAACTCAACCGGCTCTTCTCCATCAAAACAGTCCTCCAAATCTGACAGATAAACTACCTCATGGCTGTCCTGCTGCAAATGCTCCACTTCCTCCATGGTGTCTTCTTGATCTGTAACTTGACCACCATGGTTTCTTTCACCCTCCAACATTGAGTTTGAGAGATCAAACTCCTCTTCAGTACTAGAACTTGAGAGAGGTGAAGTAGAAAGAAGAACTGAAGGTTCTCCTATAGCCTGCTTTGTGCTCAAAGCCCTTGGATCTGAAATTTTCTCCTCCACAACTAGAATGTGCTCCTCTTCTTTTGGATCTGGAGCAGCTTCTCCTTTCTCTACTACTTGAAGACAATCTTGCTCTTGATAGAACTCTTCCTCTAGCATGAAGTTTGTTCAAGTCAAACTCTTCAATCTGCTGCTCTAGAGGACAAGTTGGGACTGCAAGATCTTCTTCTGAGCTTTCTTCCTTTATGGCTGATTGTGCAACTTGAATTGAATCAGCATTCCCTTCAAATAGAGTGCCAACATGGACACTACTTTCTGAGCAAACTGACTGCTGATCTGCTTCTTCTTTTTTTGCTCTTCTTCTGCTGCCACAAAATCAGTCTTAACCACCATTTGTTCAACCTTAGCCTCTTCTGTAGGTTTAACCATCAAGGGGATCTTTGTCATCCCAAATTTGGCAGCCCAAACCCTCAAGTTGTCTGTCATTTCTTTTCTGTTGGGCTCCTCTTCTTGCTGTCCTTCATGGCCGATTTTTGCAATTTCTTCTTCCCCACATGGAATTGGGAATGCAAGAGGAGGGATGGGTTGTAACTCAATTGATTTGGCAATTTTTTGTGGTGGTAGAGGAGGTGAAACCTCTTGTTTCTTTGGGGGAGAGCGTATTTCTTTTAGCTCTTGTGGAGGGGATGACTGTTTGGAAGGAAAAAGGAAAGAAGAATTGAGGTGTGGTGGAAGACTGAGAGGTGGAGACATGGGATCAACATTTGGGACAGCAGATGGGGAGTTTAGAATTTGCAATTCCAAATGAGATGGTGCTGCTTGAGTAATGGGAAGAGAAAAACCAGATGATGGTGTAGAACTTACCCATTGACAAGGTTGTTCAACAACAAGTGTATAGGCCTCTATTTCTGCTGTCCATTGTGCAAGTTGGGGCAACATCTTCATCATGAAGTCCAGCTTCTCCTGAGGGCTGAAGTGTCTTGGAAAAGGGCCTCCCCATGGACAAGGAGTCCTACAACCAATTCTGAAAGCTCTCATTTGTGCTTGTTGCTCTGGACTGCACCATCTTTACCTCCATCTTTTGGATTTTCTCCAACAGACCAGCATCTTGCATCTGATGGTCTTCATTATATGCATACTCTTGCTCTTGGAAAGCTCCATAGCCAAACTGATTTTGGCATTGCTGCTCATATGGGTATGCATGCTGATTTTGAATTTGTTCAAAATGCTGATTTGGAGGATTTAAAAAACATGTTGGAGGTGGGAAACATTGTTGCTGTTGTAAATGTGAGTTCCATGATGGAAATGAAGTCATGATTGCACAACTTCATGGAATGGAAAAGAATGAAAGGGATGGAAAGAAGGATGGATGGGAATGGATGAAAAACGGGTCTGCAACTTCAGAAATGGGTTGCTGATCAGATGGAGTCGCCAGATGTGTTTGCAAGTGCCTCCAAAGGCTGAAATCTTCACAGGAACACACCAACCTGCAAAAGATGAAGTGGAAGACCTCTAAGGTCCCACCGGGCATGCCAAAACTGTTAGTGCAAAATCACAGCACCCCTGGATGTTGATCAGATTTCTAGGTTGATCATACTAGCATCCAGTGTGATTGCACAACATGGAATCCTTTCTCCAAGTGTGGGACTTGCAAAAATGAGAAAGGAATCTCCAGAGAAGGCTGGTTCCTATTCCTCTGTTCAGATGCACACGAAAAATGCAGAGGGTTTACTCAAAACCTAATCTAATCTTGCCAAGGAGACAGGGTAAGAAGATGCATAAAAATAAACCTAAGCTAACAGAGGTGATGCACCGAGGAATGAAGAACACCTATCTTGCCAATAAACACAAACCATTCAAATGTGATGCAAGATCATGCACAGATAACAAAATTTGCAGTGAAAGATCAGGAGGATGCAAATGAACACAGAGAGGGTTGAGAATCATCCACAGACATGCATTACTTGCTCCAAAGATCGATACAATACACTACAAAATGCCAAGAGGCAAAGTTGCATTACAGTTTAAATGGGAGGTTTGAACTCCACAAATTCGCCTGCCAAAGAGAAGAAGGGAGGGGCAAAACAGGAATGTTCGACCTTTAGAAAGAAGCCCCTCCTTACAATTTATAGGAAGAATGAGAGAGGGAAGAGAGAGGAAATCCAAATCTACCCCAACCACTTCTAGGTTGCATTTAATTCATCTCATTATGGTGGTAGGTGAGAACCCTAGCAAAAGCGGCGAACTGTATTTTGCATTTAAGCTGGTTGTTGAAACGTCATTTCTGGCCATTATCACGTGCCAGAGATGTTTCTTGATTTTCTCTCTCCAAACTGAACCAAAATGCAAGATTGACCTAGAATCATGTAGAGAATTTCACCAGCTTTCCATTGATATAAAGAACGTGAAAATCTGAGCTCTGGATCGAAAGTTATGGCGATCTGAAGATTTAGGGCAAAAACAGGCCAAAACGGATCGGCGGGAAAATATTTGAATTTTTCCCGCGCTCTGCCACTTGGATGACACGTGTCAGGCTCTGATTCGTTCACGGGTTCATCCTCTAAAAATTCCTTTCGGCCCTTCCTTAATTTCTTGCCACTTGGACACGTGGCACTATTTTATTGGCTCGGGCCTGAGGGGCGCACTTTGTCCTTTTAAAAATTTGGTATTTTTCACTTTGGGAAAATTTTCCCATTTCTCCCCCGTGCTCCGCCACTCAAGTGCCACATGGCATGATTTCATTGGACGTGGGCCCTTCCTGACCATTTCCCTTTTGTTTTTGCCTTTGGAAAAAATTTCAAAATTTTCCCGCCGGGCCGATGAGGTGAAGACACGTGGCGAGATTTGATTCGTTGGCGGCTCTTTCGGCTTTTTGCGTCCCACGCGTCCCTCGCGTACCTTTGGCCCGGATGTCCCAAACTGAAAATCTCCTGAACTTCAGCCGATTCGGCTTCCTTGTTCCTCTTTGCGGTGAAGACACGTGGCGAGATTCCATTCGTCTCGGCTCTTTCGGCTTTTTCACGTCCCACGCGTCTTTTGGCTTTTCCCGGACGAAAGTCCCCTGTTTCAGCCGAATACTTTTTCGCGTCCTCAAATGTCCCAAACTGTCTGGGACAAATATCTCCGAACCACCTGAAATGGACTGACTTGCGCCAAACCGGCCGATCCACGTCCCGCGTGTACTTTTGGCCCAGCTGTCCCAAACTGCGCGAAACAAGACTTAGGCAATTTTTTCCCTCTTTCGGCCAATTCGGCTTTTCGCGTCCCATGCGTCCTGATGTCCCAACTGTCCCAAATGCTGCGCAGACCGCCTGGCGGCTTTTCGGCCGATTCGTGCCCCGACGTCCCAACTGTCCCAAGGACCACCTGGACAAGGACTTAGCTGATTTTCTTCATTTTTCCGGCCCCAAGCTTGGCTTTTACAATTTTTTCACATTTTTAAAACTTGCTGGGTTTTCTTCTTGGACAGGAGAGTTAGAAAGAAGCCGAGGGACCCCAAAAAACATGATTTTGGGCCTTGAATCAATCTACTTACTTGGGACTGAATAATCTGATGCATGTTATCAAAATTTACCCTGGGGGGTGAATTTTGGATAATAGTACAACTTGACTCATGAAAATGGCGGGTCTTTTGGCTGACTTAGTACTTTGTATTATTTTGAAAAAAAGTATCAAATTGGTCTGCAGGCCTGACGAAATCTGATTGGATGCGGAGGGGCGAGCCCTTTTTTTGTTTTGAGACATTTTGGCAAAGGGCATAAAGTTGTAAAATGACTCACGACCCCACTTATGTAAAAGGAAAAATTCAAAAGTTGAGCCCGCCTCAAAACAAAGTCAAAGCGGAGTGTCGGAGCCTTTTGAGATTTTGAGCTTTTTTTCAAAAGGGCGTAAAGTCGTAAAATGGCCCGCGGCCCCACTCAAGAAAAGGGAAAAAGTCAAATGTTGAGCTTGTAATAAAGTGAAATGCGAAGCGTCGAGTCAATTTGAGATTTTGAGCCCCTTTTTCGAAAAGGGAAAAAGTGATAAAGTTCCCTGTGACCCCGCTAAGGACCAAACAAGGCCATGTACTCCATAAAGTCAAAGGCAGACCTTCAGGTCAAATTTGAAACTTTGAGCCTTTTGGAAAAAGGTGAAAAAAGTGTTTAAGTCACCCACGACTCTGCCCACACATCAAAAGTTAAAATTGGTGAAGCAGGCCGCTGGGGCATTTTAAAATTTTAAGCCTTTTTCAAAAAAAGTAGCAAAGTATCACAAGTAAGCCGCAATCCCACTGTGACCAGATTCAAACACGTGTAAGGCCCAGATTAAAAGCAAATGGGCGGGCCGAATATTCAAAAAATGTAATTTCTATCAGAAACACGAAAAGAAGGATTTTCCAGGCTCATTTTTTGATCAATTTTGTCCTACATGTGGATGATATTTTCGAGGTAATAAAAGATAGAGTTCTTCAAAGAACCTTCAGTCGAGTTCAAATTCTACAACAAGGGAATTTTTATTAAAAAACTCACACATAAAGCTTGAATTTATTAAAGGTGGCCACGGAAAATTTTTTGGAGAGCTTTGCTAGCTCGAATGGAGCTTAATAATTTAATTACCAAAAAATGATTAAGTCTATAATATTTTGCATCTTAATTCGAGTCCTAAGTTCACCAGATTCAACCATGGTCAGAAATTAATTAATTTTCTCACCCGCATAGAGTAAAGTTGTACGCCTTCGTAAAATTCAGAAAAGGATAGATCAACAAGAAGACAAACCTGCATGCACAAGAAAGAAAGCTTGCTCAACAAGAAAATCTTATTTTTTAGATAATCCTCCACTCATGCTTTTCTTAAAAATAGAACAATCGACTGGAGTTGACTGAGTTGTAACCAATGGCTGTTAATGCCTCTTTGTATTTGCATGTTCTATTTTTATTCCTTTATTCATTAATAAATGAAGGATAAAAACAGGATGCATGAGTGAGTACAGCCTTAGTATATTTTTAGGAAGGGTGGGAAATTATTTTGCTATATTATGTGCCTTGGCAAAGCACAGAAATGGGAGAGAGAGTCAGAGGAGGACTTTTAGATACATAAGTGTTGAAGCAGTTTCTACCAGTTTTGCCCTCTGAATGTGATGTATTTTCTACCTTTCCAATTATTTGTAGTCTTGTGTATGTTCCATTAATCTTGTGAATGTAAGTTCCCTAATTGATCATCTTACCCTATTGCAAATTCAGTAATTTCTGTGATATTCATGTACATGTTTAACGTAGTAGTATTGTTGTGATACTTTCCCTCAATAAACCAAAGTGTTTACCCTTAATATTCTACAGACAATTGTTGGCTTGTGCATCACAAATCCTTTCCATATAAATTGTGCGTATACTCAGTCAAAGACCTCATACAAATTTGGTGTATCTCCTCAATTTTAATTTCATTTTACAGTCATTTTTTACCCTTAAACCCCTCAGAAAATCAGTTTAGGATACATCAATAAGGAACCGGCCTTGATACCGGAGACTCACCTCAAAATAGGTATACCCACAAACCTGAGGTGTTTCCATTATATCTACGAAAGAGAGAGATCCATTTTGCAAGCTTAGAACACCTACAACCATCTCTCTACAGGGTGCAACCAGCTCTCTACAGGGTGCACTTTCAAGAGATAACACACACAACATACAATAGAAAAGGGAAACACACCTAGAAATCACCTATGGTACAAGGTAGGGGACAACCCGCTTTTACTTATGATACAATTTCAAGTATTTCCTACTTCGAGGCAATTCCAGTGGCGTTCCATCCAAAAATTAGAGAAGAAAAGCATTCTCACCGCAAGCTTCACAAATCTGGAATGGGTGGAGCAATAATGAATCAAACTTTCCATGGCTACCTTTTGGTTCTCTTCTCTTGTCCCATAACAGGATGAAGTCTCCATCTTTGAATTCTCTTGCCTTGGCCTTCTTATCAAAAATATTCTTTACTTCCAATTGGTGCTCCTTAATGTGATCCACCACTTGGAGTCTATTTTCTTCCATCTTCTCAAGAAAAAGAATCCTCTTGTCAATGGAATCCTTATACTAACCATCTTCAATTGCATGTAGCAACTTGAGAGTTAGCATCTCGATCGCGATATGAATTTCTACTTCGACTCCATACAACAGTTGGAATGGTGACATACCTATTGCCTCTTGGGAGTGATCCTATCTACCCACAATGTGTCATACAACATTTTGTGCAAATTCCTTTGATTCTCATTTACAAGCTTGCAGATAATGGTCACAAATTTCTGATTGCTTGATTCAGCCTGTCTGTTTCCTTGTGGATAGTAGTCAGAAGAATGAGATAGGGAGATTTCATAGCTATAGCAAAACTTGGTCAGCTCTCTTGAAGAGAAATAGGTAACATTATCTGCTATAATCTTCTGTGGCACTCCAAAACAGACTATGATATTCTCCTTGATGAAGTTGCATATTGTTTCAGTGTTGGCTTGTTTGACCGGAATGGCTTCCACCCATTTACTGAAGTAGTTTGTTGCTGTGAGTAAATAGGTGTACCCCATGCTTAAGTGAGGGTTCAGAACACCAATGAATTCTAAACCCCACTATTGAAATGGTTCTTTAATAACCACAAGCCTGAGTGGTAATGCAACAAGTTGTGGTCTTCCAATGAACTGTTGGCATGCCTTGCATTTAGAAACCCAATCTTGAGTGTCTTTAAACATGGCGGGCCAATAATACCTTCCTCGGAGGATCTTGTGTGCAGTTACCATTGCTGAAAAATACCCACCACATGCTTGGTCATGGTATGCTTTAAGAAACTTTTCTTGTTGCTCTTTATCTATGCACCTGAGGAAACAGCCATCCAAGCCTCTTTTGTAAAGTGCATGATTCCCGATTACAAATTTAGTTGTCTTCAGCTTGAGTGTTCTCCTTTTCTTATAATCAATATGGGGAGGGAATTATCCATAAGTCAGGTAATAGGCAATATCAACATACCACTCTTCACTAGTGGTGACAAAGAGAACCTGTGGGTTGTCTTCTGAACAAGTTGAGCAAGCACAGTTTTCTTCACCATGTTGAGCTTTGAGTGTTTCATCTTTAGCAATCAACTTGCACAAGCCATTTCTCCTTAACAAATTTGAGGGGTCAAATATCCAAGTCATATTCTTGAGTCTTTTTAATCTAATTTCCACTTTTAGCTCTGGGATCATATTGTGTCAATATGGACTTGATTGTACTTCCATGGACCATCACCACAGTATGGGAATTGAGGATGTAAAACCTAAAGTTTTTTACAAACTTGACCACTGCATAGGCATGCTTCTCAAATTGGCTATATTTTAAGTCATGCTTTTTCAAAGTACAACTCATGAAAGCAATAGGTGCTTCCACACCTTCATCATTTTTATGAACGAGAACGACAGAGAGTGTATATTCTGATGCATAACAATACATGATGAATTCTTTGTTAAAATCAGGAAATATAAGAGTCATAGCCTTGGCAATGGATTTCTTGATCTATTAGAATTTTTCCTTCCCTTCATTGTCCCATTTGAATTTTTCTTGTGGTTTCATCACGGAAGTGATGTGCTTCGTCAACTCAGCAAACTCAGGCACAAAACGACGAAGAAAGTTCACCTTTCCAAAGAATGAATGAACTCCTTTCTTGCTTGTGGGCAGAGCTAATGATTGAATGGATCTAATCATCTCAAGATCAATGTGTGACGCATGTTTGTTCACAATGTGCCCCAATAACTTTCCTTATGTGACTCCAAAAATGCACTTTTTGGATTTAGTGAGATGTCATGTTTCCTAAAACTTGCAAGTACATGTTCCAAGTGATAGATATGATCTCCCCTCTTCCTTGAAACTATTGTGAGATCATCAAGATATATGACAATGCAATGCTTCAGATATTTGAAGGCCAAATCCATCACCCTTTGGAATGTAGCTCCTGCATTGATTAGGCCAAAAGGCATTCTGCTATAGGAAATAGTGCCCCAAGGTGTTGTAAAGGTTGTCTTAGTGTGGTCCTCCTCTGCCACTTTGATTTGATTATATCCTGAGAATCCATCAAGTAATGAAAGCATTTCAGATCCAGTGACTGCTTTCAGGATATGGGCCATGATAGGAAGAGGATAATTGTCCTTTAGTGATGCCTAGTTTAGGTTGTGAAAATCTACAAGTATCATTATTTCACTGTTCTTCTTCCACATTGGCACAATGTTAGCCACCCACCTTGAATGGTGGATGGGAAAGATTATCCTTGCATTAAGCATTTTTGTTACCTCCTCCTTTATGGTATTAGCAATCTTTGGGTTGTACGGCCTTTGTTTCTATCTGAAGGGCTTAACACCTTGCTTCAAAGGAATTGAGTGATGCATTTCCTTTAGCTGGAAGGATTTGAGTTCATCATAAGAGTAGGCCAAGACATCTGAGTATTTCTTGAGTAATGCAACAAACCTTATTTTTTCTTCAGACAAGTAACATTTTCCAATATTGACTATCCTTGGCTCCTAGGAGGTACCAATGTTTTCTTTATCAAAATCAGCTGGGCACTGAGAATATTTCTTTTCATTCTCTTGAATGAATCTGTCATGTTTGTCAAAGAGGTCTTCTAAAGAGACTAGGCCTTTGGGAATTTTGTTCCCTTTCAATTTGATTACTCCCTCATCATCAATCCCTTCAATTCCTTCTTTCTCTTCTTTGGGTACTACTTCTCGGTGTGTATTTTCACCTCCTTCAAAGAAGAGATTATTGAAATTATCCCTTTGCTCCAAAAAGGATAGAATTTGGTTATCATCATTGAAGACTTTCCAATGATTTGCATTGTCTAGTACACTAGGCCTGAATACCATTTCAATGGTCACTTTGTCTTTACCAAAAGAAGAATGAGGTGTCACTAGGGAAGCTGACACTGCAAGAGAATCAACCTTTTCATTATGTTCCCTTGGAATAGCTTCAATGGAAAATGCATCAAAAGATTCAATGCAGTCCCACACTTTGCTTCTGTAATGCCAGAGTCTTGGATTCTTCATTTGATATTGTTGGCGGACTTGTTTTACTACAACCTATGCATCATCTCGGCATCTCAATATCTTGATTCCCATGTCCTCTATTGCACTCATGCCTAAGAGTAGTGCTTCATACTCTACAATGTTAATTGTATTATCAAATTGCAGCTTGTAGGCAAATGGGTACAACTCATTGGAAGGAGAGTACAATACTACACCAGCTCCCAAGCCCACACTAGAATGACTACCATCAAATTCCATTGTCCAAATTTGATCTTCCTCTTCCTCCATGAGAAGTGGCAAGTAGTTTCCTATCCCACAATCTTGAAAGAGAATGTTTTCTTTCAGATCATTAGACTTTCGTACTTTGAACTTCATCTTTCTTACTGGTAGCAACTTCTTCATCTCACCTTTTATTGGGATAGTTGTAGATGACCAATATATTTTTATCTATCCACCCAGGTCTCTGTAGAAACTCCTACTCAATAGCATACCAAAGGATGTTGGGATGTCTACTACCAGTATGGTTAGGAGCACCTTCTTGTTTGGAAAATCAGCTAGTGCTACCTGTGCATCTTGAATTCTTCCTACCAATGGCACTTGTTTGGATTCCATTTAGTAACAGGTGCCATTTACTCGGGTCAAGGTGAATCCTAGAGAATTTTCAACTTTGGTTGGCATCATATTGTCTGAGGCTATAGAATCTATGATACAATTATCTAGCTGGAAGCCTTTAATGAGGAGTGATAGGTAGAAATGCTAAACCCTGTTGGTTTTGGAGGCACTGAGGGCTAGAATGTTTTTGGAAGGTGGTGTGGATGGAGTGGGCAGTAAGCCTTTAGAATTAGGACTCAAGGATACAGGGTTACCACCACAAACTGCATTAATGAACTTGTTAAACTGGGTAGGGTGTGTTTGTAGGTATTCTATTTCTGAGAGATGGACTTTGGTTTTGCTTACATGTTCCACAAATTCAAATGGGATTATGGTGAGCGAGGAAGAGGTTCCAAAAATGGATGAAGATTTACATGGTGGAGGATTTGCTACTTTGGGTGTTGAATTATCCTTTTCGGGTGTAGATATTGGCTTGGAAGGGGGTGAGGGTGTAGCTTTTGATTGAACCTTAGGTTTTTTTGCAGGAACAACATTTAAAGGAGAATTGTTCTTAGCAACTTTTGAGCTGGGGGAAGAATTAGATGACTTACTTGGCATAGTAGCATGATCCCTAACAACCAGTGAGTCTGGTTTTTCTTTTTCTGACTCCATAGAAGGTGGTAATGGTGATCCTTTGCTGATGATTTTATTTTGTGTGACCACTAGAGGAGAATATTCTTTATTCTTCTTATCCTTTACCGCAATCGTTGAGGATGAAGTACCTTTCCTAGATTATGCACAAGTAAAAACAATAAATGAGAAACCTGAAGCTTCTTCATCATCCTCATCTTCATCATCAACGTACTCAATTAGGTCACTTTGCATATCAAATTCCTCTACCTCAAGATAGTTTTCATAGTCTTCCATATTTTCTTCTTCAGTTACATCAATTTTTGCTTCCTCCTTCGGCTCTTTGGTGTCACAGATGGCATTGACTGGTGGTGCTTCAAGAGCAAGCTGATGAGGAGGTGGAGCAATCCTTTCCTTATCTGGAGGGTTCATTTTCCTTGAAGCATTCCGCATTGTGATCTAAGATAACTACTTCTTCAAGGCAACCAAGTCATTTGCCATTGTTTGGAACATCAGATCTATGGTGACAGAGTTTGAATTCTGACCCTTTTTCTTTCCATTGGGGCCTTTCACCTTTCTGGAAAGGATTAGATCATCATTGGTTTCTATTACATGGTATTGAACTTCCCTTAATGTTCTTGGTTGGGTTATTCTAAGAAAGAAACCTACTTCTGATGGCAAGGCACTGATGAAGAATCTCTTCAAATTATTTTCAGGAGGCACCACATCTTCAGGGATTCTTCTTATCACTCTATTATATCTTTCTACGAAGTCTCTCATTAACTTAGAGCTTTCTTTTTTCATTTGTACTAATTGGACTAAGAGATCCTAAAAATCTTCTGTGCTCTTGAACCTATGTTTGAATGCACTTCTTATATCTTCCCAATAGGTGACGAACCTCGGGTGTACCATGTAGAACCATTCAGAAGCTTTCTCTTGAAGTGACTCCACAAAGAGTCGGACTGACACATCTTCATCCTCAACACCCAACATAATGCAAGTAATGATAAATGCTCCTACATGCTCTTCAGGGAGTTGAGAACCATCCCCTCTGAATTTTGGGAATTTTTTCTCGAGCCTCTCGGTAGCTCATGGAATGGTTGAGAAAGAGCCAATGGACCAGTGTTTCCTCCCCATAGTACATCAGGCATACGAGCCTCACAATCACGTTCACGCTCATGGTCCCCCATTCTATTTATGTTTCTAGCTTCCAACCTTTCCAAGGCTGCCACTTCTGTAACTGCTCTTTCATCTACCTCGTCTTGAAGTCTCTTGATTTCTTCGAGTTGAGCTCTGATTTATTCGTTGTCTCTCACCTCTCTTTCTCTAGCTTCTTCTTCAGTCTCCATGTCAGTGAAGTCTACAAGTTTCTCATTGATGTATGGAAATTCACCATCCAAAGGATTGACAACACTCAGGTTCCCAACGTCACCGGTTTCTTCAAAAGGAGGCCTCTAGATTCCGAGTAGCTCATCTCCTTTGAAGTTCCTGTAAAATGGGATCAGTTTTTCCTCCTTGTCTTTGTTGCCGGGTGTATCTTCTATCAAGTATCTTGAAAATATATGCTCTTCTTTCAGTGCTGGAATTTTTCTTTTCCTCTACAATTCAACATCGCGTTCTTCTTCAAGATCCATAATTCTTATGGAAATGAAGTAGTGATTGGTACTTTGTCTATTATGCCAGATAGCTTCCCGCAAATCTGAAGCAACGTCTTCTTGGATGTGGAAGAGAAATTCGGTTCTTTCAACAGGAGGGTTTCCTGGAATAGCCATGATTTGAATCCATGTGCCTCATATAGCCATTCAAATTCTAGAATTTTTTCTCTTTTTTAAATTTTGAATTTCCTAACCTTACGATCGCATTCAGGTGCAGATCTTGCAAAATCTGTCCCACGATGGGTGCCAAAAACTGTTGGTGAGGAAATTATGTGGGTGGAAAAACTTGTGGATTCCTTGTCAATGCTCTAGGAATCTAAGTCCAACTACTTAACAGGTGCAGCTGCCATATATGCATGCATGTGAAAAGGTGGATTTCTATGGTGGCCTTTTGGTCGGGGATCCTACAGGAGCACTTCACTGACCAAGCAAAAAATGCTTGCAATTATATGCAAGGGGGGGAATTTTATATGAAGGTGGGAAAGGGAGTGAGAAAAGAGGTAGGAGAACTAATGTTGTAGGTAGAAAATCAGATTCCTGCATGCACTAGTTAGAAATTTCAACACATGCATTCATGAGAAGAAACAACTCTGCAAATGGCAACAAGACGAGATAAGATTGCAAACTCAAAGTTTCTAAAATCTCCTCATCAAAGAGGCTACAAAATCATTCTTCTTGTATTGATGTTTAAATAGAAGTTGTACATAATGAGGGTATGGAAGAAATTTGAGAATGGAGGAAATTAGAAGAAAATGGCTATCTCCTTTACTATCTCTAAGTACAATGCACTCGTGAGTTTACAAGATCAATTTCCAACCCCATACAATGGCATGAAAAAGCCATTAAATATCTTGCAAGAAATGGTATAACTTCTTATTTGTTAGAAAGAAACGGTTTACAATATTTTCATTCATTCGTGTCTGTTCAGATTCTTGATTCGCGAAGAAACGCCAATGGTGGAAAAAACCAAACTTTTCATAATGAAGCTGTTACACTTTTTTTGTAACTTTGAATTTGAACCATTCATCTTTCTTTTGAAACTTTAAACCTGAGTCATTCACGTAGGAAAAAATTACTGGAGTAGGCATGGAGGATGCCTTTTGCATTTTGTGTCTTTATAGAGATTTGAAATTTTTTACATTTTTGGTCCGCCCTTCTACTTTTGATATAAGTCTGACACATGACTTCACTTGAGTGGAGACAGAGTCACGGGTCACTTTTATAATTTTACCTTTTTTCAATGTAGGCTCAAAAACATAAATTTCTCCGTCGGCCCACCTCCCCGCTTTGACCTTTGATGCAGGCTTAATATTTGAATTTTTCCATAGCATGATCGAGGTTGCAGGTCACTTTATGACTTTTAGCCCTTTTTACAAAAAGGTTCAAAACCTCAAATTTCTCCACCAACTCACTTCCCTGCTTTGACTTTCAAATGGCGGACTCAAGATTTGAATTTTTCCTTTGTGTTTGGTGGGGCTTCAGATCACTTTTTAACTTTAAGCACCTTAAATGAAAAATGCTCAAATTTTCAAATCTCCCCGACGATCCACCTCTCTGGTTTAACTCTTTTGATGCGGGCTAAACATTTGAATTTTTCCCTCATAGCATGATTGGTGTGGTGGGTCACTTTATGAATTTTATCTCGTTTTACAAAAAAGGTTCAAAACCTCAAAGTACTCCATCAACCCGCCTCCAATTAGATATGTCCATGTACCCATGGATAATGGGGCCAAAATTTGATGGGGAAGAAAACACCTGTGATTCACGACTGTGGAAAACTGTAGAGAAGAATAAAACTCCACCATTTTACGCATGATTTTAAATTTTCTTTTGTGAACCAAAGTATTGAAAACAATACAAGGTTAGATGATCCATGGCCATAGAAAGATTGACAATTTCATTTAAATGAGGAAAACAATAGAATTTTCATGTGTCCACATGGGGAAACGAAAAATTTATCAAACCACACAGACTAGAGAGTTTAAACAACTTCAGAGCATGAATTTATCTATCTTTTCAGACTTCCAACTTTACTTGAACACTTCTGGAGGGTGTGAGCTCAAAATTTTTGAATTTGACTCAAAAAAAGAGGGGGGGATTTTGAGGGCGACAACATGATGTTATAATAGCAGTAAATGAATGCAATAATGAAATATGGAAATATACCAAAGTAAACTAAGCAATAAATAATGAAACCCTAATGTGCAAAGAAGGGTAATATGCCTTAGCTCACTCGCCAAGTTCTGGAAAGTGCACAGAGCTAGAAGACAGAGAAACGAAAACAACTGACCATTGCACTGGAGCTCATAAAATTACATATCTGGAGAGAGAGAGTGGAATGGGGCACCTGAAGAGGAACAAGGGAACCCACAGGTTCTTGGGTACTAATTCTGGGCACATGGGTATGTGGAAATGCTCAAAAACCCAAATTCCCAGGGTCACAAGATGCTTTTTTATGATCTCCTTTTTCACTATAATTTTGCACAATGATCACCGAGGTCGCAATAAACCTACAACGAAGAATGAACCTACAAAACCCTCAAATAAACATAAAATCCTAAAAAATAAAGATGCAAAATGAGGGGTCAAATTGTTCTCATCCACCACAATAGTGGACTTACAACTGAGTGTTGCACTACATCTCAGACTCAATGTAGTTCTTTTTGTGTGTGCAGAATTGTGCCCTATGTTGCTCTTCTGCCAATCGCTCTTGGATAGTGAGCAAGTATCTCGATGTAAAGAAATGTAATAAATGTATGCACTAAATAGAATGAACCTCCCTCCTATGAAGTGTATGCAGATAAACCAGCCCTTGTGTCCCTTATGATGGAGCTAGCTAGATGCAACATGACTCTTAAATGCCTTGATAGATGCAACCTTGTGGTGTGATAGTAGATGCTTAGTGCTTGGTCCTTTATTATGACTACATAACTTTATATTTATAATATTTCCTTGGTTGAATTTTGTAATTAACCTCAAAAAATCCGACTATGAAAAAGATAAGATGATCAAATGGCTAGAAAGGACCCAAAAAGTGTGACCAAAGTACAAAGAAGACAAGGGTTCCTTGAGGGGATGGGGGCACCTGGCGTTGGCATCTTGATTGGGTGTTGGTGTCCGGGATGTCAAATGTCGAAGAATGAAAAGACAAAATGAGAAATTAGAAGTATAATACTAAGAGAAGTGACAGAAAGGAAAGTAATGTTGCCAAATACATGGGTTAATTAGTATCATTCTTACCTAGGAATCATTTGAATAGTAGTATGTAATTAGGATTAGATAATTACCCAAAATGTGTGATTTTGTGTCTAGAAGATGAACTAATCTATGAAAAGTGAAAAATAAGGGTTAGACCACTCACCTTGTACCTTTAGGGAGATTTTTGATGCATTTATCGCCCTTGAGAAGAAGCAAGTAGAGAGAGATTCATTGTTAGGTGGAGTAGGGGAGAACCATTCCTGTCCAAGACTCACTATATGATGACCCAATAGTATAAGAAATCATTCAATAAGATATGTTTCTAATCCAATCCAAACAAAATGCAATATGAACCAAGAGTAAAGAGAGCATATGCAAAGATGGCACAAAAGAGTAGAGAAAATAGCAGTTCAGATGTCTTAGTTTCCTTTTTCCTTATGAGTGTCAAATGCAGTGGAGGTATATATAGGACACCATCACCCACAGGAGATGGAATCGGCCATGTGGAAATATGACACCGACACAATCGCCCACATGTGATTTTGTTTTCCAAGGATGTAAAAATGAGGTGATGTGTCATGAAAAGTAAAAATAGTGTGTCGTGGGTCATGAAAGTGGATGAAAAAGGTGAAAATGGTAGAATGCAAGCAATAGATCATGAATATCATGTGTATGATACCTATGAGGACAAGTATTCATAATGAAAACTGAGGCCAAAACCAAATAGTCACACTCTTTCCTTATATTATCTCTAACCCATAATCGTTGTGTGAATAACCATTCCTTGCTCCCGAAAGTTTCCTTAAGGTACCCACTCTGGAAATAGATGCATGAGGCATCAGTAACCCTTATCTTTCATGCATCTTTAATAGGCATGAAAGATGAAAAGTAAAATGTGAAAAATTATGTGTATGCATGTTAATTATCCCTATGAAATCGAATCCCCATTACATGAAAGGTTGCTTAGCTTGTATAGGTTAGAGAGGTAGGATTTCCAGCTTTTACTTACCTATAAAGAAAATACACTTCTTAACCCATGCATAGGCATCCTTAAACAAGTCATGCCAATAGTATCATCCCTACATTATCTTCAAAGTGGTATTTCTTAGAGAAAAATATCCACCTGAGAGCCCCTCACGGAACTTTTCTAAAATACTATCAATCTAATTTGTCTCAATACATCTCAATAAAACACCACAATATGACATCCACCCGAATGTAAGGAGTTTATTGTAGTCTAAAATACCTTTGTTTAGCTCTATCCAAACCTTGAGTTCATTCACCTATTTGAAAGAAATGGACCATATCATGAGTCTAACTGATAGGAAATGAAGTTATAACTAATTTTTGGCCATCTTGAAGCACTAAAAAGTATTCTTCTCATCATGAAAATATAAAGCTAGCTGGTTAAATAAACCTCTACCTCTAATAAACTTTGTAACCTTAATCTCCACATCATAATCCATTACTTTTGTGATCCAACCTACCCTTTTTTCATTTAAGTCCTTGCTTAAGAGGAATTATTGTATACTTGGGTGTAAAACCATCAAATGAACTTTATTTTTAGAAATCAATTTCTTGACCTTCTTGAGACTCATTATAATAGAAAGGACATTTTTCTCTACAAAGGAGTATCTTACCTCATAACCCTCCAAGATTTTACTAAATAATGCTATTGGTTTCTCCATACCTTCTTTATTCTGTTGCAGTAACATGGCAAAAATAGTAATAATGCCTTCAAAGGCATATAAGGTGAATTCGTTAGTAAAATTGGGGTTTATGAGGGTAGGATTTTGTGATATGGCTTTCTTAATTGATTCAAAACCATTTCTTACCTCTTTAGTCCATCTGAAAACCATATTATTCTTCAACATAAAGGTCAGTGGCTTCACAAAGTTGGCCAAATCAGGAATAAATCTCCTAACAAAATTGATTCTTCCAAAGAAACTTTGCAATGTTGTTTTGTGATTGGGTAAGGACAATGTGAGAATAACACTTACTCTTTCAAGATCAATAGCAAGCCCTTTTTGGAGACAATATGGCCTAAACATTTTTCCTTTATAAAATGAAAATATGCATTTCTTAGGATTTATTGAGATCCCATATTGTCTAAACCTTTCAAACACTTACCTAAGATGATACAAATGATCATCAACTTGCTTGGAAAATATTGTAATATTTAACCATTAATTAAAATTTATGTCTATTTAATTAGGTTTATATTAGATTAGAGTTATTTGTATATTTTACAAATATTTTACAAAAGAAATACTAAATCATATTTACAACTCATCTCAGATAGAAATAATCAGCATACACCAATCAACCTAACACGTAATTAAAAACTCAAAACAGATGTATGAAGGAACTTAGCTGATTTCAAATGACTTCTAGAGAGATCTCAAAGTGTGTGTTGATGCAGATTCACAACACCCCCCAAATTTCCTGAGATTGAATGGGTAGTTCGGTGTGATTAGAAAACATGGATTTTTCATGAAGTGTGGGACCTTGTGAATCAGACAACACTCTGGAGAAGGTTGGTTCCTGCTCCTGACCTACCTGCCATTAACTACTCTAAGTGTAGGAAAAAATACTCACTGATCCGAATATAAAGCTTCCAAGAGGACAAAGAAAGAAGGAATGCATGAAAGTAAAGCCTACACTAAATCAGTAATACACCAAGAAAGGAGTGATGATTACCCTTCATAAGCATTTCAAAATGGAGAAAGGGTGAATTTTAGGAGGTTAGACAAGATGCAACACAAATCAAAATCATACCAATGTACTAAGGGGAGGTTGGAAAACTATGACACAAACCTGAAATGTAAACAATCTCCATCCTTGATAAGCGCAAAACACCTAGATCCTGCAATAACCAAATATTATTCACATAACACCCTTTTGCAATGAGAGGTAAGAGAGACATAAAAATCATGCAAAGGTTAAAATAGCTAACACAAAACATAATTTTTAATGCTCATGAAGTATACACAGTACATTTCATGTGGGAGAGAGACATGAAGCCATTACATATTTTAGGAAGAAGGCTTGAAGCCCCAAGAAGAAATGGGGTGCATGGGAGAAGAAGGTGACCAACCTCATGTAGGTGCAACCCCTAACAATATTTATAAAAGAAAATGAATGAGAGAGAGAGGGATTTTTAATTGTAGGAGTAGCTGGGATGTCTTTTAACCTCACATCACTTTTGAGGTTGCCCATGTTATTGCACCTACCTTCATGCCTTCATTAATGAAACCCCACTTAACACTAGCACTATGGAATGTTCCTAAATTTCAGAACTCTAGGACCTCTGAAATCCTGAAATTGATTTTTCTAAACTATAGATCCTCTTCCCACGATTCCAATGACTAGCATTTTTTCCAAAATGGACAACCGATGCTTAAGATATCTCATTTTTGGTTTCGGGTGCCTCTATAATTTCAGGGTTTAGAAAACCTCTAGAAACCTCATTTGTATGTCTCCATTGCAAAGCTCTCATTTCCACAATCTCGACGAATGTGATTTTTTGAAGATCAGACACGGGGAGCTATGATGTTCAATATATGACTATTTTTTGTAAAAGGGGGGTCTTGGGTGAACTAGGTCTTTGCAATGTTTGCGGTGAGTTTCTCACTGAGCCCTGAAATGGCTCAACAATTTATTTCTTCTCCTTGCGGTGAGCTCAAAAATCCTCTTGTATCTACATTTTCATCGAGCTCTTCTTGCACTGCATCTACCGCTGAGCTTTGTCAGCTTTGCATTGGTTGATATGGCCACCTCCTCGTTGATGGCAAGTCGAGCGACTCATCCATGTTAACTCACTACCTCTTTGCCACGTTTGATTACCAAACTTTCACCATGTGCCCATCACCATGTAATGCATTAGCATTGAATTACACTGACCATAATATCTTGATTTAGCACACAAACCAATGTTTCAAACCTTCCCCACGTTTTGTGTTTTTGGGGATTTTTGTTTCGGATACGTGGGCATTATTCATTCGAGATGAGCCTAAAATTCTCTGAAGTCCCGAAATCCCGAAGTCTAAAATTAAGACTTTGGTTTTTGGAATTTATCTTCCATCATCATGACACTGTGGAATTACCTAGGCTCGTGCTTTCTCAAAAATTCTAAAACTCAAAAATCCAAATTTCAGAGTTTTGAACTTCGGAATTTCTTCCCATTTTTGCATTCTTCTACCATGTCCCTCCGAAACTCAAAACCTTCATTCCCTAGAGCTGCCAAGTAGCTCATTGTTTCCACTTTATTATTCCCTTCTTCACACATTCATTGAGCCAAAATTGTATTATCTTATCCTGGGTGATCCATTTCACTATCAAATCATCATTCACTTAACATTTTTTTTGCTCTTGAGTCGAATTTCATCTACACCTCAACGACTTGATCTTCTTGTGAGATAGGTGGCCTCCATTTTACCCTACCTCTGAGCTACCTTTAATTTCATTTTGGACCTCCATTTCTCATGTGTATCGATCCATATCCTTGGGTGATTCACTTTCATGGTAACCATGTTATCATTGTGTCGTTGGTTTTCATGAATTTTCATCCTTTTGATCTTCGAGCTCGCTGAGGCTCCTTCATGTTTCATCCTTTTGAGTCACTGTTTTGACCATTCAGCCCAATCCCCTGAACTGATCTCATATATCCACACCATGGCCAAGTGGTATGGCTGTATCGGGTTCATTCACCTCATTTATCATGGGTTCATCGGGTCATCCAAGCACCAAGCTCCCTTTTCATTTCCCTATTCACTGGCGAGTTCGAGATCCTTCTTCATTTCCATGGTGGTCTTATACCTACAACTTGGCCCATTTACTCACCCATTTCCCCGTTCTTAAAACCCACACTGAGCCCATGTGGTGTTTTATGTTCACTACCGTAATCTTCTTGTGCACAACTTAGGCTCACCCGTATTGACAATCATTGAGCCATTAACAAATCCATGTCGTATTCCACTTTGTATGTTCAGTCTGCAAGCTCGAATCACCTTTCATGGCTATCTTCCCATGGATCGTCTAGGCTTAACTCTTTTTCATGTGCATGGTTTAGCTAGTCAGACTCCTTGAGCTTGATGAGGTGATCCATCCCATTGACCATTATATCTGCACCGTTCACTTAGCTCCATTTGTTGTTGGCTTATGGCTCCATATTTCACCTCAATTTGTCATTCCCATGCCACCATGGTGAGCCAACACATTTACCAACATCATAGTACCCCAAGTTCCACACTTTTGCAAACATTATTCCACCTGTGAATTTCCTTTTCCACTGATATTAGCCATTTTTTTCCCGTTGAGCTCCCAACCTAACTCAGCTCGAGTCCAAGCTTCTTCCTTCCACTGTGTCATCGAGAAATTCAAGTCTCATTGATTTTGAGATTCTTGACACTAAGCTACATTCCATAAGCCACCCACTTAGCTCAAGTCAAGTCTCCTTGCTTTGCTTTTAAGTACTAACGTGCCCTCTCCTGTAGCATGAGCTCAATTTTCACCTCTATGAAAGCTTATCGAGTCAGTCATGAGATCACCTCCACTTCTCTAAATTTAATTTTTTCTGCTGAGTCTAATTACTTCGACCAAGCTACAGATTCCATGGGTGCATTCGAGCCACCAAATTCATCCATTATAGGAAAGCTGATGCATACAGGTTATTTTCTTGCATTTCCTTTGCCGCAAGCCTGGCTCATTTGTTCTTCCACCATGCTCCCTGGGATATTTCACCTAGTCACCACTTTTCATCATATGAGCTCCTCGAGCTACTTACTGAGCTAAATTTTAGCTTGATTCAATTTTAATCCCTTATCAAAATTTTCACCGTTTTGTTTCCTTTTCGAGGAATTCTTAAATTTTTTGAATTTCGGAGGCTGAGGGGAAGCCATGGAAACTGAATACAAGGTGTTTCAGGTTTGGGCAATATTTTTCTAGTTGTGTTTGTTTAGAGGCTCGATGTGGGCCCAGGTTTGCCAATTTTTCCTAGGGGGCAAAAATTGTGAACAATTTGGCAACTTGCGAGGACATCTGTCTTCTAAATGAAATGACCAGTTGCCTTGAAGCATCCATTGGGCACAAAGTCACTCTATTTCTGCAAATTGATCTCGAACCTATTTGAAATCGAAACCCACAGGCCGCTCGCATACCATTGAACCTGCTCTACCACTTGAATTCTAAATTTTTATAAGAAAATATTAAAAATAAGATTTGTGATAGTAGAAAATTTCCTTAATTGAAGATTTTCACCTATTCCTTTCGACAACCTTGTTCTGTGAGACTAAAATGGACCATCTTGAAACTAGATTTTGCCAAGTATGAAGCACACACATATTGATTTCTTGGTGTATATTACACGATGCAAAGTTTTGAATAAGCCAATTTTCAATTTCTTACATCATGGAACTCTATTAAATTTGGATTTTCTCCTTTTCTTAAAATTTCCACTCCTTGACACACTATTGGAGGCTTCTTTCCTAATTTGGCAGAGGCACTGGAAGTTCACCTGTAATTGGCCTTGAAGGAATTAAAGAATGAAGAATCATTAAAATCATTCCTTAAAACCTAATTTTAGTTTTTCTACATTTGTTTTCCTTTAAAACCGCAACTGTTTCCCACAAGTATGAACCTTATACATGTAGGATGCCTACTGAAACACCATGTACTATGCTAGAGCAACACAGACAAAAACTATGTACAGAATGAGAAAATTATACATGCCTAAGTAGCCATGCAAAGTGTGCCTAAGCACTTGTGATGTTGAAAACAACTCCTACTCCTACCCTACACTAACCAGAGAGAGAAGGTTTCAAACAAATCATGACACTGGTTGTGCAAAGTAGCTCCCCTTTCTTATAATAGGCAGCCATGCAGATGATTTGATACTATTCATGGATCTACACATGAGTGGAAAACTTATATAGCAATAACCTTCCACCCATGTCATCAAGGTATCAATCGAAAACAAAACTAATACCAATTAGGAATGATTCACCTCAAGATCCTAGATATTTTCTAGTTGTTATAGCTGATCCTTGACACTATGAAACTCACCCTCATGCTTGGGGATGAACATGACTAGTTGTGGAAACTCTATTTCCAGATTCAACGAAGCTAGATACATGATGGGGCATGGCCTAAACCACCGAATGTGCCCACGACTCTTAGTTTCAGTAAAAAAGCATTCATGTAGGATTTCCTCGGAAAGGTGACTATCTGTAACTTGGTTTTCCTCCTTTTTCACATCTACATAAAACTAATATGTCACCTTGGTTAATGGTACTGAATTGATGATGGCATCCTCATTCCTTCCTTTTCCTTCAAATTCATTAGCAAGCTTAAGCTCCTTAACTGAAAGTAGGAAACCTTTAATGATTACATATTCATCAAGACCCTCTGAATCTGATCCAATTTTCTCCACTTCAAGAAGGCTATTATTGACATCAAGTTTCCCCTGAACATTGACTCTCATGGCAAGAGGCTTTTAATTTTGAAGGATAGATGGTGGGGCAGCAAAGGATGTGATCTCTTTAGCTTCTTCCTCACATAAATATTCCTCCAAGTTAGATAGGCATTAAAACTCTGTCAGGGGTTCTTCCTCCTCCATGATGTCCTCTAGATTCATAACTTGCTCACCATGTGTTATCATCCTCAAACATAAAGTTTAAAGGTTAAAACTTGTCTTCAAAATCAAAACTTTTTGAGGAAGGGGAAGTAGAAGGGATCACAATTTCCTTTATAACATATTTTTCATTCAATCCTTTTGAACCTAAAAGGTATTTCTCTGCAATATGAGGCTTCTCTTTTTGAGTTATAATTGATGATGACTCTGATATGTCTATGTAATCTCCCAACAAAGTGGAAATCTCAAGACATGTGGGACAATTAGAATCACTGCATTTTATTACAATGCCTTGCATAATTGGGAGCTTGTCTTCGTTCACTTGCACATCATGAGCTGATTTTTCCTCTACGTCTTCTTCTGAAACTGCAGGTTGTGATGGGTTAGTAAGTCCTGGAAAGATAGTGCCAATGTAGACACTACATTCAAAAAAATTAGACGGTTGGTCATCGTCCTCTTGTTCTTGCTTCGTTTCAGCTGCAAGACCATTCTGCACCACCTTCAGTTATAGCTCACCCTCCTCTGTAGGTTTAACCATCAAGGGGATTTTAGTGATCCCGAACCTTAGAGCCAAATTCACCAAAATTCTCATCATCTTATATTTATTTGGATCCTCTTCTTGTTGTTATACTTGAATGGTTTCTTGAGATTTTTCCTGACATGGGTTCAGGATGATGGGAGGGGTGTTGGGTGGGGTATCCACTAATGTTTTCCTCATTGGTGGTGGTAGAAGAATTTTAATTTCTTGATTTTGTGGAGGAGATATTTTCTTTGGAGGGAAAAGGACAATGGAATTGAGATGGGGTGGAAGAATAGAAGATGGACAAGTGGGTTTCACAATGGGGGCAATATGTGGGAAACTTGGGAACTGTGGCTTCAATTGAAATGATACTAGATTGGGGCTGGGGAGGGGACTACAAGATGGCAATGTTGGATTTTCCCATTGACAAGAATGATTGACATTATACTCATAGGCTTATATGTGTTGGATCCATGCCTCGAGGTCTGGCATCATTTCAGCCATAAGATCAAGATTTTCCTATGGGCTATAATAGCTCAGAAAAGGAGAAAACCATGGGCAAGGTATCCTAAATCCAACCTTGGAAACTTTCAACTAATATACAACCCATAACTATTATAATTTTACCTCCATGTCTTGATATTTATCTTGCAAGAAAATATATTTGGGAGTAGGATACCCTCCAACATTTGCATACTCTTGACCTTGAAAATCTGCATTATTTGGTGAATAGCCAAACTAATCTGCTTCAAGTCCATAAGGGAATGCATATTGATCCTCATCATAGAAATCTTCTGGAGGTGATTGATAGTAATAAAGGAATACATGTTACAAGTGTGGAGGTAGGTCTTAATGGCATTGTTGTTGTAAGTGTGAATTCCACTGTGGGAATAAAGCCATGATTGCACGACTTCATGAAATAAATGGGATGGAAATGAACTGAGAGAAAATGGAAGAAATTAGATGTGAATAGATGGATAAGAGAAGGGATATCTACTACTTTAGAGAACAGGTTTTGACCCGAATGGAGTCATCAGTTATGCTTGCACATGTCTTCATAGACAGTAATCCCACCAAGTGCACAACGAACTTGATGAAATAGGATGAATATCTGAATGCAGACCTTAAAAGGTCTCACAATGGTTGGGAGGTTGAACTTGATGGCTTAAAATTATCTTTGAAACCTGTGAAATTCCACAGGATCTGGAGTTTGAAGTAAGAAAACCTCTTAAATCCTAAAACCTACAAACCCCCGAAATTCTAAAAATATGAAATCTCAAAAAGGTAGCACTTCCAAAATCCCAAAATGTTGAGATATTTTAAATCCTTAAATTTTAAAACCCAAAATGGAGACCTCCGAAATTTTCCAACCTTCGAAACTTTGAAATCTTGAAATCCTGAAACCCAAAATTCAGAAAAGTATGAAATTTCAAAAATCGTGAAATCCTGAAACCTGAAATCCCAAAATTAATAAAACTCCAAAATTTCAAAAATAGAAATTTCAAAAATTTGAAAAATAATATTTTGAAGTTTAGCCCTGGATCTATCATTTGGTGAATGTTGAGCCCATTTTTCACATTTTAAGCCTTCCAAAATTGATTTCGGAGTTTCACCCTACAGTTGAAACCTCTGAAATATGAAAATTACAAATCCCAAATTTTGAAATGCTAGGAACCTCCAAAATTTTCTCTTCTTTGAACTTGGGATTGAATGTGATCTTTGATATATAGTAGAACAACTTAAAAATATAAAACTTAACTTCTTTTTGTCCCACTAGGCATGCTAAAAATATTGATGTGGAATAACAACACCCCCCGAATTTCCTGAGTTTGAATAGGGCATTCATCATGATTGTACAACATGGAGTTTTTTTGAAGTGTGGGACCTTGCGAATCAAAAAAATCTCCAGAGAAGGACAGTCTATAGCTACCTGCCACTAACTACTCCAAGTGCAGCAAAACTACTCACTAATCCTAAAATATGGCTTCCAAGAGGACAAGGAAAGAAGGAATGCATGAAAGTAAAGCCTATACTAAAGTGGTGATACACCAAGAAAGGAGTGTTGATCACCCTTCCCTAGCCCTAAAAATAGAGAAAGGGTGAACTTTTTGAGGTTGGTCAAGATGCAACACAAACCAAAATCACACCAATGCACTAAAGGTAGGTTGGACAACTATGACAAAAACCCAAAATACAAACAATCTCCATCCCTAATAAGCACAAAACACTTAGATCCTACAATAACCAAAAATTATCCACATAACACCCTGTTGCAATGAGAGGTAAGAGAGACATAAAAAATCAAGCAAAGGTCAAAATAGATAACAAAGAACATAATTTGTAATGCTCGTGAAGTATGCACAATACATTGCATGTGGGAGAGAGGTATAAAGACATTATATATTTTAGGAAGAAGGCTTGAAGCCCCAAGAAGAAATGGGGTGCATGGGAGAAGAAGGTGACCAACCTCTTGCATTTTCAACCCCTTACAATATTTATAGAATAAAATTCACGAGAGAGAGAGGAATTTTTAATTACAGGAGTAGCTGGGATGTCTTTTTAGCTCACATCACTTTTGAGGTTGCCCATGCTATTGCACCTACCTTCATGCCTCAATTAATGAAACCACGCCTACCACCAACATTGTAGAATGTTCCTGAATTTTAGAAATCTAGGACCTCCAAAATCATAAAATTGATGTTTCAAAAATATATATCTCCTTCTCACGATTGCAATGACTGGTGTTTTTTCCAAAACGAACAACCAGTGCTCAAGATATCCCATTATGGGTTTCAGGTGTCTCTGTAATATTAGGGTTTAGAGAACCTCTAAAAACCTCATTTTTTATGTCTCCATTGTAAAGGTCTTGTTTCCGCAATCCCGATGAGTGTTATTTTTTAAAGATCAGACACTGGGAGCTATGACGCTTAAGATATGACTATTTTTGTAAAAGGGGGATATTGGGTGCATTGGGTCTTTACAATGTCTACAACGAGTTACCTACCTAGCCCTGAAATGGATCGGCAAGATGTTTCTTCTCCTTATGGGGAGCTCAAAAATCCTCCTACATCTACATTTCCATCAAGCTCATCTTCCACTGCATTTGCCACAAATATTTTTCAACTTTGCATTGGTCAACATGGCCACCTCCTCGCTAATGGAAAGTCGAGAAACTCATCCATGTTAACTCACTACCTCTTTGGCACGTTTGATCACTAAAATTTGACACATTCCCATCACCATGAAATGCATTAGAATTGACTTACACCAACCATAATTTCCTGATTGGTGCACACCCCAATGTTTTGGGCCTTTCCCACGTTTTGTTTTTTTAGGGATTTTTTTCGGATACGTGGGAACTGTTCATTTGAGATGAGCCCAAAATTCTCCAAAGTCCCAAAAGCCCAAAGTCTAAAATTTGAAATTCAGGTTTCAGAATTTATCTTCCATTATTGCAACACTGTAGACTTAGTTGGGCTTATGCTTTCTCAGAAATGCAGAAGCCCATAACTCTGAATTCTGGAGTTTCAGACTTCAAAATTTCTTCCCATTTTTGTAATCTTCTACCATATCCCTCTAAAACTCATAACCTTAATTACCTGGATCCATCGAGTAGCTCACTGTTTACACTTTATGATTCCCTATTTCACACATTTTTTGAGCACACATTGTATTATCTTATCCTGGGTGAGCCATTTTTCTATCAAATCATCATTTTCTTTGCCATTTTTTTTTATGTCGAGCCAACTTTCATCTACACCTTGATGACGAGATCTTCTTGTGAGCTATGTGGATGCCATTTTACCCCACCTATGAGATAGCTTTCATGTCATTTCGGGCCTTTATTTATCATGTGTACCGAGTCATATCCTTGGGTGATTCACTGTTGTGTCCAACCTGATATCACTATGTCACTGGTTTCCACAAATTTTTGTCCTTTTGATCTTTGAGCTCATTAAGGATCCTTTTTGTTTCATCCTTCCAAGTCAATGTGTCGACCATTGATCCCAATACCCAAACTGATCTCATCTATCCACACCATGTTTGAGTGTAATTTCCCTATCAGTTTCGTTCACCTCATTTTCTGTGGGTTCATCGGCTCATCCAAGCACCAAGATCCCTTTTCATTTCTCCATTCGCTAACAAGTTCAAGCTCCTTCTTCATTTCCATGGTGGTATTTTACCTAGAAATTGGACCATTTACTCACCTGTTTCCCCATGCTTACAACCCTTACTAAGCCCATGTGGTTTTTCTGGATTCACTCCCACAATCTTCTTGTGCACAACTCGGGCTCACTCGTATTGACAATCATTAAGCCATCAATAGAGCCATGCCATCTTCCACTTTGCATGTTCAGTCTGTAAGATCAAATCACCTTTCCTTGTTATCTTCCCATGGATTTTATGGGCTTAAATATTTTTCATGTGCATGGTTTGGCTACTCAAACTCCTCGAGATTGATGAGGTGATCCATCTCGTCAACTATTATATATGCGCCGTTCAGTTGGCTTCGTTTGCTGAGGGCTTATGGCTCCATATTTCACCTCAATTTTTCATTTCCATGCCATCATGGTGAGCCCACGCATTTACAAACATAGGAGTACCCCAAGCTACACACTTTTACAAACATTGTTCTACCTGTGAATTTCCTTTTCAACTCAGCTTGGTCATTTCTTGTCTGTTGATCTACCAGCCTAACTTGGCTCGAGTCCGATCTTCTTCCTTCCACTGTGTCATTGATAAATTCAACTCTCAATGATTCTGAGATTTTCAACACTGAGATACGTTCCATGAGCCACCCAATTAGCTCAGGTTGAGTCTCCTTTCTTTTATTTTGAGTACTAGAAAGCCCTCTCTTGTAGCATGAGCTTAATTCTTATCTCTATGAAATCTTATCAAGTAATTCATGAGCTCTCCTCCACTTCTCTGAATTTCATTTTTTCTACTGAATCTGATTACCTCGACCAATTTGTGGATTCCATGAGTCCATTTGAGCCACCAAATTTTTCCATTATAGGAAAACCGATGCATACAGGTTCTTTTATTACATTTCCTTCACCGTGAGCCTGGCTCGTTTGTTCTTCTGCCATGCTCCCTGGGATAGGTTGGATGTGTTCCTTATGAGCTCGAACGAGGTCATATCACCTCGTCACTGCTTTTTGTCACCTGATCTCATTGAGCTTCTTGGTGAACTAAATTTTAGCTTGATTCAAATCTAAGACCTTATAGGTAAAATTTTCACCATTTTCTATCGTTTTTGGGGAATTTTTTGATTTTTTGAATGTCGAAGGCTAAGGGGAAGCCATGGAAAATGAATGCAAGGTGCTTCGGGGCCGGGAATAATTTTTCCATTTTTTTTTGTTTACAGGCCGGATGTGGGCCCGAGTTGGCCAATTTTTCCTAAGGGGAAAAAATTGTCAACAGTGTGTAATAGTGAAAATGGAAGATCTAAACCTGCATGACCTTCACAACTAGGAATGTTATTTTGAATCAGCTTGGGGAAAGACATACCAAACTTCTAGGATAATATCATATAGATATGACCCTATTGTATGGTATTGTACCTACTCATAATTAGTTTTTACAAATTTATGAGTAGGTTATCTTCTTAGATTTATTTTTCATTGTCAAACTCTAGTTATCAAACATGTACTAAGGATATTTTATTATATTGATACTCATCTCAAACCCTATCCATGGATGAAGAGTCATAAAAAAACATTAGAAGGGTTGTGTGTACTCTCATGCAATGTTGGTTTTAAAACTACTCTCAAGAAACCTCAAACCGCATGTCATTCTCCACATAGCATGTGATATCTAGATAGATCAATCAGATTTAGCATTTTCTTTTACCATTTTTTCATTGACTTAGCTATAGCTAAAATACTTGGAGAGTTTTGCACATGGAAAATTACTATGTCCCCGAGAACAAAGGTTAGCGTGCACAAGAGGCATTGCAGAAGAAAGGCACATGAGGATGCGCGCACGAGGAGAATAGGGTTAGCACGTTGAAGTTAGATAGGAATGCATGCCTGAGGAAAAAATGGACATACCTAACACTTAGCCAATTTTGGGATGCAGATCTAAATATTGACTTGGAGTGGTGACCAAGAAAGGTTTTGAAGATAAGGTTAAAACAAGAAGACTTGCGGTTCAAGAAAGTTTTATTTTGGGATAAGAGGAAGGCCAAGCAACATGCATAGTTTTGAGCTAATAATAGGACCTGAACTAATATTTAACTGTAGTAGATCTATTATTACGAAATCTTGCGTGCTTTTGTAGTTAGCTTGTAGTGGTGCATGGCTATTCTTAGCATGTAGCCTATTTTGAGGATGCATGGCAGGTGAAGGGAAAGTCCCCACCCCTATATATATGTATGATCTGTATAGTTTAGGAGAACTGATTTTGTAATAGAGTTATGTTGTTGGTTTGTATACGTGCATGACTCATGGTGACATTATTATGTATGTATGAAGCTTATGTGTTTTATAGAAATTAATATAATGAATCTTTGTGGCTAGATATTGATTATAGATACATCTTTGACTGGTTCTTGCATGGTAAAGTTAATCTTGATTCTTTTATGAGTTAATCTTGCATATGGTTAAGATCTAGATCTAGTTTATGTTATGTAATGTACTTTATTATTTCTTATGAATCTAGAATATTTGTAAGATCATACTAACTTCTTGAACATGATGCTATAAAAGAGGAACTTGGTACCCATGCGCACTTCAGGTGAGCACTCAGTTTTGACCGAGTGATGTGTTAGCGTGCCTTGGGCTGTTGTGGGTAAAACAAGACTAAATTTTGGTTCGATTGTTGGGACCTCTTTTTCAGTTATTTGTCAGGATGTTCCATTATGAAGATGTATTGGTTTACTTTGGCCAGTATTGAAGAGTGGTTAGAGAATTTAGAGGAAGAGTATGCTCACATATTTAACACTGGACCTGATTTTAATGCACACGTGTGGGTTGAACAAAATTTAAATTACGAGCTCTATGAGATGTTTTTATCCTATTTTCCCATAGAGTTGTACGAGTGACCGATAGCTTACACATCAAATATAAACTGGAGGTTTAGAACACTTGTTTGGACATAGGAATAATTCCAAGCTCTGCATTATGTTGATCCGATTTGGACACGTGTTATAGAGAATTGGTGGAGTGGTGTTTTGAATATCTATATTTTGGAGTATGTAATTTATACTTATTCATGTCCAGAGGTTGTTGAGTTCTAGTTCTTACACGAACCTAGTGGATCTTATTTTCACGGTATCCTTTTATCAATTAAGATCTTGATTATGACCCTGGATTTGGAACAACGTCCTATGGATAGCTAAACCCCACCATGCATGAGGGCAAGAGTAGGTATGGTGAAATATGGCAAACTTGGTGGTAGAAAGGCAAAGAGAAGAAATATGGATTAAGTTTAATGAGGTGTGCGAGATGGATTTGGAGAAGTAATGTGAAGTTATGGAATGAATCACATATTGGAGGGAGATGGATCATGAAGGATTTGGATCTCACATAGAGGACATGGAGTTGAAGCATATGGAACTCCCCCATTTGGGTAATCATGGCAGAGAACCCTCTTCAACCTTAGATGAGAGTGCACTAGTATAAATTGCAAGGGCTGCAAATGCACATTTGATCCCTCCTGAAAACCTATCCCTTACACTTGGTTTTCTAATTTCTATGACATTCATTAGTAAGCAAGCTAGTGTGGTCACTAGAGTAGTGAAAAATAGTTAATTTACCATCAATTTCGGGAGTTAATCAGGTATCTTATTCATATATGGTGGCAAAATCATCATATATATTATTTTGAGGTTTGGTTGGAGGTATATTTTATGGTGCATCATCAACACAGAACATGGGTGCGTAGAATGTTGGGATCATGTCTGGGAGTAGTACAACTTTGTAGACTATGGGAGTTCAGTTTAACACAACTGTTGAAACACAAGGTAGTTCATTCTCTGGTCCGTTTCCTATTATAGGGGGGATATATTGGATCTAGTGGTTCTGGAGGTGGAGGAAACACATGAGGTAATACAGGTTCTGGATCTAATGGGCATGGTCCACACCAACCCCATCAAGTCTATTTAGAGATGTCTCTTCATCTCCCAGAATACAAAGGAATTAAAGATGTAGTTGAGTATGTGCATATGTGTTAAATAAAATGGCGCGCTAAGGGTATTACAGCTTCGGAGTGTAAGGCAAGCTAGTTTGCAATTACTTTACAAGGGTGCGCACATAATTGGTATAAGAAATATGATCCAAACTAGATTTGTGTATACTATATCATGTTGCATAATGCTTTCTTGGCAGATTTCCACATACCTGAGTTTGAGCAGAAGAGCATCAGTGTGCTAAAGGAGATCAAGTAGGACATGGATGAGAGTGTAAGAAAGTATGATGCTCAATTTTAAAATTTATTATTGAAGATATATTATGCTATCAACGCAAGTTAGCATGCTCAAAGGTCCATCAGAGGTTTAATCACACCTTTCAGAAGGGTGCTCTCACATAAGACATTTACAGACCCACACAAGGCTTTGGAAGCTTCTCTGCACATTAAGGTAGTTGGGATCATAGACAATAGAGTTAGCCCGTTTTTAAAATCTTAGATTACATCTATGCCAAAATAGTTGGAGAAGTTGTCAGCTAATTCAGCTCATAAGACATGCAATGGTATTTTGTGCATGGACTATGAAGTAGAAGAAAATACTAAGGATGCTTACCCTCAAAAATTGATGCACGCCATGTTGTTGGATTGTGAGATCTATCACTTGGATCATGATTCAAGAAGGTTCCCATAGTTGTAATACACGATAAGGAAGAACATTTCATGTTATTGCAATATTTACAGGTCTACCACTTATTATATAGAGAACTTCATGTTGATTGACCAAATTCATGATGCCATCGATACTGGTGTATGACAGACCACTGTTGCAAATAACTCTAAAGAACAAGGTGATCATCATCATCACAATCACAACGAATGGTGCTCTGATGAAGGCCAAGGTAGAGGTCAAGGATATTGTGGAAGATCCAGAGGACGAGGTCGTGGCAGTGGAAGAAGTTAATTTCCATGATGAACATGTTATACATGTGTATCCCTTAATCATTACAGGTGTGAATGCCCTCAAAATATTATTTTTTCTTTTTACGAAAAGAACCACAATTATGAAGAATGCTCAGACTTTTATGAACATCTGAGTAAGAAGCACAAGTAGGATAAGGGCACAGGAATGGTTGGAGTATAGGGAAATGTGGAAGATCAATTGATGTTGAAGTTAGCACTTGATCTAGAGATGGTACCTATGTTAGTAACTACATGCGCTGAGGCTGCGCACGAAAGGGAAGTTCCAAAGCAGAAGCCTATTATTACAAAGGAGTGGGTATTACATGCAAAGTATCCAAACCCTATGCATAAGATGAAAGTTTATCAAGAAACCATAGAGGTGATTAGAAACCTCCAGGGTGAGATACAATGTTTAAAAGAGCAGTCACAGAAGATGGAGTAGGAAATGTAGATGAGCTTCCTTAGAAGAATGTTGATGACTTGAAGGAGGTTTGTAATATGGTGTGACAAGAAAAATCCATTCCTTTATTAGGGGAATGGTTAAGGGGGAATATGTCACACGCTAGAGTTGAGTGCAAAAGATAAATTTTACATGCTAACTTACCTCCTCATAGTTTGGATTATGAAAAAGAGATCAATCTCAATGTTATTTTTGATGGATAGTTGTTGAGTAACATTTTGATTGATACAGGTGCGGAAGTGAATGTAATCACTTTGGATGTGTGGAATGAGATGGGGAGACCACCTTTACGGTCATCTTCAGATGTGTTGCTTATGGTAAATAGGACTAAGGCCATGCCCATTAGAGTTTTGAAGGATTCTACTATTACTATACAAGGGGCCAAGTTTACTGGAGACTTCAAATTCTTGGCACTTGCTGAGGCAGACAATTTTCTAGAACTTCTTGGGCACCTGTGGTGTTATGAAAATAATATTGACCTACGCTTTAATAAAGGATATATTAGTTTTGAGAACAAGGAAGAGAGTGTCATCATTCCTTTAACAGATAGAAAATTTGCACCTTATGTGGAACCTTTGAGTGAAGAATATTTAAACAGAATTTATGTGCGCACCATTTGAGATCCTGAAGTACTTGAGCCATCAAACGAAGGAGTTATTTAGTGGGATTATGCACAGTCTATGATTGATACTATAATTATTGTATGTGATAACTGGTCACATGTGATTTATGAATTAGTTGGCCAAAATATGACAAGTGAAGTTACATGTGTGAGTTGACTGTGTTGTGTTAGGCGTTTGGGCAATAACCAGGTACCAAGGTACACTAGTGAAGGAAATCCTGAAGTTTTTTTGCACTCTATGGAATCCCAGTGGACAAACCAAGTGAAAATAAGGAATATTGTAGTATATACCCTACATGGGATAGTCGTATGTTGGTGGATAGTACATAGAGATGGTATTTTAGAGTGGAGAGAAGTGAGAATTGCCTTCTCTGCTAGATTTATTTAGAGCAATGTTGTTCTGAAAATCTATCGGGTGGGCAGATCTATGGATAGATAGGCCAACAGTGTGTAGGGCATATCCCTTCTTTGAGACATCAAAGAAAAATTGGTTTATTGCTAGTCTAACAGCAAGAACCTGTGCAAGTCCTACAGTATTCTGCCTTCAGGGGGGTTTGGGATCTCATCCTAGTAGAGTTAGTTCCGACGAAGAACAGAAAGGAATGAAGGAAGGAATGGAAGAAAGATGTATTTTAAGGGAGAAAAGAAATGAATTCCAAAGTCGAAAGGTCAGCAGGTTTATGTTTTGGGCCAGTAGTAAACAGAGCCAAACTTACTCACATAAACAAATAAAGCAATACTGATAAACAAAATGACAAAAGTAGATATGAATCTAACAGAATAAACACACAGATCTGATGTAAGAAATATCTAATGCATATAACACATGAATTCAGCACAAAGTCTCAATATTTGTATTAATTTTTTCTTCTATTACAAGAAAGCTCAAAGTCTTTCTCTCCTCACTTCTATTTTCATACAAGATTGTCCACACTTTGAATACTACAAGTATCCAAGTATTTATAGAAGGAGAATGAGAAAGAAGACAAAAAGGAGCCAACAACTTATTTACAAAATATCTACAAAATATCTAAAAGTCAAATGTTGACTTTGGGGCAATTTTGTGGATGACAACATCCCATGGTGCAACATGGATGATGTCATCATGTGTGCCAACATAATTTTAAATAGTTTTATAAAAATGGGATTTATCATAGGAGGAGGAAGCCTATTCATCATCATCCCTTTTCTTGAATGGAGTGTCTTACTTCTGCTTTGGAGAGGCGATATGATACTGAGTTTGAAACTCCATGAACTTGCTGATCATATTTTGAAGTTGATCATGATCGGGACCTTTTCTGTGATCTCTAATAACTTTGCAAGTTTCTCATTCATCTCTGAGCCTATCAGGGAGCTTGAAGTATTCGGTGCTTATCTCTATCAAATACCCGATGAAGTCGAAGCAATTCATAAGGTTGTTAATATACTCTTGGTCAAAAGTGACCTCTAGCATCAAACCTTGTGATGTAATTCCCTTGAAAAGCTAAATAGTATCATTTGCTTCCCTCAAGGTGAACGATACGCTAAGCAACCCTAGAGACATCCTCAAGACAATCTGCTCCATTTGATGTTTCACGTCTAGGGCTTCCTCCTTGATTTTGTCTATCTTTTCTAGGACAAACTCCATTTGATCAACCCGATAGTCTAAAGTGATAAGCACTTTGTTGTGTGCTCGCGGGTGATCAATGACACCAAATTTTAACAAGTCGTCAGTCAGGTAGTTGACCATTTTTTGGAATGTCTCATGTTGCAACCTGGCATGGTCCACCTCTTTGGAGATGGGTCCTACTATTTCCCGGAGTTCATTTTTTGCCTTATCTATACTTTGGTAGAGGCCTGTGAACTTCGTGATTACTTCCTCACTGTCTCTGAGGATCTTCTCTCTCCAGGAGGATACTGCTGCACATTATTCACCAATCTTGGCGTATTCATTTATCTTCTCCTGACTAAGTGCTTCAGGAGTTTTGGTGGCAGCTATAGGAGGTGCATTTCCCATTCTTTACAGAGATTGGAGAATATGTTTGTTTTGTTCCTTTAACATTCTCTTCTTCTCCTTTGCTTCTTGCAGTTTCTTGCAAAGGGCATCCATGGCTGACAAGGCCTCTCATTGTAGGCTCTCTGATGATGTTCCCATTATGACCTAGGTCACTTTAAAATATATAGGAGAAATATCTTCTATCTTCTTCATGGGATATGGGTAAGCTATCTCCATAACCCTGTCACCTGAAGCACTTTTTGAAAAGTGAGTTATCAGTTTTTGCTTATTTGGTCCTTTAGCCGGGATGATGGAGAAGTCCATGGATGCAATGGGGACTTTCCTCTTGTGTTGGCTTAGGTGGTTTGAGATCCAGCTTGGACTTATGGGAGTGGGACCAGAGGACGAAGAAGAAACAAGGGTTGAAGGAAGAACAACTGCAGTGGACATGGGGAAGTGTGTTGAAACACTTGGTGGTGGCATGGAGAAAGGGGCCAACACACCAACGCTCATGGGATAAGGAGTCACTACAAGAGAGGAGGCCATGGGGGCATAAGGGATCTGCGAGATGAGGGAAGAAATGTTGGGGGATACATCTGTAAGGGAAGAGAAGATGGAGGAAGAGGGAGGGGGAAAGGAAGAAGATAGAGGAGAAGACACAACCAAAGGAGCGGTTTTTGAGTGACATAAGGAGGGGAAGGAGGAGTGAGAGAGGGAATGGTTGGTACCTCACTAGTTGTAGTTGTGACAACATCATGAGTGGATGTGTCCGTTGGAGCACTTACCGCTTCTTCTTTTCTTGCGGTCACTAAGTCCATAACTTGCTCTTCTGCGGTAGTAGGAGGGATTTCAAGAGCTTTCTCTTGAGCAGTGCTTGCCTCTCCCACTTTATCTTTCCCTTTTCCTTTAGGCAATTGTTTTGGTCTGGTGGGTACATTACCCAGGGGAGATGTGATTAAATCTACACCAAGATAGATGATACCATTTTTCTTACACTAATGCTTGGTGCATTACACAGTAGGTTGAACCCTTTCTTGGACGATCTGGGGTGCTTTGTTCCTATCAATATTTGCGAACGGCCAATCATCCCCTTTCATGTCTAGGTAAACCTGATCAATTTCCTAATCAGTTTCTAAGAAATCCTTTGGGATGATGGCCATGCCATATTGAATGATCTCTACCAGGGCCAACTGGGAGTGATCCTTTCGTCTGAGTTCGAATTCATGATTTAAGTCAATGTAGATATCCTCGATCTGAGGAACATGGATAGGATCGATATTTTCCCCTAGAAGCCAACCACAAGGATCGAAGGTTGGCCTTACCAGGAAATTATGCTTCAAATTGAGCAATTCAAGCTCTGCATACATCTCCCGAGCTTTACTTTGTGAGGGGCACATGTACCTGCCTACTATGAGGGGGAATGGATTTCCTCCCTTATTCCTCTTCATACACTCTCGTGAAAGGTGATAAGCTTCCTTGAAAGCTCCAGAAGGATTAGTTTAGGCCCCGCATATCTCGGAAATCTTGTGGGTTCTCCCAAGAAGTTGGCAGCTTTGAGATAGGTAAAGGTGGGGAATTGTGTAAACAATGCTCCCCAATTCCTTGTGGCGGTGATCACGCTTTTGCTTGTCCGACCATGAGTCATGTTGGGCCTCAAGAGGCAGATGATGCCATAGAAGAAGACATCATTGATCTTGATGAACTGAGCTATGTTGTTCTCGAGCCTCAAATCTGGATAGTATTCATATATTTTGACCTAGGGCCATACCCCATACTGATTCAACCTTGGGTAGTCTCTCTCTGAGGCAGCTACATATACTACATAGGAGTTCATATAGAACCTCCCAGTTGTTGAAAGTTGTTGAAGTTGTTCTGAGATTGTATCACTAATAATATCACCCCAACCAAAACGCTGATCAGGCACATTCTTATTCATTATTTCCAAATACCTAAGCATCCACTTGTGAAAGTAATGGGCATCAGGGAGCCCATGTACTCTGCTTAGGAAGGTGCTCGTGTCACTCAGATCTTCTGAAAAATAACTGCGATGAATGACTTGGGGCCACCTACTCGCCACCTTTTTATTCTTGAGGTACACCTCGTTCATCATCTGCATGCACTTGTCCTCATTATCGGTCTAAGTCTTCATGCAGTCTTCTTGACTTACTGCCACAAAATGTCTGTGGTGGGGGATGCCCAAGATAATTTCAAAGTGTCATGCTATGAGGTTGATTATCACTTTTCCTTCCTCATTTTCAACACATCTTTTGTCCTTGTTGTAACAACGGCCCACCAACATGATGAATTCATTATTAATTGCGCTCACTGGGAGCCCTGCAGCAAAGTGCAGACCACTGCCAACCAATTTATCCATCCACATGCTTCTTGTGACCTTCTTAGTTCTGGCCCAAAATTCGTCCATGTCTATATGCCCAAGTTCTAAATATCTGATATCGATATCACACTCTGTAAGTGAGTCAGACATCTTGACCTTTTGGTATTTATACTTCATTTCTTGGTTTGTCAACTTGGCTTTGCCTTTGGACTTGGTTGGCTTCTTACTTGATGAAGACATAAGTGCACTCTAGGATTTTTTTTTCTCTGCAAGAAGAATCAGAGAGTTCCAACGTAGAAGGGCCATATTAGCCATCAAGTTGTCCATAAAAGCTTTGCAAAATGAAAAATGACCAACTTGTAAGCCTCTAGGCGTAAGGCGCATCCTTACTGCAGGTTACAGGGGTTTTGAAAAGCAAGGTGCACTTTTAGGGAGTGTTTCATGGGGAAAGTAGTGCCAAAAGGGGCATGAGGCGTGAAAAGGATACACATAACATGTAGTGTTGTTAATGTCAAGGAATATTCGCTTGCGCATAGGAAGTGCTTTAATTGGGTGCAATTTTGTTTGGTGTAGCAAGGTGTCAAGGTGTGCACCATTAGCGTAAATGTGGCAAATGCTGCATGAGGGTGAGGTGTGGTAAATGCATATTGTACAGAAGGTGTAACACATAGGTCAAGTGCACCAAGGGGATTATTTTTTGTGGCGTGGAAAGGGTTTGCACAACATGCAGTGTTATTGTAGTTTCTTTGGTGCTAGTGCTTGCGCTTTAGGAAATTTGCAATGTTTTATAAGGCGCGGGAAAGGCTTATGCTATGTGGTCCTTTAATGCACCAATGGTGTGATTGTTTTCGATGCAACATAGTGAAATAGTGTGCCAAAGGGGCGCGACTGTGTTTAGTGTAATAGGAGTTTGTAGATTGCGCCATAGTGAAAATAGTTTCACTATGTGGGCCGATTTCCCTTTTTCTATGATTTTTACTCATTTGGCTCAGATTTTGATGTCCAAGAGGGAAATCCTAGCAGGGTAAGGAGTGAAGGGACGAATGTGTTTTGAGTTCATTTTTTGAGGCCGAGCCTTCCAGATTTGCATATCTGGGAAGAAAAGGAAAAGGAGAGTTATGCAAGTGGAGTATTTGGGTTTACAAATGGTGTTATCCCTTTCCTTCTGGATTCATTTCCTATTATTCACACAATCCTAATCACCTAGCCCAACATCCATAAAAAACAACAACAAGGATGGTAGAAACCACTTACCTAGTATAAATAATGACGAAGGAAAGAAGTGTGGTCCACGATCACGATGAATGGCATGCACGAGCCGACAGGATAACGACAGGCATAGAGGAATAATTTTCACAATTTTCAACTTGTGAAAATGACAGGTTCAATGCGCATATATAGAAATGTCCACATTTAATGCTCCAACCACTTTTTTCTTTGGCGCATTGGGAGAGATTTTGACATGAAGGGGATTGCGCCTAGGCATGAGTTTGGATGTGTCGACAGGATGATGGGTGCGCTTAGGTGCACTTTTTGGAGGCATAACATTTGGAGTGTTGAAACTCCAGGAAGTGTGCACTAAAGGTAAAGATGGGCATAGTTTTGCAAGATGTTGCAGCATTGGTTCTTAAGCCCAACCCAAAAAGGTTGAAAATGATCAAGTTTTTAAAAGTTAATTTTCTGGGAAGGGAGTTTCTAGGCCATTCAAAACATCAATAGACCTTATCAGGGGACTGAAACGGAATTTTGGTTTGGTTACTTACAAAATTGTCTCTTGTCAATTTTACAGGATAACATGCTAGCTCTTTCTAGGGACTATCTTCGAGCAAAGCTTAAGGGTAGAGAATCCCATATTTTGATGTTCCTATCCATTAGGCCACAGAGTCAAAAACAAGGGTGACAAAAAATAAAGGAAAACACACAAACTAACATAAAGAAAACACATGACAAAAAACAAACACACAACTAAAGAAAACTATACAAAGAAGAGAGCAAGCTCTACTTCCTGAATATTTTGAGATGTTTCCCGCTATAGGAAAGTGGGAGTTCAGTTCCATCTAGATGCGAGAGATAGAAGCTATTCTCTCCGTTCAGCTATCTGATCTTGAATGGCTCTCTCCAAAGAGAATAAAATGTCTCGTGCATGCCCTTTGGTTCTCTTCACTTGTCCCATAGGAGGACAAGATCTTCGGCCTAGAAATCTCTTTGCTTGGCCTTTTTATCAAATAGTATTTTGACTTTATTTTGATGTTCGGGTGATCCTGTCGAGCCACCCTTACCCTTTTTTCTTCAAGTTTTGTTAGATACATGATCCTCTTTTCAAGAGAATTCTGGAAAGTTTTATCTTCGATCGCTCATGCCAAATGTAGAGCAGGGAGTTCCATGGAGATAGGGATCTCAGCATCAATTCCATATAACACTTAAAAATATGACATTCTGAGAGACCTCTTCGAGGTAATACGGTCTGCCCATAAAGCATCATACAATGACTTGTGCCATGACCACTGATTCTCATCGACTAGCTTCTGTATGATAGTCACTAGGTTTTTATTGCTGGATTCAGCCTAACCATTCCCTTGAGGGTAATAATCTGAGGCATGGGCCAAGGTTATTTCATATTCATAGCAAAAACTAATAACTTCCAGTGAGGAGAAGTTGGAAGCATTATTAGTAATGATCTTGTATGGGATGCCAAATCTCACAATGATATTTTCTTTGATGAAGTTACAAAAAACTTTAGAGGTGACATTCTTAATAGGTATGGCCTCCACCCATTTGGTGAAGTAATCTGTTGCTGTAAGTACATAACTATTTCCGGCACTTGATTGGGGATGGAGTGCTCCGATAAAGTCAATTTCCCATTGCCTGAATGGTTCGACAATAATTGACAGGCTTGAGGGGAAAATTAGCCAATTTTGGTTTACCAACAAACTGTTTGGCAGAGCTCACATTTTTGCTACCCAGGTGGCTGTATCCTAAAATAGCGTTGGCCAGTTAGTACCTGGCCTAAATGATCTTATGTGCTATCGCAGAAGAGGAAAAGTGACCACCGTGCAGGATGAATCATGAAATATTTCTAGTAATTTCACTTGATGTGGCTTGTCAACGCATCGCAAGAAGATGCCATCAATCCCACACTTATATAAACCGTCATCCCATATGACATATCTGGCTACCCTAAGCTTTACTGTCTACTTCTCCTTTTGAAGTTAGATGGGCTAGACACCCACTGTAAGTGAGAAAGAAAGTGATGTCATAATACCACTCATCATTGGTCGTAACAAATAGAACCATAGGTAGAGAATCAACTTTCTCCAGCTCACCCTGTGCTCCGTCGATGCAATCAACTTTCTCTTCATGATCTCCTGAATCTTTATTTTCAGCCATGAGTTGACATAGGCCACTACCCCTTACCAACTTAGTTGGTTTGATGTCCAGATCATACTCTTGGACCTTTGCGATCTAATTCCCTCGTAAGCTTCCTAACTCCTATTGAGTTAGGATAGACTTAACTGTCGTGTCAGGAACCAGCACTACCATATGAGAGTTTAGGATGTAGTACTGGAAGTTCTTGACTACTTTGACTACTATAAAGGTATGTTTTTCTAACTGAGACATCTTTAAATTCATGAAGCTTGAGAGGGGAGCTCATGAACATGATTGGGGATTCAACATCCTCAGAGTTCTTCTGCATTAAGATGGCAAATACAGTATGCACGGATGCATAATTGTACATGATGAAATCTTTGGAGAAGTTATGGCATACCTGAATTGGTGCATGAGCAACAGAGGTTTTTATATCCTCAAATGAAGTCTTTCCTTCTTCACTCCACTGGAAAGTTTGTGACCCCTTCATCATATTTAATATGTGACGAGTCTTTTTAGCGAAGTTTGGAACAAAGCATCTGAGAAAATTTACCTTTCCGAAGAAGGAGTGAACACTGGTCTTGCTTATGGGCAAGATAAGGCTCTAAATAGCCTTGAATCTTTTGACATCTATCTTTGTTCCTTCCTTGCTGACAATGTGTCCCAACAAATTTCCTTCAGTGACCCCGAAAACAGACTTTTTTGGATTCAGGGAAACCCGTGTTCTCGACATCCAATCAATACTTGCTCCAAATGATCATAGTGATCACTTTGATTTTTAGAGAACACAGTTAAGTCATCTAGATAAACTACGATGGCCTTCCCCATCATAGCTTTGAATGCGAAGTCCATAGCTTGCTGAAAGGTGGCATAGACATTGGTCAAGTCGAAAGGCATCCTGCTGTAGGCGAATGTGCCCCAGGGAGTAGTGAATGTTGTTTTGAATTGGTCTTTAGGTGAGACCTCAATCTTATTATAGCTCGAAAAACCATTAAGCATAGAAAAAATGTCTGAACTAGTTACTGCATGTAGGACCTGATCCATTATGGGCAGTGGATAATTATCCTTCAGGGATGCCTGGTTTAGGTTGCGAAAATCTACGCATATGCGTATTTTGCCATTCTTCTTTCGCATGGGCACAATGTTTGTGACCTAGGTACTATGATGGATAGGAAAGATAATTCTCACATCTAGCATCTTTTTTATTTCTACCTGGATGGTACCCGAGATCTTAGGATTGTAGTGCCTCTATTTTTGGCGAAAGGGTTTGACATCATCCTTTAACGGGATGTCATGCTAAACATCCTTAGGCTTGAATGACTGTAGATCAGCATAAGACCATGCCAATATGTCAATATATTTCTTTAACAACTTGACAAATTTCCATCTTTTCCTCAGGTGTACAACACTTCCCAATGTTCATAAACTGTGGATGCTCTGTAGAGCATAGATTAACAAATTTGGTCTATTGGAGAAGAGCTAGGGTCATTCTGTCACTTTTTCTTGACGAAGCGGTCATGCTTGTCAAACAATAATTCCAAGGAGACTAAACCTTTTGGAAATTTTGTTCCCCTTGAGCTGATAGATGCCTCCACCTTCTATTGATTCATTTTCTTGACCAATGATGAACTCATGACATACCAAAGTAGATCCTTTGAAATGAGGCTCATTGAAATTGTCTACTTTCTCTAGGAAAGAAATAAGATGATTTTCATCGTTGAATACATCGCCAGTTGGTGAGAATTGTCTAGCACGCTTGGGGTGAAAGACTACCTCAATGGTATATTGTGTCTGCTTTTAGCCCTGGGTGAGGGAGCATAAGCGAGGCAGAGATTGCTAATGAATCGGCCATGTCATTTTGGGTTCATGGAACCGCTTTGATTGAGAAGGGTGTCAAACTCCTCAATGCTGTCCCCATACTGTATTGCGATAGTGCCTGAGTCTGTCATTTTTTACTTGTTATACCTCCCTTTACCTAATTGACAATCAGTTCAGCATCACCCTGTAATTTTTAGGTTATTTAATTCCTCTTTTCTTTACAGCTTGCATGTTGAGTAGCAAAGATTCATACTCAGCAGTATTGTTTGTATTGAAAAACTACAATTTGAAAGAAAGAGGGAAAATCTCCTCTTCAAGAGATATCAGGACGGCTCCAGTGTTGACATCCACTTGTTGCACAGCTACCATCAAACTGTAACATCCATATCTTGTTAACGTCCTTCTCTTGGATGAGAACGTCCATTCTATTAGACACAGTGGACAAGAAGTAGTTCCCCATCCCTGATTATTTGAAGATAATCTGAGCCTTAGGGTCGTTAGAGTTTGTGACCAGGTACTTCTTTTGTGATTTAGGCTATAATGTCTACATTAATCCTTTAACGGGGATTATGGCTTTGGACCAGTCCATATGAATCTCTCCACTGATTTCCCTACAAAAACTTCTCCCTAGTAAAATTCCATATGTTGTTGGGAAGTATCAGTAATGAGGATGGTCATCTTTACCCTTTTCTTTGGGGAATGCTGTAAATGCGAATTTTGCGTCTTTGATCTGACCAATTAATGGAACATGTTTGGTTTCCATGGAGTAACATCTACCATAAAGGCTTGGTAAGAGTGAGGCCCAAAGCATGGGTGACCTTTGTCGGCATGACATTATTAGAAGCCCCATAATCAATTATGCAGTTTCTTAGTTTATGACCATTAATTAGGAGGGAGACATAAAAAGGTTTAATTTTTCCTGACACGGAAGTTGAGGCAACAATTATGTGAGATGTAGGAGTGGAAAGGATTCCTTTCCGGGAGACAGGAGAGGGGACGATAGCTTGGCTTTAGATATATTCGGTCAATCTTATAAGCTGCTCAGGGTTAGACTGAAGATATTAAGCCTCAGACATTTGAATCTTGGTCTTTTTAGCATGATTGACTATGTCAAATGAGACCAAAGGTTGCGTTGACAAAGGAATGAGTCTCTCATTTCACGATGGTAAGGGAGGGTTACTGGTCTTTATGGAAACAGAAGAAGGCTGATTTGGAGGAGAGATAGGAGGAAAATATATTCTTTACAAAAGGTTTAATAGGAGGTTGAGCAAGAAGAGGATTACCTCATTTAGCAATTATTAGAGGCGTGTTAAACATAACCTTCAACTTTTGTATCCTGGCAGCAACTTCTGCTTCTTTTCCTTATGAGCAGGTGAAAATATAATACGACTGTCTGCTTGCATACCCTTGGGTACCTTCTTCTTCATCAGATTCCTCATCTTCAAATTCAATATACTCAGATCGTAGAGTTGCTAGTTGGTTCACTGACATCTTGATCATCTTCACCTTTCAACGAAGGTTCTTCATAAATTTTCTCATCTTCTTCAATCTTGACCAAGGTCATTAATCTGGAGGGGCCTCAAGTGCTAATCTTGGAGAAGCAACAGGAAAACGCGGCCTTTGTGGGGAATTGTTGGGAGTGAAGTTCCTCCGCGGGATATCCCGATACAGAGTGGTAGATGAAGCTTGAGTTAATTAGTTCTTTAAATGCGAGCAAGTTGTTCATCATCTTTTGGAATGTTGGATCTAACGAAGTGGCTTGATAAGGAGTCAAAGCCTTTGGTTTAGATGGCTCTCGTTTTAACTCACCAGATATAAGAAAGTTATCCTCTATCCGAATGGCCGCAGCTTGAGCGAGGACCAAGGTGGTGATTTTTTCTTGTAAAAGTAAGAAAATTACTCTTGAACTCATGGCATTCACAAAGAAACTCTTTTGATTTTATGGTGTTGGCAACATGGCAGGTGGCACACGGTTAATTAGTAAATTGATGTTAGGAAAATAATTATTATGTTTACATTATAAATATTAGGTTTGAAAGAATATATTGTTTCAACAATATATTATTCATGGAGTTTTGTTGTACCCGTATGTTTATAAACGGGTAAGTTGTTCCTATTTTATAGGAAGAGGTTTGTCTATTGTAATGGCTATAAATTAGCCTAATTCATTGTGTAATAGAGATAGCAAGAATATAGAAAATTAATATTATATTCTGTGTTTTACCTGTGTAATTTTGTACCAAATTTAAGATTTGGTATCAGAGCGACCTCGATCATACCTTTGATGGAGAATTAGAAAGAAATAGGGGCATGTCTTATTTCATTACCGCCCCAATTCATGAAAGTCTGATATATTCCTTTTGAGTGTGATTGAATATTTGCTATTAGTGTTTGTAGAAGTGTGCAGCTTTACCAGAAGAATTCAGTGAAGAAGAGACATCAACAGAAAAAAAATTCTCTTGTGCATTATTGATCGATTCTTTGATCTGCATCTCAGCTTTGTTTTTTTTAAGAAACTCAGTTGCAGATTTCAATTTGGAATCGTACTGGTGATTTTACATCGATCTTCACTGGGATTTGTAGTTTCTTGTACACTCTTGTCAAAGAGCATCTTATCAGTGCCACGTTGGAAGGTTTGAGTCAACTATATATTTCTACAGCTGATTGTATCTAGAATCTGGAGAGCTCAGTGTGTTGTATACCATGCATACGCATCTACGAATTCAATCTGTACGTGCATTGTTGTAAAGATCCCTTCTCCTCTCCATTTGCACCAATAGATGTGTGCTTCCTCTTAGCGGACTGGGCTTGCTCCAACGTCACTGTCGCCTGCACTGTCTCACTAATCCGGTGTCTATTGTTTAGATGTATAGGTGGAGATTGTATGCATGTTGTGCTAATTTTTTTGGGGAGAGTGGAAACAGCTATATCGGTGGCTTTACATTTGATGTGACAGTGAAAGATGACGACATAGGAAGAGAGGTGTTTGCAAGGATCTGGTATTTTTCCAAAAGGAGTTCACAGATAGAAGCTATAATAACCGTATCCTCTACTCAAAGCCCGCGCAACGAGATCATACTCATATTGTGTTGCGCAAATCGTGACTTTCGGTTTCAGAATGGTTACATTTTAGTTTTCAATATTTCATTTGATGAATGGAGCTTTGAACGCAACAATCTGTATAAAGACTGTGATCTACGCTCTCGTGTTCTGATTTGTCCTTTGGGTGCTTCAGATCTGCGTATGCTTTTATCCAGCTGTGCGTTGTCTTTCCTTCAACGAATGCAGATTATACTCCATTCCATGCCATTTTCCAAAACTGAGACAGGTCATACAACCGTAATGTGAGTCATTTGTTTAATACTTAGTCTGTCCATATTGCATATTACTGTTTTGTAAAGTGTCGGGCATTTACTATTATTTGTCTTTTAATTATGTTTTAATATCTATGTTTAGTAATTTGTCATTTTAGTTACATGCCTACATTTGTGTCACATTTAAATAGGGCATAAAATGTTCGTTTTGAGTCGCCCACCTTGGTTAAAATTTGTCAAAATAAATAAATAAATATGTTTAGTCTTGTAGTGCTTAGTCAAGTCATCTTGTCATGTTGTTCCACCATCAATTGTCAATCAAGAGTGTTTAGTCAAACTTTGAGTCTTCATATTGTCAAGAGATTCGTCGTTAAATTTGAGTCAAAAGTGTGAAAAAAAAAAAAAAAAAGTCATAAAAATCCAATCTTTAATTGGATTTTTTTATCGTCAATATTGTAAAAAAAAAAAAATAAAAATTGCCTCACATTTCAACTATTGGACGCATTATCGGTTGTACGCGACGTCCAAGTGGGGGGGTGCATTTTCGGTGGAAACCGACACCTAGTAGTTTATAAATGAGCCTCATTTCCATATCCGCTAAGTAAGTAGCAGAATACTGGAGGATGGAGGCAAACGGAGGTTGGAGGTCATTCAGCGACCTCTCGTCAGTTGCCAACGACAGGGCCGCATGAAGTTGTGGTGACAGTGTGTGTGTGAGTGTTTCTTTCATTTCTGAATTGCAGTTTGTTGTGTGCAGTATGATTTAAGAGTTCCTGTTTTGGATTGAATAAGTGAAATGTTCACAATGAGGGGGGGGGAACATGGTCTTCATTGTTCCATTTCCATTATGTTGTTCAGTTTTGAAAGCAGTATTTCCTACATGATTCCCTTTTGTAGCGACATTGTATAATATTGATCAAAGTATTGTAGCAATCATGATGTAAGGTTTTTTGGTTAAACCTACAAAAACCAAGTGTGAAAGGTTATTGGTAAACCTGTAAAAAACCACTTGTGTAAGGTTTTTGGTAATCCTGCAAAACCAAGTGTGAAAGGTTACTGGTAAACCTGTAAAAACCAATTGTGTAAGGTTTTTGGTAATCTTGCAAAACCAAGTGTGAAAGGTTATTGGTATGCCTGCAAAACCAATTGGTAAGGTTGTTTGGTAGAAGCCGGAGAAAACCATCAGTGGAAGAAATGTGCGTTGGCACATGTTCGAGTTTTGTGCAAGCCCAATGCTGCACATTTGCGGAGTTGATCATGAGCACACAGAGGTGGCAGGCTGCAATCAGTGAACGAGATATGTTGTACCATGTAAACATTAAGGGGGGGAATGTTAGGAAAATAATAATTAATGTTTACATTATAAATATTAGGTTTGAAAGAATATATTGCTTCAACAATATATTATTCATGGAGTTTTGTTGTACCCGTATGTTTATAAATGGGTAAGTTGTTCCTATTTTATAGGAAGAGGTTTGTCTATTGTAATGGCTATAAATTAGCCTAATTCATTGTGTAATAGAGATAGCAAGAATATAGAAAATTAATATTATATTATGTGTTTTACCTGTACAATTCTGTACCAAATTTAAGAATTGAAATGGGTGATAAGATCACACACGGTAATCTTTGATAGTAACGCAAATGCATCTTCTGAAGGCTTATACCTGTCTTCAAATGCAATTCGTAATGTGGCCCAACTGGTGATAGATCCGGCCGGCAAGTGTTGGAACCACTCTGCTGTAGGCTCTTGCAAGGTCCCTAGAAAGAGGCGTACCGACACGTCTTCATGGGTAACATCTAGGATGCTGCATGACATAATGAATGTAGATATATGTGCATCTGTGCTTTGATTTCCACTCCCATAAAATATTGGGAAATTCTTGTGGTTTCCATGAGGGAGTATGTGAACTAGATGCGGAAATGTAAGAGGACCCATAGCATTTCCCCATGGTATTTCCATTTGAAAAGCTGGAAAGAGGACACAAGCCAGGAGTGCGGTTCCGCTTAGTAATAGGGCACTACAAATTGACATGGAAGCTCCTTGTGAAAACCAGTTCTTTCGTGGAGGCGAGGCATTTCTTACTGACTGATTAGCTAAACTCAGCGATGAGAAACATGCTGGTGTAATACTTAAATTGTGCCTTTGAATTAGATCAAAAATAGGATTGACTTCTCCATGAGCTCTTCTGCTATGGGTAAATGGTTCACTCGCCACTGTATCTGCTCAGATCGGTAATAATTCGGAAGCAGATTTATAATAATCTTTTGGTTTTGTACTTGCTGATTTTTTGTTTTTTCTAGAAAAAAAATCAGTAGCATGCACTTTTCTAAATACTTCAAATTTATCCCTTTTCTAAACAACCGATTGCGGTTTAATGACAAGGATTAGCAGGGATTAAAAGTGGGATGATTTTAGTAAGCTGATTTTCAGATCTTAGAGATTTGAATTTTTCCAAGGGTTTGGAAATATTTGTAAAAATATCAAGATATCAGATCTACGGAAATATATGGGTTTTTATAAAAAATCAGTGAACTAAAGGTTTTCTAACTAGTCTAGATCTATAGATCTGATAAGAAAAGTTTCAGTTTGGGTCACTTTTGTAAAAAATTTCAGATTTTAACAAAGGGTTTAAAATTGTCAAACTGGTAGTGACTTTGAAAATTTTTCATTTATTTTCTTAGTTCGGTCCCCATTAGAGTCACCAAAAACTATTGGTCTGAAAATCTATCGAAGTGGGCAGATCTATGGATAGACAAGCCAACAGTGTGTGAGGCATAGCCCCTCTTTGAGACAGCAAAGTCAAACTAGTTTATTGCTATTATACCAGCAGGAATCTATGTGCAAGTCCCAACAATATTCTACCTTCAGGGGGGTTTGGGATCTGATCCCAGTAGAGTTAGTTCTGATGAAGAACAGAAAGGAATGAAGGAAGGAATGGAAGAAAGATGGATCTGAAGGGAGAAAAGAAATGAATTCCAAAGTAGAAAGGTCAACAGGGTTTATCTTTTGAGCCGGTAGTAAACAGAGCCAGACTTACTCACATAAAAAAATAAAGCAATACTGATAAACAAAATGATAAAATTAGATATGAATCTAACATAATAGACACATAGATCTGACGTAAGAAAGATCTAATGCATATAACACATGAATTCAGCACAAAGTCCTCAATATTTGTATTAATGTTTTCTTCTGTTTACAAGAAATCTTAAAGTCTTTCTCTCCTCACTTCTATTTTTCATACAAGATTGTTCATCCCTTTGAATAGTACAAGTATCCAAGTATTTATAGAAGGAGAAGGAGAAAAGAAGACAAAAAGGAGCCAACAACCTTATTTACAAAATATCTACAAAATATCTAAAAGTCAAATGTTGACTTTGGGGACAATTTTGTGGATGACAACAACCCTTGGTTGCAACATGGATGATGTCATCACATGTGCCAACATACTTTTAAATAGTTTTATAAAAATGGGATTTATCCCAGGACGAGGAAGCCTATTCATCATCATCCCTTTGCTTGAATGGAGTGTCTTGCTTCTACTCTGGAGAGGTGATATGATAATGAGCACGATACTCCATGAACTTGATGATCATCTTCTGAAGTTGATCATGATCAGGACCTTTTGTGTGATCTCCGATAACTTCACAAGTTTCTCGTTCATCTCTGAGCCTATCAGGGAGCTTGAAGTATTTGTTTCCTTCCTCTATCAAATACTCAACAAAATCGTGGCAAGCTAGAAGGTTGTCAATAGACTCTTGGTCAAAAGTGACCTCTGGTGTCAAACCTTGTGATGTAATTCCCTTGAAAATCTGAATAATATCATTTGCTTCCCTCAAGGTGAACAATACTCTAAGCAACCCTGGAGACATCCTCAAGAAAATCTACTCCATTTGATGTTTCACGTCTAGGGCTTCCTCCTTGATTTTGTCTATCTTTTCTAGGACAAACTCCATTTGATTAACCCAATAGTCTAAAGCGATAAGTGCTTTGTTGTGTGCTCGTGGGTGATTAATGACGCCGAATTTTAACAAGTTGTCAGTCAGGTAGTCAAATATTTTTTGGAATGTCTCGTATTACAACCTGGCATGGTCCAACTCTTCAGAGATGGGTCCTGCTATTTCCTAGAGTTCATTGTTTGCCTTATCTACACTTTGGTAGAGGCCTATGAAATTCGTGATTACTTCCTCACTGTCTCTGAGGATCTGCTCTCTCTAGGAGGATATTGCTATACCTTGTTCACCAATCTTCGTGTATTCATTTATCTTCTCCTGACTAAGGACTTCAGGAGGTTCAGCGGAAGCTATAGGAGGTGCATTGACCATTCTTTGCAGAGATTGGAGAAGATGTTTGTTTTATTCCTTTAACATTCTCTTCTACTCCTTTGCTTCTTGTAGTTTCTTGCAAAGGGAATCCATGGATGAGAAGGCCTCTCCTTGCAGGCTCTCTGATGATGTTCCCATTGTGACCTGGGTCACAGTAAAATCTATAGGAGACAAATCTTTTTTCTTCTTTATGGGATCCGGGTAGGCTATCTCCATAACCCTTTTGCCTGAAGCACTTTTTGAAAAGCGAGTTATCACTTTTTGCTTCTTTGGTCCTTTAGCCTAGATGACAGAGAAGTCCATGGGTGCAATGGGTACTTTCCTCTTGTGTTGGCTTAGGTGGTCTGAGATCCAGCTTGGAATTATGGGAATGGGACTAGAGGACGAAGAAGAAATAGGGGTAGAAGGAAGAACAACTGCAGTGGACACAGGGAAGTCTGTCGAAACACTTGGTGGTGGCATGGAGAAAGGGGCTGACACACCAATGCTCATGGGATAAGGAGTCACTACAAGAGAGGAGGCCATGGGGGTGGAAGGGATCTGTGAGATGAGGAAAGAAATGCTGGGGTACATATCCACAAGGGAAGAGAAGATGGAGGAAGAGGGAGGTGGAAAGGAAGAAGATGGAGGAGAAGACACAACCAACGAAGTGGTTATTTGAGTGACATGAGGAGGGGAAGGAGGAGTGAGAGAGGGAATGGTTGGTACCTTGCCAGTTGTAGTTGTGACAACATCATGAGTGGATGTGTCCGTTGGAGCACTTACCGCTTCTTCTTTTTTCCTAGGGACACTAAGTCCACAACTTTCTCTTATGTGGTAGTAGGAGGGATTTCAGGAGGTTTCTCTTGAGTAGTGCTTGCCTCTCCCACTTTATCTTTCCCTTTTCCTTTAGGAAAGTGTTTTGGCCTTGTGGGTACATTGCCCAGGGGAGATGTGATAAAATCTACCCCAAGATAGATGATACCATTTTTCTTACACCAATGCTCAGTGCATTGTAGAGTAGTTTGAACCCTTTCTTGGATGGTCTGGGGCACTTTTTACCTGTCAATATCTATGAACGGCCAATCATCCCCTTTCGTTTCTAGGTAAACTTGATCAATTTCCTGATCAGTTTCTAGGAAATCCTTTTGGATGATGGCCATGCCATATTAAATGATCTCTGCCAAGGCCATCCGGGAGTGATCCTTTTGTCTGAGTTCGACTTCATGATTTAAGTTGATGTAGATATCCTCAATCTAAGGAACATGGATAGGATCGATCTTTTCCCCTGGAAGGCAACCACGAGGATCGAAGGTTGGCCTTGCCAGGAGATTATGCTTCAAATTGAGCAATTCAAGATCTGCATACATCTCCCGAGCTTTACTTTGTGAGGGGCTTGTGTACCTACCTACTATGAGGGGGAATGGAGTTCCTCCATTCTTCCTCTTCATACACTTCTCGTGATAGGTGATAAGCTGCCTTGACATCTCCAGAAGGATTATTTTAGGCCTAGCATATCTCAGTAATATTGTGGGTTCTCCCAAGAAGTTAGCAGCTCTGAGATAGGTAAAGGTGGGGAATTTCATAAACAACGCTCCCCACTTCCTTGTGGCAATGATCACGCTTTTTATTGTCCAACCATGAGTCATGTTGGGCCTCAAGAGACAGATGATGCCATAGAAGAAGAAATCATTGATCTTACACTGAGCTATGCTATTCTTGAGCCTCCACTCTGGATAGTATTCATATATTTTAACCTGGGGCCATACCCCGTATTGATTTAACCCTGGGTAGTCTCTCTCTGAGGTAGCTGCATATACTACATAGGAGCTCATCTAGAAACTCCCAGTTGTTGAAATTTGTTGAAGTTGTTTCGATATTGTATCACTGATAATATCGCCCCAGCGAAAACGTTGATCGGGCACATTCTTATTCATTGTTTCCAAATACCTAAGCATCCACTTGTGAAAGTAATGGGCATCAAGGAGCCCATGTACTCTGCTTAGGAAGGTGATCGTTTCACTCAGCTTTTCTGAAAAATCACTGCGATGAATGACTTGAGGCCACCTGCTAGCCACCTTTTTATTCTTGAGGTACACCTCATTCATCATTTGCATGCACTTTTCCTCATTATTGGTCTAAGTCTTCATGCAGTCTTCTTGACTTACTGCCACAAAATGTCTATGGTGGGGGATGCCCAAGATAATTTCAAAGTTTTAGGTTGTGAGGTTGATTATCACTTTGCCTTCCTCATTTTCGACACATCTTGTGTCCTTGTAACAACAGCCCACCAACATGATGAATTCATTATTAATTGCACTCACTGGGAGCCCTGCAGTAAAGTGCAGACCACTGCCAAAAAATTTATCTATCCATGGGCTACCTATGACCTTCTTTGTTCTGGCCCAAAATTTTTCCATGTCAATATGCCCAAGTTCTGAATCTTTGATATCAAGATCACACTCTACAAGTGAGTCAGGCTTCCTGACCTTTTGGTATTTATACTTCATTTCCTGCTCCGTCAACTTTGTTTTGCCTTTAGACTTGGTTGTCTTCTTAATCAATGAAGACATAAGTTCACTCTAGGATTGTTTTTTCTCTGCAAGAATAATCAAAGAGGTCCAACGTAGAAGGGCCATGTTAGCCATGAAGTTGTCCATAAAATCTTTGCAGGATGAAAAATTATCAACTTATGAGCCTCTGGGCGTAAGGCGTAACTTTACTGCAGGCTGAAGGGGGTTTGAAAAGCAAGGCACACCTTTAGGGAGTGTTGCATGGGAGAAATCAGTGCCAAAAGGGGCGTGGGCATGGAAAAGCTACACATAACATTTAGATGTTGATGTCATAGACATTGCCCCAGTGCATAGGAAGTGTTTTAACTGGGCATAGATTTCTTTAGTGTAGCAGGGTCTCAGGGTGCACCATTGCCACAGATGTGGCAGATGATAAATGAGGGTGAGATGTTCCAAGCGTATTTGCACAAGGTGTAACACAAAGGTCAAGTGTGCCAAAGGGTTTAGTTTCTGTGGTGTGGAAAGGGTTTACACAACATGATGTGTTGTTGTAGTTGTTTTGGCGCCAGCGCTTGCACCTTAGGAATTTTGTAATGTTTTATAAGGCACGGGAAAGGCTTATGTTGCATGTAGAGACAGTGCACCTATGACATGACTGTGTCTTATGTAACATGAATGAAGATTGCACCAAAGAAAAACAGTGGGTTGTTTTCTCTATTTTATGATTTTCACTCGTTTGGCTTAGACTTTGATGTCCAGGAGGGAAAACCTAGCAAGGCAGGGAGTAAGGGACAAATCAGTTTTGGCTCATTTTGTGGCAGAGCCTTCCAGATTTACAGATCTGGAAGGATGAGAAGGAGACCTGCAATTGAGTACTTGGGTTTGCAAATGGTGCTATCCATTTCTTCTAGATTTATTTCCTTTATCACATAACCCTATTCACCTAGCCCAACATTCATAAAACAACAAAGATGGTAGAAACCACTTACCTAGTATGAATAATGACGAAGGAAAGAAGTGGGGTCCACGATCATGATGAATGGAATGCATGGGCTGATAGGATAATGACAGGCACAGAGGAATAATTTTCACGATTTTCAAACTTGTGAAAATGACAGGTTCAATGCGCATATATATAGAAAAGTCCGCATTTAATGCGCCAACCACATTTTCCTTTGGCGCATTGGGAGATACGTCGACATGGAGGAGATTATGCCTAGGCATGGGTTTGGATGTGTCAATAGGATGATGGGTGTGCCATTGGCATACTTTTGGGAGGTGTAACATTTGGAGTGTTGACACTCCAGGAAGTGCGCTAAAGGCAAAGATGGGCACAGTTCTACAATATGTTGCAACAATGGTTCTTGCGCCTAACCCAAAAAGGTTGAAAATGACCAAGTTCTTAAAAGTTGATTTTCTAGAAGGGAGTTCTAGGCCATTCAGAACATTAATAGACCTTAACAGGGGACTGAAATGGAACTTTGGTATGGTTACCTGCAAAATTGTTCTTGTCAATTTTACAGGATAACAAGCAATGTGCCTACCAAGACATGTGAATTCCATGGGAAGGATGTTCAACACCATATTTAGTAGTATGAGAGACTCTAAAAAGAGGGGAAGGAGATATTACTACCTTCATTTAGGGTGCACAAGTTCTACTACACCTTGCAAGGTGGCACACGCATATGGGATGTTTATGTATAGTTGAATAGAGAAAAAGGAAATTGGAAAGAACTGACTACATGTATGATTCATACCTTTGACTATTTTTCCACTAAACGTCCAGTGAATGAGGAATTACATGTTATGAAGTTCTTGACATTGGGAGATAGTGCAAAGGATGGGGAACTTATTCAGTAATTACTAGGAGAGTTACATCTCGAGGCACATTTTAAAGAAGAAGAGACATGCAGAATAGCTTGGGCACCCTTGCCTAGAAAAGGAAAAAGGTAAGATGGTCTATGTAATTAATGATGAAGAAGTGAATTTTTTTGATTTTGAGCATACTAAGGGTACGTGTGAGGTCTTAGACAGTGCAAATGAGAAGGTGTGTGTGTCTCATGAGCCTATGAAAATGAAGAAGGTCAACATTTAGAAATATGTAAAAACTAAGGAGGCCATCATCAGTGATTACTTTTCTGACTCAGAGATTGCAAAGATAATTGAGTTTTTGTGTGACTTCCAAGTCTAATTTCCTAGAGGCTATCATGAGTTGAAAGAGTTACATCACTCTTTAGGAAAGATGAGAATCAAGCTAAAGGAAGGTGTGCACCCGATTAGGAAGAGGCCTTACATGATGAATCCTAATTTGTGTGTCAAGGTAAAGGAGGAGATTGATAAGATGTTGGCATCTAGGATCATTGAGCCCATTGAAGAGTCTGAGTGGGTTAGCCCTATGGTGATCAGTATAAATAAATATGGAAGGATAAGAAATTGTGTGGATTATACAGAGTTAAATGCTACATGTGTAATAAATCCCTTTCCCACACCATTTACAAAGGATATTCTGGAAGGAATTGTAGGGCACGAGATCTACTCCTTCATTGATGGATTTTTTGGATATCATCAAGTGAGAATAGCTAAAGAGGATTAGGAGAAGACAACTTTCACCATTGAGTGGGGAATATTTTCTTACACAGTTATGCCTTTTGGATTGAAGAATGCACCTGCAGTCTTTTCACGCATTATTATGCAAGCATTCCAAGACTTTATTCATAAGTTCTCACAGGTCTACTTGGATGATTGGACAATTTATGGGCTATTAAAAGGTCACTGTGAAAATTTAAGGCTTATGTTTGAGAGGTGTTGGTAGTTGAGCATCTCCTTAAACATTAAGAAGTGCATTTTTTCTACACCCTTTGGGACATTGTTGGGGCATATTATCTGTAAAGAAGGATTGTTCATAAACTCTGTTAAGGTTGCTATTATTTTGGGCCCAGAGGAACCTACTAATCAGATTGAAGTGCACAGATTCTTGGGGTACACAAGGTATTACATGAATTTTATCAAAGGTTATGCTTGAATTGTCATGCCACTGGAGGAATTATTGAAGATTAAGGGAAAGATCCATTGGGGTGAAACACAACAACGCACATTTGAGACATTAAATGAAAGGCTTACTACAACGCCTATAATTCACTTTCCTTCATGGACCAAACCTTTTCATGTGCATGTGGACACCTCTGTCATGGATATTGGCACAATATTAGCCCAACTTGGAGAAGGTATTGTTAATCATCCTATTTACTTCGCAAGAAGGAAATTGACCCCAACCGAATAGAATTATACAACTACAGAGTGTGAAGCCTTGTCCATGATCTACGTGTTGCATAAGTTTCAACAATACTTACTGGTAATACCATTTATATTCTATATAGATCACATGGCACTCAAATACTTGGTAAACAAGCCCATTTTGTAGGGCCACATATGCCATTGGATTTTGTTGTTTCAGTAATTTCACTTTATAGTTGTGGTTAACCCAGGAAAGAGCATTTATGGACTAGATCATCTATCAAGGATTAATTTAGGTGAGGATATGCAGAGCATTGAGGACACAATGTCAGATTCACATTTATTTCTATTGAATCATGTGCTCTCTGACTTATAAGATATTGTTGTCTTTTTATGAACTGGTGTGGTGCCTGAGGGAATGATGAGTATAGAGAAGAAGCAACTTTTCATACGCACCATGCCTTATATGTTGATCAATGGAGATTTATAAAAATTAGGTCGGGATGAAGTTTTGCACCGATGTGTGCTTGAGCATGAGCACAAATCTATTATAGAGGAATCTCATGGTGGAATTTTAGGTGGATATTATGCAGGAAATGATAGTGCGTGTAAGATTTTAATGGCTAACCTATGGTGGGAAACATTGTATAAGGATTGTAAAGAATATTGTAAGGCCTATGATTATTATCAATGCCTTGGAAATCTTGTCCATATAGATGAAATGCCTTTTAGGTTGATCATGAGTGAAAAACCTTTTGAAAAGTGGTAAATTTACTTTGTGGGTCCTATTTCCCCACTCGCATGTAGGACTAGATCACACTATATCATTACTTGTACAAATTATCTTACAAGGTGGGAAAAAATGATGCCTACAAATGATTCCACGATAGCTACGGTAATAAGGTTTCTATGGGAGAACATTATCAACATCTATGGATGCCCATTGAGTTTGATAAGTGATAAGGGTACTCATTTTCCAAATGAGACCATCAAGATACTATTGGCATAATTTATTGTAGCACACCATAAAACAACACCCTATCACCCTCTAGCTAATAGAGTTGGCGAGGCTTTCAATAAGATATTGAGCCACACATTGACTAAGATTTGTGATGTTGGAAGGAAATATTGCGATGTTAAAGTCATTGTTGTACTTTGGGCACACAAGACAACTTGTAAAAAATTTAACAACGTCACACCCTTTCATTTGGTGTTTAGCGTGAAGGCTGGTTTTCTCATGGAATTCATGTTACCTTCCTTGCCTATTGTGCGCATAGGAGGTTTGGCTGATGAGAAAGAACTTGAGGATTGTATTAATAAACTGATGCACTTAGATGAAAGGCACACCATTACCAGATGGATTCAGAAGATAGAAAAGGCCAGGTAGAAGGTATGGTATGGTAGACATATTAAGGATAAGAAGCTTGAATTTTGACAAATGGTTATTTTTTATGACTCCAAGTATTTGTGCCACCCTGGAAAGCTTAAAGTGCATTTGTTAGAACCATATATTGTGACCTATATACTTGATTTAGGCACTTTCCAGTTAGAGGTGTTGGATGGGACACGATTTCTTGGTTATTTCAATAGGAGTAGGCTAAAGCCCTACTATAAATAAGTATTTTTGGTGTTTGTAATAAGGAAGTACTACCAGCTAGATTAGGTTTCCCTTAATGCATTTATTTTATGTGTGTTTCCTTTCATTCATTGTTATGTTTTGTCAATTAACTTCAATGTTTTGTGTAATAAGCATGTTTGCGTGCCAGAACCTGATTACTCCATTTTTGAATTCATGCACAAAGGACTGTGCATACATTTAGTGTGGGGTAGAGTACAAAAAGAGGCAAGCATATAAGAGATGATGTTGAAAATGGCCCAGGAAAAATAAGATTGCATGATGGGAGTCCTAACTACCGGAGGGGCACAAAGTAGTGGTGGTGATATTGGTTTGTTGTCACCCTCAAAATTCCCCTCATTTTCCAAGTCTAGACTTAAAATTTTGAGTTGGTGCCTCTAAAAATATTTAAAATAAAGTATTGTGAAATATGGTTTTTTCCAAGGGTTTGTGGTCTCCTAGAAACTTCTTCATCAAATGGGAAATTTCTTCCTATTTCCGAAAAGGTAAAGAAGTCCTCCTAGCTCTTCATATTTTTTAAGTTATGGCCCGACGGACCTGAGATGGTATTATTTTCCCAAGGCGGGGTGGTGGGGTTGCGGGAGTTTTTTAGCACTTAACAACTTTTTGAAAAGGGAACAATTGGTGATGGCAGGCCTGTGCGCCCATGCATAGAGATAAAAAAGAATGCCTAAGGTCTGCCACCAATTAGATGGTGCCATGTAGTCGTGTTGGAAAGTCAAAGCGGGGATGTGGGTCGGCGGAGAATTTTGAATTTTTAAGATTTTTTTATCAAAATGAGTTGAAAGTAAAAAAGTGAAATGCAACCCCATCGCCAAATAGATAATTTCACGTGTCTGACCATTAAAAAGTCAAAGCGGGTGAGCGGGCCAAAATGTTCCAAAATGCCTTTTCGCTGTAAAATTTATAAAGCATAAAGTTCCCCCACCCCCCTGCCCACTCCAATCAATTTCTTCCACATGGGCGGCCCAAATTTGAAGTTGTAAAATCAAATCGAATGGCCCGTATTTAAACTAGCGAAACAATATAACGGTCATATATTTGAAAACCTAGTTTTTTCGCCATTAATGTTTCTTTGCTAATCAAGAATTTGAAAGGGTACGAAGGATTGGAATAAGTTATAACCATTTCTTGCTTTCTTGAGGAATTTGTAATTGTCTCTTGTGAGCTATTTCATGTTTGTTCAAATCCATTGTACGGGGTTCAAATTTGGATATTCTAGGACTGTAATTTTGAATATGAAGAAATCAATACAAGGGTTTTCCCCCTTCTCCTCTGTTTTCTCTTTCCTTCTTGCTCTGATCTGTGAATCATCTAAACCTTGCATTCTTAGAAAATTTGTGCTCTAGTTTATACAATCTTAAGAACTTTGAGTCTTCAGATTCTGCCTGTTATAAACATGAATGGTTCTACTCTATATCTCATTTACTCAATACATATAAGGGTTTTCTCTACCATCTCTTTTCCCTGAAAGTATTTTGTTCTTCTACCTCCCTCCTCTCTTCAAGTCTTCTATCCTCATGTATTGATAACTTTCCAGGCATAAAACACATTTCAAGATATCAGGAAACCACCATTGAATGAAATATTGTGTATTTGTACATAGGTTTTTCCCCTACTTTCAATAAGGGGACCTCTCCCATTAAAGAGGAGGGACTTGCTTATCCCCTGACTGCGATTTCATTCCAAGTGCAAATATGAAACCCAACATTTTTTTTGTGACTCTACTAGGTATTTGTTCAACAAATTTCCTTTCTAAAAAGAACAACTAATTTGATCATTTCTTTGATCTGGCGACTCTAAGATACACTCATGGTAGAAGGGATCTTGAAATTGAAGATCTTCAATTTCAACTCCTAGATCAACAAGGTTTTTAACTTCCTCTAACAAGAATAAATAGAAGATCTCATTCCACAAGCACACCTCCTGTTGAAGACAGAGCTTCTGGTAGTAGCATTCCTCAAACACAACTTATCCCTAATCTCTATGCCCTAATTCTTGTTGGTGTCTCAGTTCCACTTTAAGAAATATTTCCAAGGATGGCAGCACCTCTACCTTGGGGACAAAGAGTTGAGTCTCTGGCTCTTCCTCAACCATTACATGAGTTACCTAGGGGTAACAGGAAGAATTTTCCCAAATTTAGAGGTGATGGAAAAGTGCACCCTAATGAACACATTGCATAATTCATTGTTGCATGTGGGGTCCTTGGAGTTGAATATGAGGATGTCTTTGTTAGGTTGTTTTTAGAGACCTTGCAAGATAATTATGTATATTGGTTTTACCATCTTCCTTGCTGGGACCATCACCGATTGGACTACTATGAGGATTGGATTTGAGCAGCGTTTCAAACCTACTGAAGATGTGCATGCTTTGTTAGCTCATAATTCTCAAATCAAGAAGGAGCCACATGAGCCTATGAGAGAATTTGTGGCCAAGTTCAAGAATTTGATTAACAAGATTCCACTAAATATTAGGCCTATTGATAAGATTCAGAAGTGTTTCTTCTTGAATGTTCAATTACTGGAAGTAAGTTATGCTCTAAGGAGAGAAAATCTTGCAACTTTGGATGCTGATCAGAGATTGGCTATCAATGTGGAAGATGACTTGATCATGTTTGGAAAGCTGAAAAGGGAGTCTTTTAAATCCAAAGAATCTTCTTGTTCCTCTTCTCCTGGAGGTAATGCAGATCATTTGGTGCAAAAGCTAGCTAATGACCTCATTACCATCAAGAAACAATTGGCTCAGCATGCTCCATATCAAGATGTTCCAAGGAAGAATTTTTAGCGGCCAACCCCTCAAGGTGCCTGTCAATGCTACTTGTGAGGTTCTTGAGCCTGATGATGAGGAAGAAAATTAGCTCTATGATGAATAAGAAGAGGAAGTTGATGAAGAACTGGAGGAGCTTGGTGGTTCTAGATTTCATTTCCTTACCACTGAAGGTGTGGATGATGAAGATGACTATGATGATGTAGTGGCTGAGATGAACAGTGATTCATATGTTGTTATGACCTGGGAGTAGACCAACAAAAAGGAAAAAGTGGTGCAACCTGCAAAAATATCCAAGGAGTACCCCATCACCATCCCGGTGATTGCAATAAGAGAAGCTACTATTCCTACTACTTCCACCCAAAAGGTAAGCTCTGCTAGTCCTTCTCCCTCTACTTCTACTTCTGGGAATTTTTGTCCAAAAATGATAAAGTTGATAGATCAAAATATCCTCCTAGTCCTAGTACTGATTTCCCATCCACATCTGGATCTTTTGACATTATAGACCATCTTAAAAAGACCAAGATTTAGATTTATAAGGTAAAGTTCTATCAAGCTCATCCTAAAGCCTTTTCCAAAATGGTTGACTTTGTAAATTCTAAATCTAAAACCCCAGGCCATTCTTCTAAAGTCCTTTTTCCCACTCCTTCTCCACCTCAACCCAGTCTTGTGGCTGCAGTCACTTCACCCAATGAGAAGATCAAACCCTTCTATGTGACTCTTCTCATAGCTGGCCACAAGCTTAACAATTGTTTCATTGATTTTGGTGCATCTGATAATGTAATTCCTACAAACGTGGCTCATGCTTTGGGTCTAAACCTAACCTACACTTATGGCTCTTACTATTCCATGGAAAGTAGAGAAGTGCCTTTGGTTGGGAGAATCAAGGATGCACAAGTAGATTTTTCTACTTTACTAGAGAAGAAGCTTTTCGCTACCATCTTGTTTGTTGATATCCCTCCTTCCTATGACATGCTGCTAAGTAGGAACTGTTATAAAGATGTTGGAGGTGAGATCTAAATGGATTGGTCACATGCCTTGATCCCTGTCAATGGAAAGATGAAGAAGTTGTTGCCTGAGAAACAAGAAGAGTATATTGTGCAACAGACAGATGATCCTAAAGCACAAATATTGTATGAATACATTGGGCATGGGAACTACATGATCATGTCACAAGAGGAGACAAGTCTATCAAATGGAGTGTTTCTTGATCCTAATGGTGTGTGGACTTTGGAGTTTGATGGAAGCTGCTCTTCAGCTGGTTCTGGAGCTGGTGCAATGCTCATTTCTCCTAGGGGTAAGGTTCATCCTTTCTCCTTCAAGTTTTAGTTTGAAAATACCAACAATAATGTTGAGTATGAGGCCCTCATTCTTGGGTTGAGCATGGTGAAGGAAATGGGAGTGAAGAACCTTCTTGCTCGTGGAGATGCAGAGTTAATTGTAAAACAAGTTAGAGACCTTTATCAAGTAAAGAATAGAAGGTTGAAGCACTATAGGAATATGGCCTTGGATTCCATTGAATTCCTTTATGCTTTTTCCATTGAATTTTTGCAAAGGGAAAGGAATAGTAGGGCTCACTCTCTAGTTGTTTTAGGGTCCTTGTTGATTCCTCATCCTGATTTCCCTCAAGATAAATTCACCATTGAGATGATTCATAGACCCAATGTTCCTGACAATACAAATAATTGGCAAGTTTTCAATGATGAATAGAATTTTCTTTCTTTCTTAGAGCTTAGATACAACTTTGATCCACTGTACTTCGAAGGAAGTGACAATCTACCTAGAGAGTGTGTGTCATCGAATGAAGAGGGTGTCAAAGAAGAGATGGATCAAGATGGATGCATCAAACTAAAAGGCAACAAAATCCCTAAAGGGCTGGTGAGTTTGGAGGATCTTTTTGATAAACATGATAGGTATATGAAGTCTAAAGTTTCTCAAGGAGCCCGGCAATCTGCTGAGACTGAGAAAGTGAATATTGAGAGTCTTGATGATCCCAAAATGGTCAACATTGGAAAATATTGCACTCATGAAGAGAAAAAGAAGGTGGTGAATCTATTGAAGAGGTATGTTGATGTTCTGACTTACTCTTATGATGATCTTGAGGCTTTTCAGCCTAAATAAATGCAACATTTCATTCCTCTTAAGCCTGGGATCAAACCCTTCAAAAAGAAGCAAAGGCGATAGAATCCAAAGATAGCTGATATAATTTTACAAGAAATACAAAATCTTTTGAAGGCTAATATCATCTTCCTCATCCACCATTCAACAAGGATTTCTAATATAATGCCTATCAAGAATAAGAATGGTGAGATGCGGATCTGTGTGGACTTCAGAAATCTAAATCAGGGTTCTTTGAAGTACAACTACCCTCTCCCCATGATGGACCAAGTGTTGCAAGCTATCACAAGCTTGGAGATGCTATCTATGTTAGATGGATTCTCGAGGTACAATCAAGTAGAGGTGAATATTGTAGATCAACATAAGACTGCATTTACTACTCCTTTGGGCACCTTTGCATACAAGAGGATGCCATTTGGTCTCATCAATGTTGGTGCTACTTTTCAGAGGGCCATGGACTTGGCTTTTTGGTAGTTTGAAAGGGAAATGCATTGTTGTTTATTTGGATGACTTGACAGTGTTTTCTAAAGAAAGAACAAATTACTTCCAACACCTTGAAATAGTATTGCAGAAGTATAGAGAGCATGGAATTTCTTTAAACCCTAAGAAGTTTTTGTTTTGTGTCATAGAAGGAAAGCTTTTGGGACACATTATTTCAAAGGAATGGATCAAGATTGATCCGGAGAGAGTTCAGGCCATCCAAAAAATTCCTCTTCCATCAAGTAAGAAAGGTGTCTATTCTTTCTTTGGAAAGATCAATTTCCTAAGGAGGTTCATCCCTAATTTTACAGAACTTACTATGAGCATTGCTCACATGATGCAAGGGAAGAAAAATTTTAGTTGGTCATCTGGAGGGAAGAAATAATTTAAGGACATCAAACAGGCTATTGCAAAGACTTCAATCTTGGTGTGCCCTGACTTTAGCAAAGATTTCATTATCTATTCTTATGCCACTAAAAATACCCTAGTTGTTGTGTTAACCCAAAAGAATGTCAAAGATCATGAGCTCCTAATTGAATTCATGAGTTATGTCTTGAAAAATCATGAGCTAAAGTACACCATGATGGAGAAACATGTTTTTGTAGTTATCAAAGTTGTCAAGTAGTTTAGGTTTTACATCCTTAATTCTCATTCTGTGGTGTTGGTGCTTGATACAACAATGAAATCCATTCTTACTCAGCAACCAAGAGAGGTAATTATGTAGCAAAGGTGCAAGAGTATGATCTTGACATCAGGCCAACAAACATGGTTCAGGGTAAGGGCTTGTGTGAACTCATTGCTGAGGGAGATGCCAAGGATTTTTCCAAAGATCGATTTGATGTCCCTATTGTTCTGTTCCTCAGCTCGATAGATGTATGGTATGCTGACATTGCTCACTTTCTGACCTATGGAGAGTGTCCATCTCACTTGAGTGCCAAAGAGAAGAGATCCATCAAACTAATGTTTGCACAATATGTGCTATGGGAGAATGCTTTGTTCAAACAAGGCATATATGGAAGGTTTGTAAAGTGTGTAGATAAGGAGCAAAAAAAGAAGTTGTTCTCTACTTTTCATGACCAGGCTTGTGGAGGTTATTTCTCCTCTGCTGTAACAACTCATAAAATACTTTGTGTTGGTTATTATTATCCCACTCTATTTAGAGATGCATCAAAATGGGTTGGTAAATGAGAGGCATGCCAAACGTTTATTGGAAGACCTAAGTTGGTTACTTTGACTCTCAAACATGTAGTGATTGAAGATCCATTTCAACAATGGGATTTAGAATTAATTGGAGCACTCAATTGATATTTCACGGTTGGGAAAACCCATGTGTTGACTACCACAAATTGCTTCACCAAGTGTGTGGAAGCCATCCTAGTCAAGAGCACTACTTCTGAGGTAGCTTGCAACTTCATTAAGGAGAACATATTGATTCAAGTTCGGGACCCCAAACAAAATTGTGACTAACAATGCTTCAAACTTTTTTTCTCCTAAGATGATGGACTTATGTTATGGGTTTGGGATCTCCCTTTCTCATTCTTCATATTACTACCCCCAAGGGAATGGACAAGCAGAATCAACAAACAAGAACTTGGTGAACATAGTTAGAAAGATTGTAAATGATTCTCAAAGGAATTGGCATAAGAAGCTATATGATGCACTTTGGGCTAATAGAATTACACCCAAGAGAGAAATTGGAATGTCTCCTTTACAAGTGGTGTATGGTGTGGAAGCTCAATTGCCAGTAATGGTGGAATTTCCAACATTTCATCTGATGAAAACCATTAAAGATTCAAGTTTCAGTAGCTCTTTAGACAAGAGAATTGTGTACCTTCAGAAGCTTGATGAGGACAGATTGCAAGTGGTTGACATAATAGTAGCTCATCAATTGAAATTGAAGGCTTTGTTTAACAAGAAAGCCAAACCCATAGTTTTCCAAGTGGGAGACATTGTGCTGCTTTGGGACAAAAGACATGAGCCATGAGGAATCCATGGTATGTTTGATTCTCTTTGGCTTAGTCCTTTTATAATTGAATATTTTTTAGAGAGAACTCTTTTTATCTAGATTACATGGATGGATCTCCTCTCCCACTTCCTTATAGTGCGCAGTACCTAAATTTGTTCAACTCCTAGGTGGCTAGGAAGTTCTTTTGTACATTGCATTTGGTTTTTGGCTTGTTTCCCTTTGTTGTTCTTTGATATGTGGTGTGTTTCTTTTTGGGTCTTCCCTTTTGGTTTGTTTTGTTTCTTTTCCCGTCTTGTGTGTGTTGCATTGTATTGGTTTTGCTTTTGAATCCCTTATCCAATGGATAAGGCATTGGTCCTCTTTCCCAAAGTTATCTATAGTTCTTGATATTTCCTTGTGTTTTTGATCCAAGCCAAGTCTTCCCTAGAAAGAGCCAACTGTTGTCACCCTCAAAATTCCCCTCTTTTTGAAGTCAAATTTCAAAAATTTAGACTTAGTACCTTGGAGTAATGGATCGCGTCAAGCCTAGTATGTTTTAAGTTTTACATTCCATGGAGAACAATTTGAAATTCGGGCATAACAGTGGAGTTTTTTCCCTTCTGTCTATTTTTCACACAGTCAAGAATGACGAGAATATCTTCCTCATCAATTTTTTTCCCAGCATCCACGGGTAGTACGTGGACATCTCTGATTAGATGTGGCATGGCCATGTTTCAAATGGTAGCGGAAGCCTCCTCAAATCCAAATGGCATAACTACAAAGGCAGGACCCAAGGGATAGTCCTCAAATCAACGTAGACTTTCCACGTGTCCCAGGCCCAAAATGAAGACAGAACAAGCTCAAATCAGCTAAGTATGAAAGTTTCAGTGGATGGTGCCATGTGCCTCATTAACACAACTTCAAGGGTTGAAGCCAAGGGTGGTTCCACAAACTTGCACTAGCCCTCCCCATGTCCCGGGTCTAAAAAAGGGACAGAGCCGGTTGTTTAAATTGACTAAGTATGAGGGATTCGGTGGAAGCCTTCACATGCCTCAACGGCACAATTTCAGAAGTGAAACCAAAGTTCCAATATCTAAATGAGTGCCAACTCACCATGTGGTCAGAGTTAAAGGAGAGACAGAGTTGGTCATTGAAAAGTCTAGGACCGGCAGAAGGAGCCATGTATCAGCTCGGCGTAATTTCAAGAGGCAAATCCTAAGCGGAAACTCAAATGAACAGTATCCATCCATGTGTTTAGGGTTTAACATAAGTCAAGTGGGATGTAGGCCTGAATTGGTTAAGTATAAAAGAACCAGTGGAGCTCTCCACGTGTCTCAATGACGTAACTTCAAAGGAAGAATCGTGAGCGAGTCCTCAAGTGTGTGCGGGCTCACCACGTGGTCAAAGGAAATAAGGGGTAGAGCCAGCCATTGAATTGGCTAAGTATAGAAGGTTTTGCAGAAGCCTCCACATGTCATCTTGCTGTAACTTCAAAGGAAAAATCCAGAGGTAAGTCCCAAATGAGCGCCAACTCTCCTCGTGTCCAAGGTCAGATATACGGCCCCACCAAAAGAGGGACTTATTCAAAAATGCAAAATTATTGAATTGGAATACAAATGACATGTGGCCATGCTTCAAGCATCAGCGGGGAGGAGGGACCTTTCTTGTTTTGATGCCATTGAAAAATTAAAGCGGGAAAGTGGGCCGTCAGGGCAATTTGAGAATTTGAGCATTGTTTTTCATAAATGAGCTTAAAGTTAAAAATTGAACTGCAGCCCCACCCATGCCAAGGGAGATATTAAAATATTAAACCCACATTGAGGGTCAGAGGGAGTGTTGGTGCTCAATTCAGTCTCGCCCCGCTTGTTCTTAAAGTTCTTCAGTTTGCGGGCTTTGTCATTTTCTCTATCTCCCCATATTGATGCATAAAAACTCTATCCTTCATTTGGTTGCCATGATTAGTCCCTTCCTTGGTAGAGGATAACTTAAAAGTCCGTAATTTTTTTTTGCCATTCCTCTGTCCAGAATGAGTCTGTAACTTGGGTGTAAAACTCGGGTTTTTCCTTTTCTTTTGTTTTCCACAGTCATGTTTTGTTTGTCCCTATCTTTTTTGTCCCAAGTATTTCTGAAAATGTGATTGGATATAGATCACTGGAGGATCATATTTGGGCCTTATATCATTTCCAAACTATCTGTCCATGAAGAAGGATTCATTTCCGAGCTCAAATGGTGATTTTCCTACATTTTATAGTTTGACGGGTGTATATTTCCCCATCAAATTTACATCTTAGCATCAGTGGAAACGTGGTCTATTTTTGTTGGATGCAGCTTGGTGGGGCACTTTGAAAACTCTAAGGCTAGCTTCAGACTCAAAGCTTGTGCACATGGAGGGGAGGCACTCATTCTAAAATTCACCTTTTGGTTTGGCCTTGGAGTTGCACCAAGGAGACACATGGGGATTTCCACTGCCTTGCCTAGACTTAGAAAAAATTTTCATGCATCCGGTACAATTTTGGTGGATTGACCATAGACACATGGAGGGCAGACACTCATTTAGGGATGCATTTTAGGGCCACACCTAAACAATTGTGATAGGGAGACATGTAGAGGCTTCCACCGGCTCCGCTCTATACTTAAACTCTTCAAAGTAATTTTGAAAGGCCTGGGACATGTGGAGGGACTGCGCATGTATTGGTGTTATTCCACCTCATCGGGTGAGTCATTCACTTAGGTGAAGACATGTAACTAGGTGGAAACTTGGTTATGATAGATTCTCTTACAGAATCCCTGTGCATATGTGTAAGTGTGTCATAGGAGTTACATTCCCATTTGGGAAAGTAACTCCTCTTCTCCATTATGGAGGAATATTCTCTTACATGGGAGTTACACATTCACTCCCCTATTTGTACTCACCTCCTTTGATCTATGACAATGCTAAGCCAAGGTGACAAGGCAATTCCATTCTGGCTCCATTTTTCGAATCTTGAGCTCTCATATGCATGCCACATTGCTTTACAAAGATTTTATTTTAATCTTGCAACTCCTACACTTTGGTGAAGTGCAACTCATTCCTTCACTCCATTTTTTAATCTTGGAAACTTGCACCCTGTACTTCTCCTTTATAGGTCTGTGCCAAAGAAACACATCCTTCATGGTATCAGAGCTCGGGGACTGGAATCACACTACTTGTTGCTCCACTGCATTAGCTCTATTGTGCAAGCTTTTTTGCCATGTGCTCTACTTGCATATTTTGAGATTCGAATATGGTTATTTTTAGTGGTTTGTTTTTGCACTCCTTGTCGATTGAGGTTGTGTTCAGAATCAAGGATATTTACAGATTTTAAAGTGATACCCCTAAAAGGGTGCAAGTATGGTTTTATTGCAAAGTTGTTGTAAGGAATAACTCAAGCCCAAGTCTCTTCGAGCTGGAAGTCGAGCTGTCCAAAATAGCTCGTTGTCAGAACTTGCACACCTCAACCTACAAGGCTGAATAGTAGGAAATGCGTCTGTGAGCTCATGCATTCAATCCCCAATTATAATACCATGTCAGCTTTGGCCTTGTTCATTAAAAACCAAGCCTACTCAGATTGATTTGACCTAATGGCATTTCACGACGTGTGGTCTCATTTTTTCGTGTCTTCCTACACTCTATTTTTGGCTCGGTTCTTCTTTGCGAGGGTGGGTTGATCTCCAGCTATCATCTTGCTCAGCTGCACTATTGAACATTGGGTTTTTGTTACATATCTCACACCTGTAGCTCCTGGCATTCCTTTTTACAACCTTCCAACCCACAGCTCATCTCCTGTTTAGATCCTACAAGCTCGTTGCATTATCTCACTACCTTGGTTCAAAGTTCGGATCTCATGAATGTGTTTTTTATCCACTGTGCTCAACTTGAGGCTCATCTTGGTAATTACTGTCTCCAACGGATGTTACAATTTGGATCTCCTCGTTACCATTTTTCAGGGGTAGCATTGACACGTCATACCCTGCAACGACTGAGGTATGCTTATTGTTGCCTCATTTCTGACCCACACCTGGACTCATGCTAACTGGCACATCATGTATCCACTCTACAATCAGGACCCATCGCACTTACTTTACCTCCAACTCGGTGCTACGTACAATCATACACTTGACTCTGTGTATTTGCAAAGTTCACAACTATTTCAGACTCAGCAGTCCCTGAACTCTGCCTCAAGGAGTTACACCCAAGCCAGCATCGTGTATAACTCAGTTTCTAAACATTCCTTTTAGAATTGTTTGGTGGTTAAAAAAATCCATTTTTTTATGTTTTAAGGATAAAAACATTCATGCTTGGCATTGTAATAATTTTTTGGGACCTATTAATTTTTGTATTTAATTTCCTTCACTTGTGTGTCAAAGATGGAGGGGGAGGTCCGAGGTTGGCAGGAGGCTAATTCCCCCTCATAAGCAAAATAAATCCTTCCTAAAATTTGATGCCATTTCCAACGTCTACCCACACAACACCCTTTTCACCCATTTTTGGCACTTTTTAAATCCATTTGCAGAGCTTATTGGCATTTTCTATCAATTGCGGGAATCATTTTCTTGCTATAACTTTTGACTCACTGCTCAGTTTTGAGTGCTTCTTTTGTCAAAGTTGCATGATTTTTCACACCTTATGTGATGACACTGTCAGTTTTGTAAATGAACTACTTTATAAAGTCTTGCATTCTGGGGGGGTTCATTAGTACTCTTGAGCCTTGTATTACACGCAGACGTAATATCGGTCGAGTTTGACATCTTGCATTTGTTCACCTTGCACTTTTGATTCTGCATCATGGAGGGTTCTCTCTCAAGACTTGAGCATCGTAGGATCGCTTTACAGCCTCCACCACTTCTTACTGGGAGAGAGAACTATTCAGCTCTGGTATGCTTCTATGGAATGTTACTTCACTCTATGAGGGTCTCTCACACTTCTTGTTTGGGCCAGTTCTTGCACCCACTAATCAGCATCATCTTAATTATTTTCTCAACACTTGCGACCGTGTTTTTGGTACCATGATGATGCATTTCTCTCCATCTCACTGGTTTCACATGGTAAACTGAGATCCACCCACCATGTCTGGAGCATTCGTTAGTCCCTCTATGGAGACTCTTCACATACTGTCGCCATTCAAGCAGTTGTTGCTGTTGATTCAGTTGAGGCCCCTCTCCTTTATTTCTTTGTGTGATGACAGTCCCGCTGACACAGACTCACTTGGTTCTACTTCTGATGTCAAGAGTACTTTCCATATCTTAAATTAAATAAAATCCTATCTATTTGTTCGATTATTTGATTGACTCTTTTCCTCCTTCTCTCACTATTCTAAAGAGTGTTGACACATCCCACATCTCATCAGATATTGAGTAGTCTCCTATTGAATAGTCTCATACAGTCATCACACCCCCCATCCTCTTTTCCACCTTCAATGTGTGAGGCCCCTTTCACTCCTCTACCTTCATTGGGTGACTCATACCTATCTGACATCGCTCTTCTATTTGTTGAGCCCCCTCATTGGGATGAGTATCTTCCTAACCTTAGTTGACATCATATTTTCGCAGAGTACACTTGTGATGTAATACAAGTTCCTCATCCATCTACAGGTATTTCAGAGGAGTTCATTATCTCCATTGTTGGGAGTGCCCCTTCTAGGACTCTTAACACTTCCACTTTTTTGGAGACCTTCATTGATCCACCCTTGCTTGTGGATCCATTTTTTGTTGTGGGGGACGTTTTGTTTCCCTCACATCAGTTGGACATCCTTTCTACACGTGTTCATCCTTCATACTCTCACAGTTCTGCACTCGTGACATTACCTTTGGTTCCTTCGTACACTCACTTACTAGACCTATGTCACACTTTTGTGGACCAGACTCAGAGTTCTTCATGCTGCTGCCTTCGATTTCCCTCCCAGAGTGGGAAAAATTCTAGCACGTCATTGTATGTCCTTCCTAAGGGCAGGCACATAGTTTGGTGTGGGTGGCTCTTCTTCAATCCAAAGGAAAAGGATCTCGTCATCGAAATTATTCTCAAAGACCTAGAGATGTAGAGTTCATATCTATCCATGACATCTTCTGCATTCCTCTTGTCTCCCTCTTCTTCTCTTTTCTTCTCTCTTATTCTTCTTTCCGAGAGATTGCCTCTCTTATACATGGGTACCTTTACAGGATCGTCTGTAGCTGGGACCCATCTTTGGCATCTTTCTTAGATTAGAGAGTGGACTTGTCTCTATTTTGGGGGGGATTTTTTTCCCACTAGGTTTTCTCCTTTTACTCCACTTTTCAAGAGTTTCTTGTACCTAGGTACCTCATCAAGCTTTGTGTCAAGACCCATTTCTCATTTTTGACTTACCACCTCATCCTAAGTTACGGTGAAGGGGAGGTGTTGGTGTAGGTGGCATTTTTCTTCACTTATTTAGTATTATTCCACCTCATCGGGTGAGTCATCTCACTTAGGTGGACATGGATCTAGGTGTCATCTTAGTTATGACAAGATTCTCTTACAGAATTTGTCATATGTGTAAGTGTGTCATAGGAGTTACATTCCCATTTGGGAAAATAACTTGTCTTCTCCATTATGGAGTAATATTCTCTTACATGGGAGTTACACATTCAATCCCCTATTTATACCCACCTCCTTTGATATATGATAAGCCTAAGCCAAGCCAAGGCAATTCCATTCCACTCCATTTTTCGAATCTTGAGATCTCATATGCATGCACATTTCTTTACAAAGCTTGCTTGCTTTAATCTCGCAACTCCTACACTTTGGTGAAGTGCAACTATTTGATGCACGTGAATTCCTTCCAGGGCTTCATCCTTCACTCCTTTAGGATGCACAATGCCTTTTGCGTCGAGTGGAGGATCCCCAAGGAACTCCTAAAATTGGTAGAATATGAGGTTGATTTTGCATCGTACCAACAATTTTGCATTGGCAGGTTCACTCTAACTGATGGCACCAAGAGCATGTGGTGCAAGTTGTCATTTTCCTTCACAATGCAATAATTCCAAAGTGTGGTTAATAGGTTTAAAGAGGAAAAGAAGATGAGATTTGATCTAATTTCTATAGATCATGAGCATCATGAGTTGTGTTGAACACTTGTATACCCAAATAATTGTGCATATGTGGAAAATTATGTCTCACATGACATACAAATGGTCAATCTTGTTATAATACTGATTGTTTGGGGCCACTACAACAAGGGTATATATTTATCTACGGCCAAATTTTAAACATGGCGCGTACTTAGATGATTATGTAAGTATACCCCAGGATCCCTGAGGCAGAAAGAAGGTGAAAACAAAGAAGAAATATAAATAAGAGACTCCTACAACAATTTGGGCACCAACCGCACATGAAGGATAGGCTAGAGGGATAAATGAAACATGTGCAGGTATGAGTACTTATTCTCATAGGAAGAGGTCCCCAGTAAAATACAAGTCTCCAGTGAAGAAGAAACCAAGGGTAGTTCAAACTAATGACTCTAAAGAAATAGAGAGGTTGAAGAACAATGAAATTGATGGGGAGGAGGAAGAACAAGAGTTCAAGAAGAACCTCCCCCCGTGTACAATGTGCATGATTCTGATAAAGAGTAGAGTGTGTCTTCAGAGGAGGTTAGAGAGGAATAAGTAAATGGAGAAGAAGAAGTTGGAACAAATGTGTAAGATACTAGGCACATCTCCGGTCTAGATGTAGAGACCTTGGTGGAATATGAGGTATCTGGTATTATATATACCTTGGTCAAATAGGAGGTAGAGCACAACATGGAAGAAGAAGAAGAACAATAGAAAGGTGGGAGTCTAGGAGGAGAAAAACATTTGGTGGTAGGTTTCCCAAAGGGTGCACACATAGGTGGTAAGCGTGTGTCCACCCAACAGAGGCCTACTATGTCCTATGATGTAGACCCCAGCAAGGTTTTGTGTGCTCACTATCAGAGTACACTATCGACGGACCAACTCTTCTATTGGTCATATTATTATAGGGAAGGTACATTCCCACACACAAGGAAGATGTTGTTTTGGACGTTTGAGTCCCATGTTGATGAACCTTATTTTGAAGCCAATACATGAGCATTACTAGATACATGTGCTTCAGCGAGCTCTAAGGAGGTTAATCCAATAGTAGATTCTCAACAGTTGACTGATGAACAAGCATGTAATGCACTTAATAAAGTATTGGTGGAAATGGAGGCCAGATTATTTGGAAAGAATAACAAAATCAAAGCACTAGAAAATGAGTTAGAAGAAAGGAATAAAGAAATTATTGAGAGAAACAAGGAAATAAATGGGAAAGAGGAGATGGTTGCGTAGTTAAAGGCTGAGTTGAGGGAGAAAAAGGGAAAATTGTGTGAAGTATACAAATTGGAAAATTTGATAGCATTTTTAATCATACTATCACACCAAGAACTATCCCCCTTCACAAAATTACGAATCATCTTTCCACTATTTGGAGGATTTAATGCACATAATCATGATGCAGAAGAAACCCTTAGCACTATAGTTTGTGGAAGAAGTTATGGTGCAGTAAAAAGAGTAGGAGAAGAAATAGATCAAGGTGAATATAAATCATTACACTGAAATTCTTGCATCAGTTAAGATCACGGCTCATATGGTCAAAGTTTTCTATGACAACTGTGAAGACAAGGATTGGGTGGAAAGTGTGCTAGTTGTCACTCATGAGGTGGATTTAAAGGAGTTCTAGGCCAAGAAAAAATACAATCATTCAGAATGAGATAAGATCCTTGCAGAGGTCGTGAAGAAGAGTGATGTTATTGATATATTAAGGACATCTATAAACAATAAGCTCAATGAATTGTATCCCTAGGTAACACATAGAATTGACATGCTGACAGACATTAGTAAACAGTTGGAAATTTTTGTTGACACATTCAAAGCCAAGGGTGAGGAGCTCACATTTGAAGAAGTCAGTGCAATGATGGGGGATCTATTCAAGAAAGTGTAGAGGCGGAGGGATGAAATACAATTGAAGCATCATTAAAATTTTATTTTCCCATTCTCCTTACACAGTGACCAGATTATTTTATTCTGTGATGACAATAGATATTCTTTTATTCTTTGTGATTTCCAGATTCTTTAGTCTTTATTCATGAAGAGATTAATCAAATTACCCATTGGCAAGGGCAGCAATGAAGCAAGTTTGGGGTAATGTTGAGCATGTAAAATGAATAAGTTCCCGAGAACAATGGTTAGCAAGCGTAAGAGGCATTACAAAAGAAAGGTACATGAGGATGCACTCGTGAGGAGAATAGGGTTAGAATCTAAAGTCTGATAGGAATGCATGTAGGAGGAAAGAATGGGCAGACCGAACACTTAGCCAATTTTGGGATTCATATCTAAATATAGACTTGGAGTGGTGACCAAGAAAGGTTTTGAACATAAGGTTAAATCAAGAAGACTTTTTGTTCAAGAAAGGTTTATTTTTGGCATAAGAGGAAGACCAAGTGACATGCATACTTCTGAGCTAATAATAATATCTAAACTAAGAGTTAACTGCAATAGATCTATTATTAGGGAAGCTTGCATGATTTTGTAGTTATCTTTTAGCAGCGTATGCCTATTCTTAGCATGTATCATATTTTAAGAATGCATGGGCGGTGGAGGGAAAGTCCCACCCCTATATATGTGTGTGTGTGTGTGTGTGTGTGTGTGTGTGTGTGTGTGTGTGTGTGTGTGTGTGTATGATCTGAAGTCTAGGAGAACTACTTTGGTAATAGAGTTATGTTGCTTTTTTGTATACGCGCATGACTCGTGGTGATATTATTATGTATGTATGAAGCTTTTGTGTTTTATAGCAATTAATATAATGAATCTTTGTAGCTGGATATTGATTTTAGACACATTTGTGACTAGTTTTTGCATGGTAAATTTAATCTTGATTCTTGTATGAGTTAATCTTGCATATGGTTAAGATCTAGATCTAGTTTATGTTATGAAATATACTTGATTATCTATTATGAATTTGGAATATTTGTATGATCATGCTAACTTCTTGAGAAGGCTGCCATAAAATAGGAACCTGATACCCATGCGCACTTTGAGTGAGTGCTCAGTTATGGCTGAGTGATATGTCAGCTTGCCTTGGTCTATTATGGGTAAAATAAGACTACAGAGAGAGGATGTTTGACATCTTATAGATAAGAGATATAGTTTCCTTGACCTTGTTTGTAGCTTTAAACCTGATGTGAATACTTCCCTAATGAATTTAGATGTGCTATTACGATATTTAGGGAGCTTTGGATACCTTTTACAAGTGTATTTAGTGATTTTTCTAGTTCATTGCCTTAAGAGTTTTAGGTTAGAAAATGAGGTAGTGTTTACTTGTTTATATAGGGTTGTGTATATGATTTATCTAAGAAAGGATGACCCAGATGAACTATAAGACCCAATGAAATATTTCAATTCAAAATCAGAGTTGGGGGACATGTTGATCTTAAGACCATACACATGGGTCAAGACTAGATATAAATTCCCAACCAAATTGTATCGTCCTAACTAGGAGTAGGAAATGTGCCAAATGAAGTTTGGAGTTGGTATAGTAATGTTTCTCTATTGATATTGTGCATTTTAATTTTAGGATTTTTCAACCTGTTAGTGTTCGAGGATGAGAAAACTAAAAAATGGACCTTAGAAGGTGCTAAGTAGAAATGGAGAAGTTGTATTTATCATAACAAGAGTGCATATTTAAATCAAACGTTGCCAAAGTACAAATTACAAAATTTGAGTGTCTACAAATTTAATATCCATGAAATTTACACTATATAACTCAATTTTATTACAATATTGCGAAATCTTGGGTCATATACCATCAGAAACATTTTCTCATTGTCTCTTTTTAAGCCAATTTTATTGTGGATCAAATTTGGTCATATTTTCTCTACATATGTTATCTTGAAAATTTAACATGGATAAAATGACACATTCCAACTACACCTATCAACAACCATCGTGATTATAATAGATATAAAATTTATGTTATTCATTTTTAATATAGCATTTTTGGTGCAATAGATTAAAAGGGATGCATTTATAAACTCTTTTTTTTCTTTAGAAATTAGGCAACATAGATTTTGACATACTTTGACATTGTTAGACTAGTCACATATATACAACTCTTGAGAAAAAATTCCCCATATCATTATACCCATGTATGTTAGTTATAGCTATGTAGGATCAACTTAGCATAGATATGAACACCTCACAATCCTAGATATATATTCTCCATATATAGATCCATATTATTTAATCACAAGAAACTACAAGTATACCTAGAATTTTTTGGTCTATCAAAGGTATATGCTTCTTATAGAAGTGTCCACAATATTTTTAATGACTAGATTAAAATTTAGAAATTCCCCTTAGGTCATCCTAAACAGATTTCGTGGGTTCACTATATGAGGAATTAACAAAGATGTGTGTGTATGTGTGTGGGTGTTTGCATGCTTACATACATACATGTATGTATGTATGTAAATCACTATGGTTCTTACTCACATTTTCACCTCTTAGACGCCACAAACTCTCTTGGAATACTTTCTCTACATCAAGGATAAATATTAAAGGGGTATTATATTTTTAATCTCTTAAATAGTAACTCTAGATTAGCCCATAAAACCAAATTTTAAATTAAAGAGTTCAAAATTACATGATATAAAGGCAAAATTTTGAATGGAGGTCTATTGTTTGAGCACATGGAAAACTACATGTAGTTATATCCTTATTTGGGGTGTTGGTATGTAGGAATTTTTCATTGTATCATCGGGGGTATGATCAGGATATCCTAAAAAATTTATTACCACTTTATAAGGGTAAATGTTGATCTTGTAAGAAAAAATAGGGTTTAAACATAAAAGCACAAGAATTGGTACCATCACATATGATTGAATCAATCTCAAATATCTAGAAACAAGATATATATATATAGAGAGGGAGGGGGGAGAGAAATAACTCACAAAAATTTAAAACCTGTGAGCATATCTTATACAATGTGGGTAAATTTAAATGGTGTCATTTGTTTAGGGGCCCAAGTCTTTCAGTAGTGTCCAAAAAATTCACCAACTCTTGTTATTATTGTGAAAACTTAATGAACCATTTATAGATCAATTCTATCACCATATACACCTTTTGTGTGTGATAAACTACCAAAATCAGCTAAGTAACCCATCTTTATATTATTTCCTCATTTCTATGTACTTGTTTTAACAATTCATATTCTTATACTTCAATAAAGTACTTATATAATATGAATTATTCTAGTTTTTATTATATTATATGTCATTGTGTGAATATAATCACAAAATGTTCTATTTATTTTTCATTATGATCATTACATAAGGATTATAGATAGACGTGAAGGAGGCCATGACCCATTAATGGTAGTCACTTTGAAGAATTCCTTACAAAAGCATTGAGTTCGGATTATTCTTCATTAGCCATAAGTTTCACCACCACTAAAGCTCCTCTAAGGTGAGAGGGGATTTATATTTCTATCAAGAGGATGGATTTAATCTACAGAGGATCATGTCCATGTATCCTTGTAATTCTTTTTCTTTATTGGTCATCATATCATGGGAGTAGAACAACGTTTTTTGTCTAATAAAATTTAAGATATTTCAATAAGGATGATGAGATGATTGTAAGTAATCTGTATAGATTTGATTTTATTTATTTGGATTGCTTAGGCTGTAAATATTTGAATATTTTTTAAGCCCAATATGTGACCTTCAACTAATGAAAATGAAAAAGAATCTAAGAACCTTTGGTTTCATGGCTTTATACAAGTTTTATCTTTTATTGAAGTCCAACTATCATGGATTTCAATTAAGGCTATAAGGGACTACATATAGTGTGGAGAGTTTGTTCGTTTTAAAAAAACACTTCTTATTCAATGCATTTCTTCACCCATGGTACTTATTTTTAAAATTTATGGAGGAAGGAAAAGGTGTTATTGATCATGTCCTTCCACCACTAAATAGAGTTGGCACCATATAGTAAATGTGGTGTGCTAAGTTCCAAACTGTAGAAACAAGTTAGATGATTTATTTGTTATAACATAAATGTGCTAAAAAAAATTGTGTGCATAATTTTTTTTAACAATTCACCCCCAAATATAGGTGTAAATTGATGAAACTATCATTAAAAAGAAAAAACAATGAGAAACCATAATAGCTTTCCCACCACAACTATGAAAAGACAACATTTTTCCTTTAAAAGTGTTACTTGATCAATTATTTTGAGAATCCACTTGGCATCATCATGAAAATTTGACTACATAAACCAATGTGGATGATTTAATGCTTATTAGCGAAAAGAGGGTTTGAGAAGCACACACAATTTTTTTTAAAATACCATTTTTAATATTCTCCCAAACACCACTACATTTGTACTCAATTTGTCCTCGAGGATGTCAATCCTATAAATTCTCCACAAAAAAGGTAATTTATCAAAAAAAATCTTAATCATGCCATAATAACAATATCTAAGAGTCATCACTACAACATAATCATTAACAAGGTGAAAAAATCGCCATCAATATCGAGGCTGACTACAATAATTGAAGTGGAAATGTTCAAGGAAATCAAAATACTTGTGCATTAATGGCCATCCACATGAGAAGTATTAAAATGTGTGACATCTAATAATTATATTTTAAGATAGGGGTAAGTGCACCAAGTTGGGGGGACAAAAGAGGGTCTTAAGTGGACACTTTTTTCTAAAAAATAAAAATCTTCAACTTATATGAGTTATTTGAGATAGTTACACTCAAAATTTGAAAATATTATAAAAACATGAATTGTAGCATTTCAAGTCTAGTTTCTAAACTAATAAGTTTTATTTAAAATGGTTAAGTGTAAGTGGGTTAAAGATCTAAAATGTCAATAGGTGCTCCTATTTTTGTGTAAAAACATAGTAAACAGTCGGTCATTGCCCCCCCCCCCCCCCCCCCCCCCCCCATTTTTTGAGCACTATTTAATATTTGTAAAAACTCATTGGTAGAAAGATAGATAGGAGCATCTAATTTGGAATAAAAAAATTTATATTTTTTAGCGTGTATTTTTTAACGATTTTTCAAGTATACAAATTTTAAATTTTTAAAATTAATAGATAGCCAAATGTGCCCCCCTAACTACCTCAAATAATATTGAAAATTAGTTTTCTTTAATATGTATAGAATTATTCCTAATTGGGACTGTAAAATTTTTATTCAATTTTGATTAGTCAAATAAAAGATACACGATGAAAGATAGGCGTGTATAAACTCAAAAAAAAGCTATAAAAAGACAATTAGAAAATAATTAGTATGGAAACCTTGTATTGGTCAAAAAAATTGAAAAATTATATTTTTAAAAAGAAGAAATATTACTCGAACATGTAGTCATATTTTTAATAAATTTGTTAATCGTTTTAGTTAGATTTATTATGGAGGAATACATATTTTACCATTTTTCTTCAAAACCATGTTGTTTGTTGTGTTTTTGTAGGTCCATGCCTCATTCTTGGGGATCCAAACCGGATCCAAGCCAAGAGGCTTTCCTTGGAATAATGAAATAAAAAAATGTGTACGTGTTCTGATTTTTTATATACTTCTTGCCCTCCAACATCCTTTTCACCTCTTTCACAGGATTTTTGTCCCATTTATTTTTGCTCTGCACATTTGTGTACATTCTTGCATGAATTTTGAGTAGTTGAGCTTGTCCCCCACCCCAGCATCTATATTTTGTAATCAAAGGAGATTAAAAACAATGTAAGGACAAGAAGAAGGTCAAGAACAAGACATTGTAAAAATTAGAAGAGACGAGAATAAAGAATGTGAGCGGATGTAAAAAATTTGTGGAGGGAAAGGTACATCTACTATATCAAATGTACCTAGTGTTTTAAAAAATGAGGATGAAATACATAATGAAAATGAGGAGAATAATGATTTTGCAATGAATATTAATAATGAATTGAATGATAATGTTGGTATGGATCCAAATGTTAATCCTGAAATTTGCATGGAAACACCGAATGAAGAAAGTAACTTTGCTAATGAACCTTTACCTCTAAGAACACCTCCTTTCATTTTGCATAGAAAACCCATTCACTTATTTGAAATTGATGAAAACATTATAAAACTAATGCCTAACAAAATGTTTGAAATAAATGTGAGAAGAAAAGCTATGGGAATTTGGGATAATTACTTTGAGAAATTAAATGATACACAAAGATGTTAACTATTTATTACGTTGATGAGATTAATTAAGATGAGACCTATAATGAAGAGCCTAGGGTTAAGAACAACTAATGTTAATGATTAAAATACGTCAATTGTTGAAAATATACATAAAGCATACCATACTCTAAGTGTCAACAAATGCACCAAATATAGTAATGCTACATGGCGTGTACTTACTAATTGTATAGTAAGTGATAAAACAATTAATAAACACTTGATTAGAAAAACAAGTAAAGCTTTGAAGTTAAACAGAAAAACACTAATGAAAACAATAGGGAGACGCAAAAGTCTTCAGTCCACCAATACCACTGAATATTGGGAATTCTCTAGTAGACTCTCATGGAAAGACAAGGATACATCTAATATTATAAAATAATTACTTGTAAAGTTGTAGAATGAGAACACAAGGGTGTCACCGAATAGAAGAGATGCAGTAAAAATAAGAATAGGTTCTCGTAATCATGAATCCTGTGAAAAACAATTCTTGGATATGACTCAAACACAATTGTTCTCTAAGTTTAAGAATTAAAATATAGAAATTAACATTATCCAAAGATTTTTTGAAATGAACAAACCCTTTTATGTGAAAATCAATTACTCACGTACCACTTGTTATAGGCATCATGTTAAATTTTCATTGCATTATGATGTTTTGTTTCAAGTACGTTTTGTTTTACATATTGACATAATGTTGTAGGAGTGTGGATTAAATTTCCCACCAAAATTTACAAGGGAATTTACTCCTACGATATTTTTTGAAAGATCAATTGGAGAATTTTTTATAACAAAGTGTGTTTGGATGGAACATGTAATGTATGTGGTGGCTTTCCAAAATTGAAAATTTGTATCCATGAGGATAGTGCACATTCAATAGGAAAAGAATCAGTTGGTTTCAACAAATATAAATATGTAGCATGTAAATTAAAATATGGAAATGAATCTAAGAGGTGTGACCTTGTTACAAAACAATTACCTGTATCAAAATATATGGTCAAATTTAGAGAGGAAATTGTTTATGAGTATGCAAGGCACACAGATGGAGCTTGATGGTTGGATGAAAAATTAAAGTTAAACAAGGACACATTCCCACTTGGTACTATTGTTTCAGTAGTTGAATTCGCAAATAATTACTCATTGCAGCCACAAATGGAGGTTCAGTCACAATACTATAACTCATCACAAGTTACTATTTTTTTGCATATAATATTTATGCACTCTCCGAAAATCACTATGGAGAAATATCAACTAGAAAATTATTTATAACAAAGTATTTTTGGATGGAACATGTAATTCATTTGGTGGGTTGCCAAAATTGAAAAGTTATATCCATGAGGATAATACACATTCAATAGGAAAAGAGTCAGTTGGTTTCAGCAAATATAAATCTGTAGCATGTAAATTAAAATATGGAAATGAATCTAAGAGGTGTGAGCTTGTTACAGAACAATTACCTGTATCAAAATATATGGTCAAATTCAAAGAGGAAATTGTTTCTGAGTATGCAAGGCAGACATAGAGCTTGATGGTTGGATGAACAATTCAAGTTAAGAAAGGAAACATTCCCACTTGATACTATAGTTTCAGTAGTTGAATTCACATAGAATTACTCATTGTAGCCACAAATGGAGGTTCAGTCACAATATTATAACTCAGTACAAGTTATTATTTTTGTGCATATAAAATTCATGCACTCTCTGAAAAGCACTGAGAAAGATCAAAAAATATTAAGAGAGTGTCATTTCTACATCAGTGATGATCAGACACATTCTAAAAAATATGTGCAAGGGTGTTTCCAATTATTTTAAGTGAACTTGAATGGGAGGAACATTATTTTCAATCAACATTACATTTGGTAAGAAAGTTGCACATCACAATTCAAGAATGCATTGATGTTTTATTGGCTAAGCAGGATGCACATAGAAACAGATATACAACATATCTGGATTTTTACTAAGGTAGGACATGGGAAAAGAGAGCATGATGGTGTAAGATAATGTGTGAAAAGATCCCTTGCAAGAGAATAATTAAAGTTCAAAGATGGTGTAAAATTTATAGGTGCTGAAAGAATTATTGATTGGTGTATCAAGAACATGGGCCTTGAATCTCAAAAGAGTTCAATGGTTCATAGATATTTATGGTTGATAGAGGAGCAACATTTGGTAAGCTATGAAGATTGTATGACAGTTACAAGATCAAGTGATATGCATTACTTCAGCCAAAATTATTTCATCTACCTTGACTATCAAACCCTTCATTGTGGCATTTTCGTCCTTGAAGGTGGTGGAAAACTCAGTTACCATTGACTCATTAAATCCTTGAAATTTGTTGATATAATCCATCCAACCACTGTCATAGAAATACTGTAGAATTTTTGGTTGATCACGGAGCTATGTATGATCTGTAAGCTCGTTCCTAATTAGTTCGCCACCCATTTTTGAATTTTATGACATCTTCTAGCTCTGAGAGGTAAGAAATCCTTGCAGTTTGAATTGATTTTGCAAAAATTCGAATGAGTGCAAATATCTCGAGTACTTGGTGTTTTTGAAGTTCATATTTGATTTACACGCAACTCGAAAGGGAACATATTAATTGGATTTTAAGGATGCACATGTGTGAGGTAGCGAAGTGGGGTGACGTAGGAGATAACTCACATTGATGGAAGGTAGCAGAAAATTGTGGAAAATAAATTTATTGAGGACATGGCACAAATATTAATTAATTATAATTATTTTATCTCTACTCTAATAAAGCAGATCAAGTGCACTTATCTCTAGAATCACGTTTGATGATTGTGACATGTGCTTTGTTGGAATTCGTTTCTTCGGCTGCATGCAAAGTCATCATGATGCTACAAGTTGAGATGCTTCATTGTTGTAAGCATTGTATAAAGTATTGTAAGTATGTGCTAGAGGTCCCTTAGTAGAATTAGTTGATTCCCAGAGAGGGAAGACTGAATCTTTCTGGTGCCAATCTTTTTTATAGGTGCTTTCAAGTGCAATTTGATCCTTATTTTTCTTCATGCAATCATGATTTCTGCCAATAGGAAAGCAACAAAAATATTTGATGCATGTTGCTACAAGTGGATGTTTTAGTTTTGCATCATCTCTTTCTACCAGAGGTTATGCACTCCTTGGAACAGATACACCAAAACCTGCAAAACAAAAATTCTGAAAACAAAACATGTTAGTTGAGTGGTGATGATCACCAAGAAGGCTAAACACACCACTTGTATTCATCCTTGGAGCATCCAGAAAGGTGAATATACCAAGGCCACTGAACTTCTCATTCCTCAACAACTTCAGAAGATGAACCAACAGGTTCAAATTTTGATCTTAACTTTTTTGTTCTCATCTACATCTTGTTTTGACTTCCTCTGAATTGTTGCATGCAAATATTCCTGTCAGTTGGATTTTGTACAACTTCAATCTATGACCATTAACCAGTAGTTTGAATCTCACAGGATCTATGGTGGTTATTTTATAGCCCCATTGGGAAACATTTTCTCAATCTCATATGGGCCTAACCACCTTGTTCTGAGCTTTCCCATGTGGTCCTTGTACTTGGATTCAAATAATAGAGCCCAATCACCTTCTTGGAATTGTCTTGTTTTGGTAAACCGATCATGCCATTTGATTATTTGCTTTTGTACCACCTTTGTATTATGAACAACCTACCTCCTCATTTCATCCAACTCATTGAGTTAGAGAACCCTTTATCTCTGAGCTTCACACAAATCCATGCCTAATTCAAGTGTTGTCCTTAACATCTTATGTTGAAACTCAATAGGTAGAAAAACAGTCTTATTATACCGAAGCTTGAATGGTGTAAAGTCTATTGTTATCTTCCAAGTTTTATTTAACACCCAAGCTACTTCTGGAAGAATTTCTGACCAGTCCCTTCTATATATTACAATGTTTTTGGTCAAGATGACTTCTATTTCCCTTTTTGTTACCTAAACTTGGCCATTGGATTGGGGTGATAAGATGTAGATTTCTTGTGTCTGATTTCATATTCCTTGGATAAATTAGAGATGACTTCAGCAGTGAAGTGTGTACCTTGATCTGTAACAATTTATCTTAGCACACCATATCTTGTGAAGATGTGGTCAAATAGAAATTTAGCAACTTTCTCACTTTTCTGATTTGGCAGTGCTTTCACTTCTGTCCATTTAGTGAGGTAGTCTGTGCACACCAAAATATATGTTTTGTATTGATACTTAGGATATAAGGGACCAATTAAGTACAATCCCCATTTTTTGAATGGTTACAATACCAGCTGAGGTTGTAGTGTCATATCATCTATCTTGGTAGGCTGACCCATTCTTTGTTATTTATCACACCTTCTGACATACAATGTTGCATCTTTGTGAAATGTAGGCTAGTAATACCTTGGTGTCAACACTTTTTGCATTGTTATTTTTGTAGCAAAATCTCCTCCATATGGCTCACTATGGAAGGCTTCGAGGACTGTCGACACTAAAATTTTCCTCCGTAATTTCTATTTCATTAATGTATGTATTAGGAATATGATGTTGTTAAGTATAATTAGTAGTAGCGTCTGATAGAAGATAATGGCACCGTCAGTACGGTGCCGCCAATAATGTCGAGTACGGTAACAGTCAAAGTACAATAGAAATGTTGTAAAAAGTAAATATTTGTCGTAAGTGGTCCGGTAATGTTAAAATGTCAAAGTTTGGGTAATTAGAGAAGTAGGGTCTACATGATTAGGAATTAGAAATATTATATTGGTAATAAAGACAAGGAGTGAGGTCATAAATATTTTGTGTATTTTATTTGTAAAAAGTCTAAAAATGTGGAACCCATGTAAAATGATAAGGTTTATCTTATCTTAATAGATAAGCTTACATGTACAGATAAGAGTTAAGGTATGGAATATGATTCGTCAGAGTGGATTTCTTATCCTATCTTACAGATAAGATGGATAATCCTGGAAGTTCTATAAATAGAGAGGCCACCCCCTCATTTAGCATAGAAGGAAGTAGTGAGAAATATTGTAGGAAGTGTGCGAAGGAAGCCATCAGTTTAAAGGTGTGTTGAAGAAGCCATTAAGAGGTGTAATTGTAAAGTTTCTCCCATAGTCTTGGTGAAAGTCAAGTGAAGTCAATAACACTTGAAGTACCTCATGGGTGAGATTGTAACAATTTCATGTTAATATTATAATTTACTTTGATATTTCAGATTTTTCATCATTCCGTCTTATCATAGTCGATGGTATTCTTGTGTTATGTTGTTGTTTTGTTTCCAGATTACATCCACCAAAATAAAGGTTGTGCATTAGTAAATAATCATAGCACGAGGAGTTCCCGGTGAAGAATTATCATAGTGCCAGATTGGTGATGACATTTTGGTTCCATTGCCGGGACCATTCGTCGTTGGTGGATTTTCTGGAGAGATATTCCCACTTAGTCAAAAATCAATTGGAGGGTAACCTTGTTTTTACTGTGCATAGTAATTACCATGGTAAAGTCATTTTTACCGTGAATAGTAGTTACCATGATAAAGTCATTTTTGCTGTGAATAGTATTTATCACAGTAAAGTCACTTTTTACCATGAATAGTATTTACCGCAGTAACTTCACTTTTTACCGTGAATAGTGTTTACCATAGTAAAGTCAGTTTTTACCGCAGTAAGTCAAGTTTTACCATAGTTTACCGTGGTCATTTCTATTTTACTGTAGAAAGGTGTAAAGTCACTTTCTAGTATAGTGATTCCAATTATTTGTGCACATAAGTCTTGTTAATTGTACTTGTGGGTTGGTATTTCACGGTGGTTACTTTTGAAAATGGGAAAGATTCCTATTTTTTCAGCTCAATCTAATGAAGATGTTTCTTCTTTCATTCAAGAGTTTAAGCGATCTTGTATTTGTAATGGCCTTATAAGAAGGGAATAATGGACTGAATTTTTTCCTACCTTTTTGGATGGTTCAACACTTAGGTGGTTTGAAACACTAGGTGATAATGTGAAAAATTCATGGGATTTATTAACTGAAAGTTTTCTTGAAGAATTTGGTGAACAACAGAAATATGTAGATCTCATGATCGAGATCACAAAGCTATCCCAAAGAGAGAAGGAGAAGATAAGGGATTATCATGCTCGAGTTCTAGAGCTAAGGAGGAAGCTCGATGCCCAGATCCGGAAGGAAGGACTAGCGGATGGGTTGATGAATGGCGTGGATAATCTCCTCTGTAAGCACTTCATTCTTGGGATGAAGCCAGAGATCAGACAATGAGTGAAGTATGACCGCCCAGCTACCATTGAACAAGCAAAGGAGATTGCAAGAAGGCAAGAAGAAAGCATGGAAGAGGAGCCCAAAGAAATTGTTGCTAAAGTAGAGCCTACACCAGCACCTTTGGTCCAGAATCCACAACCACTCCTGATGAGCACAAATATTTCTCCTAGTACATCTACTGAGTATGAAGATCTGCTCAAAAAGATGGGTCAGTTAACTATTAATCTTCTTCAAGGAAAGGAATTTAGTTCTCAGGGAGGAGATAGAGGTCCAAAAAGGAATATTTCTGAAGTTGTTTGTTATGGTTGTTATAAAAAGGGTCATTATAAGTATAATTTTCCAGATAGAGCTTCTACATCTGGTAAAGGAGATAATGATAAAGGAAAAGCACTTGTGAATTCTTTTGATGTAGTAGATAAGAGCAGAAATAATGAAGTAGATATGTTTGTAACAAAAAGAAAGAAAGAAAAAGATAATCAAGATGGAAATGATCCTAAGAAGATGAAAGAAGAAACTAGTAAGAAACATAGGAGAAGAAAGTTGGGTGTGCAGGATTTTCTGATTTCACAGGGGCAAGGACCATACTCCATCTTGGAAGATCTGTCCAAAATGCCTGCAAATATTACATATGGTCAACTCTTGGCTATGTCTTCTGAGAAGAGGCGGGAGTTACGAGGTGGACTCAATGCTCGAAGAAGGAAGGAGGTTGAGGTCCCTATTTTGGAGGCAGAGGCAGATCCCTATGCTCCACAAGCTGAGGTATTATGTAATGGTATTTCAATTCATGATGTCTTAGTTGATGGAGGTGCTGCAGTTAATGTAATGACCGAGTCTGTAATGAATATGTTGGGTTTAAAAATTGGTCACCCTTCAACACTTATGTTAAGGTCATTAAATAAAGGAAAAACTAAACCAGAAGGTGTAGTTTCAAATGTGGCAATATCTGTTATGGGTGTGGTATGTGTGGTAGACTTTCAGGTGATGAAAAATGGTACTGTTGCGTACCCAATGCTGCTGGGAAGACCATGGCTAAGGAGAGTTCATGCAAGAAACTACTGGAATGAAGGTTTCATGACACTTGGACGTGGTAGAGAGAGGGTGAAGATAAATGTGATCCCTCGACATCATAAGGTAGAACCTGTGGATTCAAGTGATGAAACTGATGATTGGACATCCTCTGATTACTCTAGTACCAGTGAAGTGGACACTGAAGATGAAGAAAGTGAGGTTGATGTTTCAGTCATGGATATCCTTCCAGTCACACCAACTCATGACCCCATAAAATTATCTGAAGAAGAAGTTGATGATCATCTCCAACAAATAAAGATTGGTGATGCTGTGATGGAGAGTGAGAAGGAATCCTATCTCCAGCTCTTTCGAAGGTACATACACCTATTCACTTTTTATTACAAGGAACTCCATCAAGTAAGTTGGGTAGAACATTGTATTGAGCTGGTAGATGGTGCTAAGCCCATAAAGCAAATGCCATATAGAATGAATCCTAATTTTTCTAAGACTGTAAAAGAAGAAATAGATGAGTTGCTTGATGTAGGATTCATATTTGCTTTGGAGAATTCAGAATGGGTTTCTCCCATTGTGATCTCAATAAAAAATAATGGGAAGCTACGCATTTGTGTTGATTACAGGAAGCTCAATAAGGCAACAAAGAAGGATCATTACCCTCTTCCATTTTCAGATCAGATCTTGGACGAAGTAGCTGGCCAGGAGTGTTATAGTTTTGCTGATGGATATAGCGGCTACAACCAAGTTCGTATAGCAGAGAAAGATCAGCTGAAGACCACGTTCACCACTCCTTGGGGAACGTTTGCTTATAGAGTTATGCCTTTTGGGTTGTGTAATGCTCCAGCAACATTCCAGCGTTTGATGAATAGGGTGTTCGAACCCTACATTGGGACCTTCATAAGAGTATTTCTGGATGATTTTTGCATCTATGGGAGCAAGTTGGACCACCTGCACCAAATGGAGACAGCATTTCAAAGGTTAGATGAAGCACAAGCCTCACTAAACCCTACAAAGTGTGTCTTTGGATGTTCTAAAGGTGTTTTGTTAGGGCATGTTGTATCCAGAGATGGTATTGGTACTGATCCTGATAAAGTTTCAAAAATCAAAGATTTACCATTTCCTCTTAATAGAAGTAAGTTGAGATCATTTTTAGGCCATGTGGGTTACTATAGAAGGTTCATCAAGAATTTCTCAAAGATTGCACAGCCACTAACCCAGTTCTTGAAGAAGGATGTTACTTATGAACCAGGAAATAAGGCGCATGAAGCTTTTGGACAATTGAAGGAAGCCCTGGTGTCTTCACCTGTTTTGAAGAATCCAGATTGGAGCAAGCCATTCATTGTGTACACTGATGCCTCAGATGCAGCACTAGGAAGTACTTTGAGCCAAAAGGATGAAAATGGGAATGAACATCCAATTTACTTTGGGAGCAGACAAATGAGAAGTGCTGAGGTAAATTATACTGTAACTGAAAAAGAGGCTCTGGCTATCTTTTTTGCTGTAAAGAAGTTTAGAAATTACTTGCTAGGGAAAAAATTTCTAGTTGTAACAGATCATCAGGCTCTAAAATATATTGTAAATAAGCCTAACCCATCAGGGAGGATAGCAAGATGGATAATTTTGCTACAAGAATTTGAATTTGATATTATAGATAGGCCAGGAAGGAAGCATGTCAATGCAGATGCACTCTCTCGAGCCTATGATGGTTTAGGATCATCTTGTGATGATGATGATTTCCCCGATGCAGCATTGTTATCCCTTGACACAATCCCTAGTGAATACATAGATATTTGGAATTATCTGAATGAATTCAAGTTTCCTGATGGTGCCAATGCAAAGACTAAGAGAAAGATTACTCAAGCCAGTCGTCCATATTCTATTCTGCATGGAGTATTATTTCGAATAGGACCTGATGGACAGTACAAGAGGGCAGTTGGACGTGATCAAGGGAAGGAATTGCTAGAAGAATTCCACAATGGTACATGTGGAGGGCACTTCTCTGGACAACTTACAGCAAGAAGGATCTTGGATGCAGGTTATCACTGGCCCACTCTTTTTAAAGATTGTTATAATTATTGTAAGACATGTGATATTTGTCAAACACATGGTAACCGTAAGACTTCATCAGCTCCATTATGTCCTATTCTTCCACTTGGTCCCTTTGAAAAGTGGGGAATAGACATTGTAGGTCCACTTCCAACTACATCACGCCAAAATAAGTATATTGTAGTTGCCACAGATTATTTAACCAAGTGGGTTGAAGCTAGGCCATTGAAAACAGCTTCCATGGATGAAGTGGCAAGGTTCATGTATGAACGCATTGTCACCAGATTTGGTTGCCCATTAGAAATTGTAACAGATCAAGGAAGCCACTTCATTAATTAGGTGGTAGAAGCCCTAGTCAATAAGTTTTCTATTAAGCACAGGAAGGCAACAACATACAAGCCAAGCACAAATGGATAGGTGGAATGAACAAATTTTGTGTTGTGTCAAATTCTAGCAAAAGATGCAGCCTTGCAGGTACATAAATGGGATAAAAGGATTCATGCAGCATTGTGGGCATATAGGGCAACATCAAAGTCAGCAACAGGATACTCCCCATTTCAGTTGGCCTATGGCATTGATCCAGTTCTTCCTATTGAGTTTGATATTCCCACTGTGAGAGTTGTGAAAAATGAAAGGATGGATGAAAGTGATTCAGTAAAAGAAAGGTTGGTACATCTTCATTTGCTGGAGGAAATGAGAGAAATAGTAAAGGATACAAGCCATAAGAAGAAAATGAAGCAGAAGGAATACTTTGATCAAAAGATCTGGTGGTCTCCATTTCATGTGAATGACTTGGTTCTAGTATATGATTCCAGATACAAAAAAAGAAGACAGAGAAAATTTCTTCCAAAATGGATGGGGCCCTACAAAATAGCAGCTATACATGAAAATGGTACGTACCGACTGGAGGAATTGGATGGCACTCCCATTACGAAATGGGTCAACCACGACAAGTTGAAGATTTTCCAAGCACCAGAATAGTCTACTCCGAGGACGGAGTAGAAGCTAGGAAGGGGGAAGATGTCGACACTAAAATTTTCCTCCGTAATTTCTATTTCATTAATGTATGTATTAGGAATATTATGTTGTTAAGTATAATTAGTAGTAGCGTCTGATAGAAGATAACGGCGCCATCAGTACGGTGCTGCCAATAATGTGGAGTACGGTAACAGTCAAATTACAATAGGAATGTTGTAAAAAGTAAATATTTGTCGTAAGTGGTCCGGTAATGTTAAAATGTCAAAGTTTGGGTAATTAGAGAAGTAGGGTCTACATGATTAGGAATTAGAAATATTATATTAGTAATAAAGACAAGGAGTGAGGTCATAAATTTTTGTGTATTTTATTTGTAAAAAGTCTAAAAATGTGGAACCCATGTAAAATGATAAGGTTTATCTTATCTTAACAGATAAGCTTACATGTACAGATAAGAGTTAAGGTATGGAATATGATTCGTCAGAGTGGATTTCTTATCCTATCTTAGAGATAAGATGGATAATCCTGGAAGTTCTATAAATAGAGAGGCCACCCCCCTCATTTAGCATAGAAGGAAGTAGTGAGAAATATTTTAGGAAGTGTGCGAAGGAAGCCATCAATTTAAAGGCGTGTTGAAGAAGCCATTAAGAGGTGTAATTGTAAAGTTTCTCCCATAGTCTTGGTGAAAGGCAAGTGAAGTCAATAACACTTGAAGTACCTCATGGGTGAGATTGTAACAATTTCATGTTAATATTATAATTTACTTTGATATTTGTCGTAAGTACAATAGGAGTGTTGTAAAAAGTAAATATTTGTCGTAAGTGGTCCGGTAATGTTAAAATGTCAAAGTTTGGGTAATTAGAGAATTAGGGTCTACATGATTAGGAATTAGAAATATTATATTGGTAATAAAGACAAGGAGTGAGGTCATAAATATTTTGTGTATTTTATTTGTAAAAAGTCTAAAAATGTGGAACCCATGTAAAATGATAAGGTTTATCTTATCTTAACAGATAAGCTTACATGTACAGATAAGAGTTAAGGTATGGAATATGATTCGTCAGAGTGGATTTCTTATCCTATCTTACAGATAAGATGGATAAGCCTAGAAGTTCTATAAATAGAGAGGCCACCCCCCTCATTTAGCATAGAAGGAAGTAGTGAGAAATATTGTAGGAAGTGTGCGAAGGAAGCCATCAGTTTAAAGGTGTGTTGAAGAAGCCATTAAGAGGTGTAATTGTAAAGTTTCTCCCATAGTCTTGGTGAAAGTCAAGTGAAGTCAATAACACTTGAAGTACCTCATGGGTGAGATTGTAACAATTTCATGTTAATATTATAATTTACTTTGATATTTCAGATTTGTCATCATTCCGTCTTATCATAGTTGATGGTATTCTTGTGTTATGTTGTTGTTTTGTTTCCAGATTACATCCACCAAACTAAAGGCTGTGCATTAGTAAATAATCATAGCACGAGGAGTTCCCAGTGAAGAATTATCATAGTGCCGGATTGGTGATGACAAGACATCATATATTTCCTCATAATTTATGCATCTCTTCATAACATTATCCTACCCTGTGTGGAATAGGAAACTAGTTATCTGAGAAAAATTCAAAATTTTCTCTACAATATATTTCTTTTTTAAATTATATATAAAGTGGAGGTGTCTTACCTGAGACTAAATAATTATCTATATCAGCATACCAATGTGTTTTATTGGAGATGAAAAAAATGTGTTTTTCTGGGAAAGAGTCATCCACTACTTGCTCTTAAGTATTATTCTCCATTCTTGAGAGAAAATTAGCAAAAAAATTGTCTTTACTAAGCTTATCCACAATGGTAACATCAAACTCTTGTAGGAGAAAAAACCATTTGATTATTATGTTACTTACTACTAGTTTGTTGATCAGATATTTAATGGTAACATGGTTAGTGTGGATAAATACTTGATAACCTTTGATATAGTGTCTAAAATTGTTAATGGAGGACATAACCACCAAAAACTCCTTCTATGTGACTATATGGGTCAATGTGTGGTGTTATGTCCCACTTGTTGTCCCAAAATTGTGAGTGGGGGTGTGGCAAGGTGTTCACGCGAACACCTCCTTCGCATGAATCCCATTCATGTGAATTGCCATGCTGCGTACGATTTTACCACGTATGGCACAGAAAGGGGTTCAGATGAAGGGGGTGTTTACGTATAATCCCCTTCATACAAACCCCCTTCACGCGAACCCCACCTTTATATATTGGATGCAGTGCAGAGGAATATGATTTTCCTCTGCCCACATCCTTTGTATGAAGACTTCATTGTAGATTTGACCTGCGAGTCTCCATTGACAAACATTGAGCCCAGAACGATCCCATCACCAACCTGCGTGACCCCATTGGTGGCCAGCGAGCACACAAAAGTATGGAATAACTAGTTTTTTTTTGTGAAAATAGAGGATCCCATGTTGTTGGGAATGAATTTGCCTTAAAATAATTAAAAAACATAGCTACATAAGACTTAACCATTTACTTAAATCTCTTGTATTATGACCAGGATTTAAAAATTTCATTATTCATTGGGTATCACAAGTATGTTGTGGTCTTCTTTCAATGTGAATATTAACATGGAAATTACTATTTTTAGAAACCTAGCAGATAAGTCCTACCTATTATAGTTGAAGAGAGTGTTCATTTTCCATTGAAATAAATGTAATTAAGCAACCAACTGTCAACTATTACTTGGAACAAAACAATCCCCATTGTCAAATTTATGTTATGAAACTCTGAATTTAACCTTAACATAGATATTCTTCAAATTATATGAACTCACATGGTCTCTATGGAGTAAGAACATATATAAGCTCATTATAAGCATGTCTCAGATTTGAGTTATCCAATCACATATCTTGAGAAAACACAACAGCTTACATGCCTCATAGAGTGACTGTTATCCAAAATGTGCCCCTGCTCATTTTGGATGGCTAACTCCTTGTGTTCTTTCCTCTCTTGTGCCTCAGTCTCCATTTTTTTATTTCCAAGCACTCAAATCTTTCTAGAAATGGCACCAATGGATAGAGCTCTTTCTCAGCTTTCCAGAAAGGTAAAGTTTTTCTCCTAACTCCTCATATTTTTAAAGTTATGGCTTGGCGGAGTTTTTGTGGGAAATTTTCCCTTAGGAGGCCCGTGGCCAATAGGAAGCCACCACGTGGCAACTGGAGTGGCGGAGCGTAGGGATTTTCAGAAAAAATTTCCAAATGCAAAAAAGAGGTAAAATTCAAAAAAAATTCCTGTCGATCCGTTTTGGGCCTGTTTTTGCCCTAAATCTTCAAATGGCCATAACTTTCGATCCAGAGCCCAGATTTTCACGTTCTTGATATAAATGGAAAGGTAGTGAAATTATCTACATGATTCCATGGTAAATTTTGAATTTTGGTTCAGTTTGGAGAGATAAAATCAAAAAATTCTTCTAGTATGCACCCATGGACAGAACTGACGTTTCAACAACCAATTTTAATGCAAAATGGGTCGCATTCTTCTCCAGCATGGTCAAAAATGTCAGGGCATGGGTTTGTAAGGACCTCTGTGCTATTTTTAATGAATTTTGGTCAATGAGGAATGGCTCCCACGTTTTTTCACATTTTCTCTCTCTTGGGCTCGACCCATGCACTGTAAAAGCCAGATTTGGCTCATTTTTCAAAGGGGGAACACTTTTTGCACAGAAAGCTTCTGTTTTCACCTTCAACAAGTGATTTTGGCAAGTATCAGACCTTCCAGGGATTGTAACAGGTTTTTCTACCTCTTTGGTGTTGGAATACAAGGATTTTGATGTTGAAAATCACAATGCGGGCTCTGTGAATGCTTTCAGTCCTTTGTATGTGTTGTTTGCTTCATTTCAAACCCTTGTTTACAAATTATCAACCTGTGCATGATGTTTTATGTTGCAATTTCTGATTTGTGTCAATTTTCATGAGCAAGAAGTGCTCACCACTCCTTTGGTGTATCACCCTTATCAGTTTAGTTTTAATTATTACATTTCTTATCCCTGTCTCCTTGCAAATTAGGATAAAATTAGGATTTGAACCTCTACAGTTATGCAAATAATAGATCTAATCAGAGGAGTTTGAGGAACCAACCTCTAATCTGGAGATTCCTCTCTCATTTTTACAAGTCCCACACTTGGAGAGAGGTTTCAATGTTGTGGAATCACACTGGATGTCTAAAATATCAAACTAGAAATCTGATCAACATCCAGGGGTGCTGCTGATTTGCAACAACAGTTTTGGCACGCCCGGTGGGACCTTAGAGGTCTCATTTTCATTGCAGCAAAGTTGATGTGCATCTGCTGCAATTTTCTTTCTTAAAAGAGCTATAAGTTGTACATCTGGTGACTCTAAGGAAGAAGAATCAGCTGGTTTTAGCAGTGCAGACCTGAAAACTCATGAGAAGAATCACTACAAGGTCAAGAGCTAGAGAAGAAGAGGCGTTGTTTGAATATTTGTAGTTATCTCCAAGAGTAAGGCAAAGTGGGAGGAGAATCCAAAGGTCTCCATCTCCACCAAACAGAACTCTCTCAACTCCTCCACCTGGTAGGCCTTTCATTCAATCAACAAGGGTTCTAAGTCCAATTAGAATGGCACAAAACAACCCCTATGTCAATTTCACTGGCAGTAGCCCACTTGCCATCAATGCACAACATCCAATTCCAATTGCAGCCTTGAAGAACATTCCATACTTCACTAGAGAGAATCACACTACTCCAGGTGATCATGTTAAAGACATTGCCAACCTTTGTGCAATTCATGAAATCAACGAGATGCAAGTTGCTGTCAAATTGCTGGCATCTTCATTCAAGGGGAAGGATTTGCAATAGTTTAGAAGCCTTGCCTCAGGTTCTATTCAAAATTGGAACCAGCTATGTGTAGCACTTCATGAGCAATTTGGAGAGAAGGGAGACAACTTGTCTCTTTTGGAGCAGCTGACAACTATCAAAAGAGCTCCCAATGAGCAGCTGACTGATTTCAACTTCAGATTTCAAAGGACTTGGGAGAGAATTCCAGTGGCAGTCAGGCCAACAGCAGAAGGTGCTTTTCTTTACTATCTCAAAGCTCTAAATTCTGATATTTCTATGTTAATTCAGTCCATGGGAGGCACAACTATCCCCATTGCTTATAGCATTGCCATTAGAGCTGAAAATTGTTTGATCCAAGCTGGCAAACTAGCCCCTAGACCTCCCATGCCATTGTTTCCAAGTTTAGAGAGCCCAAACACTAATCAAGCACCTAATTTGGCTCCTTCTCCTACTCCTAGAAATTAGAGTTCAAATGAAGCTTCTACTTCATCTCCAAGTGCCCCAAATGAGCTTCAAGAAGTCATGAAGCAATTGCAAAATTTAGGTAATGAGTTGGTTACTCTCAAGAGGCAACAAGCCCAAAGTTTTAGACCTTCCTTCCAGCCTCAAGCTCAGCCTAACAAGTAGCCATATCAACCTCATAGACCACCCAATCTAGCTGTAAATCTAAATCAAGCAAGGCCTCCTGTCAACAGACCATTTCAGCCCTATAATCCAAATGCTATATGTGCCTCTAAGGCATTGGTGCCAACACAAAACAACGTTGCTCAGGAGTATGATTGGTGTTTTCCATGTAATGAACCTCACAACCAATCTATGTGCTTCAACGGTGGCTTGAATCAAGCATTAATGGTGACAAGTACTGGTGTGGAGGGTGAGGGTAGTCAAGGAAACAACCAACAACAAGAAACATTCCAGCAGCAATCAGCTCCAAATGACACCACACTTGTGAACTGGCAGGCAGAGGATTTTTGTGGCATAAATCAAATAGTCTCTCAAGGTGTTGTGGCCAACACAAGGTCAAAAAGAAGGAATTTGGGTGAAGAACAGCCATTAGCTCCAACCAATCCACAACCTTTTATGGCTCCACAAATGGTTGGCAAACAAAATCTAATTTCAAATGCACAAGGGCATCCAAGAACAGCTCCTAGACCAACTCAAATACCAGTTGTTGCTGCCCACATGCAAGGAGTGAATGTGCCAACCAAGAGACAACAAAGAGATCCTTCATCACCATTCAGTATCATTGATTAGATGAAGAAGATAAATGTAAATATATCAATGTGGGAATCCCTATCTATCCTAGGCCAAAGAAATTTGCTACAAGCTGCCATGAAGGACTGACCAACTTCGAATCAGCAAGTTCAGATGCAAGAGAAAGTGCTCACAAATGCTACCCAGCTTGAGGGTAATCATGGAGGACAACAAGGTAAAATGTTGAAGCCCCCTCCTTTCTATGTTTCATTAATCATTGGAAATCAGTTAGTGCACAATTGCATGATAGATTCTGGGGCAAGTAGCTCAGTGATGCCTAAACAAATAGCTGATCAGCTAGGGCTCCAGTATGAAACCATATCCAAAGGGGTAAGGCAGCTGGATGGGATAGCAGTAACAATAGTTGGAGTGATTATAAACTTGAGTCTTACCTTGCATGCATGTCCAAATGTTGTGGTCTTACAAGATGTATCAGTTATAGACCTTCCACCACTCTTTGCCCTATGCTTGTCAAGGGACTTCACAGCCAAGATTGGAGGATATTTGTTTGCTGATTGGTCACACATGCTGTTCAGAATGAGGTATGGAACCAAAGCGACAATCAGGTCTGAACCTATTGCAAACTTCCACATTGAGCCCTACACTCCAAGTCAGATCAATGCCAACTATTTGGCATTTGATCAAGAAGATCACCCAAGCACTGATGAAGCTGACACCAAGGTTGGAAGCATCCCGAATCTAACTCTTGATGAATGGGCAAACAAGGTGCATGCTTTTGATACTTATCAAGAAGTAGAAGAATCTGAGCTAGGGGTCTATTGCATACATCAAGAAGATCAGCCCATTCCTAGCATCACCAAGTCAAACCACAAGGATGACAATGAGGTATGGCAGCTTTTTTTTTATGGATCAAGGAGTAGACAAGGTGCAGGAGGTGGAGCTATGCTTATTTCACCTCAAGGAGTAAAGTATTATTCAGCTTTTAGATTTCAGTTTGCATGCTCCAATAACACTGCTGAATATGAAGCCTTGGTGCAAGGGATGCATTGGGCAATAAAGAGAGGAATAAAGATCTTGCAAGTCTTTGGTGACAGTGAATTGATTGTAAACCAAGTTAAGGGGTAGCATGCTATCAAGAATGATCTACTTAAGTGCTACAAGAACAAGGTATGGGACCTCATGGAATATTTTGAGGGTTTTGGCATAAAATCCATTCCTAGGAAAAAGAACCAAGCTGTTGACAGGCTTGCAGCAGTAGGGGCAACCTTTGATATTGTGGAAAGCATTCAACAAGACAAGGTACAGCCAAACATCCATGTGATTGTGAGGCCTTCAGTGCCGGATAACAATGTCAGTTGGCAAGTGTTTGAGAATGACCAGCAAATCATCCATTTCTTGCAAGAAGAAGCTGAGTTCTCAGCTAAGAATCAAGAAAAATTGGAACAGCAGTATGGTGACCAAGTGGTACATCTGAAAACTAACAAGCTGCCCAAGGGAATTATCACTTTGGAGTTCATTTTTAATTCCAATGATCAGTTTAGGAAGGAGAAAGCAAACATTCAGGTCAAAAGAGAGGATTCAGAATCCATCTTGGTGGAAGCGAACAAACCATTGCAAATTGGAAAGATGACAACTGAACAAGAAAGGTATGAGTTCATACAGCTGTGTCAAGAGTTTCCTGATGTGTTTTCTTGGAGCTATGAAGACTTGAAAGGTTTCAAACCCAACTTAGCTCAGCATACCATTGAATTGGATCCAAATACTAAGCCTGTCAGGTAGAAAAAAAGACCAGTCAATCCACACATGGAGCCTCTCATGAGGAAAGAATTGAACAAGCTCATTGAGTCAAGGATCATATTTCCAATCAAGCATTCTAGTTGGGTTGCCAACTTGGTTCCAGTCAGAAAGAAGAGTGGAGAGATCAGATTGTGTGTTGACTTCAGAGACTTGAATAGAGCATCTCTAAAGGACCATTACCCACTTCCTTCTATGGAGCAGATCTTGCAAGTTGTGGTTGGATCTGAGAAGTTTTCACTACTTGATGGATACTTAGGCTACAATCAGATTATGGTGAAGGAAGAAGACCAGTTCAAGACAGCCTTCACAACCAAATGGGGAACTTATGCATACAGGAAAATTCCATTTTGGCTATCCAACGCTGGTGCTACCTTCCAAAGAGCAATGGACATGGCATTCAAAGATTTGATTAACAACATGGTGCTGATATATCTTGATGATATCACTATTTTTTCAAAGAATGCAGCAGACAACCTCTCTCATTTGAGACAAGTCTTCCAAAGGTGCAAGAGATTTGGAGTGTATTTAAATCCTAAGAAGTGTATCTTCCTAGCACATGAAGGAAAGCTCCTTGGCCATATTGTCTCCAAAGAAGGATTAGCAATTGATCCAGAGAGAGTTGAAGCCATAAGAGCACTACCATTGCCAAGCCACAAGAAGGCACTTCAGAGTTTCTTGGGGAGAATAAATTTTGTTCAAAGGTTTGTCCCAGATTTTGCAGCCCTTGTCAAACCTATCACCAAGATGTTGAAGAAAAGCATGGCTTTCAAATGGATAGCAGAAGGAAAAGAGAGTTTTGAAGCAATCAAAGAAGCCATCTCTCAAGCACCAACTCTCATCAACCCGGACTTCTCCAAGGATTTCATCCTCTATGCATTTGGAGGTAATGATACTATTTCTGCCATTTTGGTACAGCAGAACAAGGACAACGATGAGCAGCCAATTGCTTTCTTCAGCTAGAGCCTAGATGACTATGAGGTGAGGTATTCTTTTATTGAGAAGCATGTACTTGTAGTAATCAGAAGCTTGAAGAAATTCAAGCATTTAGTCTCAAACAACAAGGTCCAGTTGCTGGTCTCTCATGCTGGGGTTAAAGACTTCCTCCTCAATAAGGATTTGAATGAGAAAAGGGCAGGTTGGATCACTCGTGTCATGGAGTATGACATTGAGATCAAGGTCACCAAGCTGGTAAGAGGAAAAGGATTGTGTGAGCAGCTGACTTTGGGGGAAAAAAAAGAAGTATGCAATGAAGAAGAGGTTGTTTGACAGTTCAAGACAGCCATGAGCCAAGTGGCACTCAAGAAGAAAATAATGTTGTCCCCACTCCTTGCTGGACCCAAGGTATAATACACTTCCTAAGCACAGGCCTATGCCCTCCGGAGATGAACAAGACCCAAAGAAGACACTTCAGATTGCAGGTTGTCCCATATGTCATTGTTGATGGAGTTTTGTTCAAGACAGATGTGAATGGAGTGCTGCTGAGATGCATTAGCACAAATCAGATTCATAGGGTGTTGGAAGAGTTCCATGGTGGACCAGTTGGTGGTCATTTTGCACCGAGAGTGACAGCTCTAAAAATTATGAAGGCTGGTTATTATTAGCCCAAGATTTTCAGTGATTGCTTTGCATGGATCAAGAGGTGTAAGAACTGGGCATTCTTCATAGGAAAAGAGAGACTTGCTGCCCTTCCATTGCATCCAATCTCAGTTGACCAGCCATTCATGCAATGGGGTTTGGACTTCATTGGAGTCATTAATCCCAATTCAAGCCAAGGGCACAAATAGATTTTGACAGCCACAGACTACTTCACCAAGTGGATTGAAGCAGTAGTGCTCAAAGAGGCAAATGAGTCTAGCATCTTAGACTTCTATGAGGGCATAGTAACCAGATTTGGCATACCTGCTACAATAATCTTAGATAATGCATTAGCATTAATTGGATCCAAGGTGACTGAGTGGGCTGTCAAGAATGGGATCTACCTAAGTACTTCATCAAACTACTACCCTCAGGGTAATGGCCAGGCTGAATCTACAAACAAGAACTTGTTGAGGATCATTAGGAGGACTCTTGATGAGATTCAGAGGTATTGGCATACCAAACTGAAATCAGCCTTATGGGCTGATAGGATAACTCCCAAGAGATCCATAGGTAACTCTCCATTCAGGCTTGTTTATGGAAGAGAGACAATCTTGCCCATATCACTTGAGTTGCCAACATTGGAACTCATGAAATAGTTGGAGTTGTTGGAGTTTGAGCCCATGGAGGTGAGATATGCAGAGTTGATGGAGCTTCAAGAGATCAGAGATCAGACATCCCAAGCAATGGAGAAGGATCAAGCTTTGATCAAGAAGACCTTTGACAAGAAGGCCAAGAGTAGATCTTTCCAGGTTGGAGATCTAGTGTTAAAATGGGATGCAGATAGAGCAAAACCGGGAAGGCATTCAAAATTCGATGCCATTTGGAGTGGCCCATACATGGTCACGAAGTGCAAGAACAACCATGCTTTCCAATTGGCTTCATTGGATGGTGAAGAACTGCAGATTCCAGTCAATGGAAGCTATCTCAAGCATTGCTTCTAAAGGGAAATTCTCCACCTTGTAAATATTAGCTTAGGTTTCCATTCATTCAAGTGCTTGTGCACATTGTTTTGCTGTAGGTTAGTTTTTCTTTCCCTAAGTGCTTTGGCACAACTTGCTTCCATCAGGTGATATTTCATCTTCCTCCTTACAACATTCTAAGTCAGTTGGGGTTCTAAATAGAAAATTTGATGACTCCATGCCCAATGGACTATTTCAGGCAGCTGGTATTTTCATCTAGCAGGCAGATGACCCCTCTGAGTCGCCAAAATTGTTATCCAAAATGTGCCCCTGCTCATTTTGGATGGCTAACTCCTTGTGTTCTTGCCTCTATTGTGCCTCAGTCTCCATTTTTTGATTTCCATGCACTCAAATCTTTCTGGAAATGGCACCAATGGATAGAGCTCTTTCTCAGCTTTCCAGAAAGGTAAAGTTTTCCTCCTAACTCCTCATATTTTTCAAGTTATGGCTCAGCGGAGTTTTTGCGGGAAATTTTCCCTTATGAGGCCCACGGCCAATAGGAAGCCACCACATGGCAACTGGAGTGGCGGAGCATGGGAATTTTCGGAAAAATTTTCCAAATGCAAAAAAGAGGTAAAATTCGAAATTTTTTCCCGCCAATCCGTTTTGGGCCTGTTTTTGCCCTAAATCTTCAAATGGCCATAACTTTTGATCCAGAGCTCGGATTTTTACGTTCTTTATATCAATGGAAATCTGGTGAAATTCTTTACATGATTCCATGGTAAATTTTGAATTTTGGTTCATTTTGGAGAGACAAAATCAAAAAAATGCTTCTGGTATGTGCCCATGGACAGAACTGACGTTTCAACAACCAATTTTAATGCAAAATGGGTCGCATTCTTCTCCAGCATGGTCAAAAATGTTAGGGCATGGGTTTGTAAGGACCTCCATGCTATTTTTAATGCATTTTTGTCCATGAGGAATGGCTCCCACGTTTTTTCACGTTTTCTCTCTCCTGGGCTCGACCCATGCATTGTAAAAGCTAGATTTGGCTCATTTTTCAAAGGGGGAACACTTTTTGCACAACAAGCTTCTGTTTTCACCTTCAACAAGTGATTTTAGCAAGTATCAGACCTTCCAGGGATTGTAACAGGTTTTTCTGCCTCTTTGGTGTTGGAATGCAAGGATTTTGATGTTGAAAATCACAATGCAAGCTCTGTGAATGCTTTTAGTCCTTTGTATGTGTTGTTTGCTTCTTTTCAAACCCTTGTTTACATCTTATCAACCTGTGCATGATGTTTTATGTTTCAATTTCTGATTTGTGTCAATTTTCATGAGCAAGAAGTGCTCACCACTCCTTTGGTGTATCACCCTTATCAGTTTAGTTTTAATTTTTGCATTTCTTATCCCTGTCTCCTTGCAAATTAGGATAAAATTAGGATTTGAACCTCTGCAGTTGTGCAAATAATAGATCTAATCAGAGGAGTTTGAGGAACCAGCCTCTAATCTAGAAATTCCTCTCTCATTTTTACAAGTCCCACACTTGGAGAGAGGTTTCAATGTTGTGCAATCACACTGGATGTCTAAAATATCAAACTAGAAATCTGATCAACATCCAGGGGTGCTGCTGATTTGCAACAACAGTGACCACATAGGCTTCCCCTTCCATTTGAATCTCTTGAAGACCTATAGTATTCAACTACATCACTATATCTGCATAAAATCTAGGATGCCCATCATATGGGCCTTCAAAGACTTCTTGTTTCTTAAACACTTGTAGCAGTCATAATTTCACAAAGAAATAAACTAAACCTGAATAGAGTAGGTCTTCATTACAATCCAATCTTTACACACAAATTTGAGAATTAAAATAGTTCTCATAAGTACCAAGTCTAAATGAGGTTTATATACAGTCCTTAATGATATGCCCTTATTCTCCGTAACTTCATCATCCTTGATGTATATTGTTCACAATTTTCCTTTGTCATGAGGATCTCATGTCTTCATTACCATAGTTTCCCCATTCTTCAAGCATCAATATCTTCATAATTGCGATGCATATCAACCATACCATCAACATGAATTATCAAAAGTTAGTGTACAAAATTACTATCATATGGGTGTACTAGCTTAACTCCTCCTGTAGCAGAATTTTTTCCCATTTCCTTTATTATTTCATATGGGTGTACTAGCTTTTAACTCCTCCCGGGGCAAGGATTCTTTTAAATCTATGTCATTTTTCACAAGCCTCGCATACACCTTTACTTATAAAACTAAATTGATTTCACTTGGAAACAACTTTACTGAAATCTCAGACCACTGAACATTATTCCTTTAAAGAGTTCACCTTTTATATTCTTTCTTGATGCAAGAATCATGTTTGACCATATCTATGTTATATGAAGTCTTATATGCACCTGTATACTGCTACTTTTGCACTTACACAATTTTTTAATAGAGAGTTTTTTCATATTTTTTGAGAATGAGGGTAGTATTATAGTTTATCTTTCTAAAGCAACATGGCATAGTATTAAGTAACCTTGCATCACTCACAATTCACATAGTATTTCATCAAATCAACATTTGCAAATTTGGCAATGTCTTGCATTGTCTCACAACATTTACAACTTCTTGCAATTTTGTACAATGTAACTACCACACCTCTCAACTTGAGTTCAATTTTACATTACCTTAAGAGTGTGTTAAGTCTCGTGCTTGAATTTTACCTAGTGACATCTCACACTGTGCATAGAGCTTTCCTTAACAAAATTGTATCACTCATAGCTCCTCAGTCTTGCACCAAATCAACATTTTCATCTTTTTCAATGTTGTGCAAGTTACCTCACAACATTTTTCAGCTTCTCATAATGTTGTGCAAGGAAACTAACACAACTCTTCACTTGAGTTTACTTTTTGCATGCCTTTCGTAGTGTGCCAAGTCTTATCACCTAATTGTGTATGTTCATAATTTTACATAGAACTTTTACACACAAATGTCTTTTGGTCCTTCTCATGCTTACTCACAAAACCATACATACTTTGTGCCATGCATAGAGCCTCAAAGCCCCACAACATTGATTGACATATTTTGGTGCATGCCCAAATCTTGTCACCTCATGTCAACCTTGCCATTTCATCTCCATTGATGTCATTCCTAGGGAGAAAAATCAACTAGAAGATTCAATGGTTTCCTTTTGTTCACATTTTGGCTTGATGTAGAATTGCTAGAAATCAAGTTTATCATATCCATAAGGTTGGAGCCTTTGATAAAAAGAACACTAAGCATAGTGATCCTAATCTATGTAGAAAATAAGGATGAACCTATTATCATGGAATTTATCAAGAATGATATATTAATTCTAGAGTTCTTTCAAGAATATGAATTTGGTTTAGATTTCACAAAACAAATGCACTTGTTTATTTTAATTATTTTAGGATACTTTTACATAAATAGAGAATACATTTTATAAGTGTTTGTACTTCTAGTCATGTTGAAAAACTTCATCTTATCTCCTAACATGATCTTTCATTGATTTTTGATGCATGGTAATAAATTTGTTCCCTTAGCAATGAATTTAGCAAGTGACTTATAAAATGTATTTTTTGTGATGTATCTCTTTCATGTACTTTGTCTTGAACTATGTCATTTGAGGTTGATTTACTATGTGATCTATTTATAATGGAATAACTTAGATTTTACATTATTCCATTTTTGAATGGTAATTCTATGTTTCTGAGTTTTTATTACAAATGACAATAAGATATATGGAATTTCTTATTTTCTATTATTTGCATTCAAGCTTGAAAATCTTATTTCTATTTTCATTAAAATAGGAGAATATCTTAGGATGATTTTTTCATTAAAAGTATTGTAAATTGAATTTTACTTTCATTTTTTTTACAGTCATGGCTTCTTCCACTCCTAATTTGTTTGAGAGGACCAATTTAGAGATTGCAAAATTGTAATCTATTCTCGAGGATCCAACTACAGTTGGGCACTATAAAGCCCATTGTGAAAAAATATTGGTTGATCTTCGTAGAATAGAAACAAGTTTGAAAACATACAACCCATTTGATTCTGATTCAATAAAAAAATTTTATGGATTCATTAAAATCAAGTGTCTCAGGAGATGTAGGATATAGTGAGATTCAGTTACGACTTTCTAATAAGGAAGTCGTTAGGAGGTCTTGTTAGAGATTTTATGTAGAAAAATCAAAAGTAAGGGCATATTATGTAAACAAATGTTCATGTCCCCTATGTGCACCTTTGATTTATCCTAGATTTGTGGCCTCTCAAGGCCAATTTCTGAATAATGACCAATTACCATTATACTTCATAATGATGCTACATGCTGAGGTTCACCTAAACCTAAAGGTGAACTATTTAGACATCCCTAGTTATTTGGGGTAGGGGCATGGCCATATTAGCCACAGGGAGGCATATTGAAAGGAGGGAGCCATCCTAAAGGAGGGAGCTAGTTGTTGACACATGAAGCTTGTACTGAGGCCACAACCATTCTTATCAGGATTTCAGGATGTCACAACACCTATCATTATGACTGCACATGAGGGTGCTATCGAGGGTCTTACAGGAATTTCTCGTGAGACCCAATTGATCTCTTCTGACCGTGTGGGTCAGTACCTTCAGAGACGTGGTACTAGCAGTGGAGGTGCTAGTAGCAACAGTGATGCACGCAAGTGAGGTATACACTTGTGCATATTTGATTTCCCTAGATGAATTTGAGGTGGTTACAAATCCCACTCAGACATTTCAGCTAGGATGCATCATGGATGTCCGACTTGTTGTGTGCATATGAGGTGATTGCATGACATTGCAGTGTTCCACTATCAGGGGTTTTAGATTTTATAGAGCAGAGCGACAATGTATCTTCTAGTCAGGGTACTACTTTCACTGCTACAGTCATACCTCCTGTTGCTGGGATCGTCACACCCAATGTTCAACACATTTCTATTCTGGTGTGTGAAAATTAAACCTTAATTTAATTAAAACTTATTTTATTTCATCATTACTTTACAATTTATTAATATTAAAATTGAACATTTACTTGTGTGTTTAGGCTTCTGCTCCAGTGTGTGGTGCTTCACAACCCACACCATTTTCCCACATGACATACACACAAAACTCTTGACTGAGCACAACATGTATTTTGATGTTCCGGGCCTAAGTCAGCTTGGCTCACTTGGTGAGTCATATTTTGCTGGTGTTGAGGTCATGGGTGGAAGTCCCATAGATTTGGAGACTCATTCCACAGAGGTATATATACATGTGTTTTAATAGAATTAATATTTAATCTAAATTGAAATGTTTGAAATTAATGAACTTTATTCAAAAAACTTATTTATCAACTTCTTACATTTAATTTATTTTGTTTCACAGGGATCTACAGGACAAAGATCTACACATAGTGTAGATACTCCCAACATCTACCCTAAGGATAGATACTGAGGTAATCAATTGTACATATCTATTATATGATGTATTTAATTAATCAAGAAATTGTTGTAGAATTTTTCTTATAAATTTTAATATATGGTATGCTATATATAGTTTCTGACATGTGTATATTTCTTTTTTTAACATGCAGGGTGCAACAGAGCCTAGTGAGGGGTCTGACACTCGCCCTACTGCACGGAGGAGACTTCAGTGATATTTTAGAGATTTTAGACATGTATATACTCATTAGACATGATTTTAGAGATTATAGACATGTATATACTCATTTACTCATGTTCTAGACATGATTTTTATATTTTGATATATGTCTTAGACACACACATGTGTGTGTGTATATATATGTATATATATATGTCATTAGACATGTGGTTTTTATATTTTTATATATTCATTCGACATGAATTTCATATATTTATATGTAAGGTAGCATAATTTTATATTTTTATGAGTTGGTGTATATTTACAATTATGGATGTGAATATAAGACACCCCCTTATCTTTCATTTTTGTCTCTTGATGAAATGATAATAAGTATAATGATAGATAAGATATTAAATACCCTTCATTTTTGTGATATAATGTAAACTTCTTTAAAATTCTATATTGAATCATTTGATGCTTAGGTAATTTAGTAATACTTTATGTTACATTAACCATTATATGGCTTATATATAGATTTTTTGATTTCTTATGGATGAGGAAACAAGGCTCTATAACTCGTTTAAGTGCTTCAAAATTTAGTAGTGTCTACTTTTAGAGATTTGGTGTTGTTTTAGGATTATTTATGAGAGATTTGTATTAAATTAGGGATATATTTATGATAGGAGGGATTGCAAGTGGTAGGTATGTAATTGTGTAATATAGAATTACTTTTATAAGAATTCATAACTTTAAGTTTGCAATAAGAAAAATCTATATGGGATATGAAATGGCCTCAAGAATATTATAAAAAATTAAAAAGTAACCATTAGGTAATTGCATTCAATGGGGATAGATATCCTAGAAAGGAATTGTTGGATCCTTTGGTCCTTGTTTTAGGGTCATGAAATGAGTCATGAGATAATGATAAGTCACGTAGGTTTTGAATGTTCTTACAAGTCATTCTTAATCTCAAAACCCAATATTTTTTCCCATGAAACCTTTAAATTTAAAGAATTTTATATATGTTTTTCTAATCTCCCTAATATCTTTCAATACCTTGAGTCATGTAGTTATGAAAAGAAATAGTATTCAAAACCTCAAAATTCTTTATCAAAAATTTGTAGACCCTACTATAAAATGTGACATCTATTTGTTAAATCCCGCTATATAAAATACTTAAACTTGTCTATCAAAATTTAAAAAATTCTATAATTTACTAGAAAATTCCCCCAAAAAGGAAATTTCAATAAGGGGCCATAATGTCTATCATTTTTCTCACATGAAATTTTAAATGAAAGTTAGATTTATAGGCTTACCTAGTGTAAAATATAATCGATTCAGATATGAAAATAATGTATAGGACACTAAGAACTTGTTTCAAATTATTATAGAAGATGTCAGAAAAGAGAAACTAAAATGAGGAAAATAAAAAACATAAGAGTTGATGTAATTTTTTTTTGAAGGAAGAAATGACTATATCTACATCTTCGGGGGTTTTGAATTTCAATAAAACAACATGATAGTAATAGTGTTTTGATAAATCCTTTTCAAATATTCCATTAGGTAAGGCTTTATATTGGTTTCATCATGTCCTTGGTGTATCTTTTAGCACATTATTGGAACTTGAAGAAGCATTGCTAATAAATTATATTCAAAATAAGATTCCAAGAGTTACATATGAACACTTAAGATGTTACATCAAGGAAACTCAAAATCAATGAGTGAGTAATTATGAGGTTTAAGACTTGTATGCAACAACTAATATATCAACCATTTGATTTAAGATATATAATACATTTTTTTTGAGGACTTGTCTACCCTCTCAAATTTACATATGATACATATTATACATTCCTCTTTCTATGATAAACAATCCAAATATAAAAATAATATCCAAAGCATATGATGTTTTTATGAAACTATAAAATAAAAAGTGATGCAAGAATTACAAGAGATACAACTCAAAAATTTGGTGAAGCAAAATTCCTACATAGAGGCATAAGTCAGTTATGTAGATAATTATTAATAGTGGGTAAAAGAATTATATAATCATGAGGGGACTATTCATCAAAAAATTTTTGAAAGACCATGCATGAAATTTTGTTTTCTATTACATAATGGTAAAGATTCCTCATGAACCTTAAAAAATTTAAAGGAACCATTTATTTTACTTATAATGGGTTATGAATCAATAAAACAAGTGATCATGTTGTTTTATTGAGTGGGGGAAATCATCAACTAATTTTTAAAAATGGTGATGTAGTTTTACATGTAAAATGGATCTTTGAAAAACACCATTTTTCTCACATGAAATTTTAATACAAGACATGTTAGGTAGACCTAACACCAAGTTATTTGAACTCAATTTTTGAAACATTGATGTATGTTACATGTAATTATATCAAAAACACCATCAATATATGATGTTAGTAGAGTAGCACCAATGTATGTTGAACTCATGTATGTAACAATAATTATATCATATCCAAATCCTTCATGATAAATTTTTCTCAATGAACTCAACATGATGAAATTAGTGTCCCCACGATGAATAAATCAAATCCATAAAACACATAGAAGTGTGAGTTATGTCAACACCACCATAGTAAATCACCACCTCTATATCTAAGTAAATCATCTAATCAAAACATTATTATAAAAATTCACATTCTTCTCATTTGTTATTTATAGAATAAAAATATTGATATATATGGAAAGAATATTATTGGAGATACTAGGGAACAAAATTACATCATTAATGAACCCATCCTTAATATCATAGCAAGAAAGTTGTCAAATATGTATGCCAAATGACAAATAAAATAGATAAAATATTCCATTCCTGGAAGACATCAATATATAATATTCTAGGTCCTTCTATATAATACCAAGTGGCTCAGCTCGTTGTTCAATGACCTGTAAAATTTTTTCATGGTCTTCTACATCTAGTCTCCATTTTTTGTGTTGACCACTTTTAGTCTTCACCTGATGCAATTGTAACCCTGTAGCAATTATGTGATGGGTGTAATGATACACCTTTTTGTCCAGTTTATAATCAACAAAGTGAATCCCACTTTGGAGGGCTTTCACTTGTTGTAAATATGTTCCCTACACTACAACCGAGCCAATATAAAATGTTGTCTCCTCACTTGTTATTTCACATGTTAGCTTTGTTCTCTCTTCTGTGCAACGCAACAAGTAGTACTCCACTTTCTCAATATTGTCTTCTTCAGCAATGACTGCAAATACATCACCTACAACAAAATGCAAAGAAATATTCAATGATCCATATACTATAAATTATACATATATATTCAATGATCAAATTATACAATCCTTTTAAATAAAACATACCTTGTTTAACCAGTCCAGATATGTGGTCATAATCAGGTGAAATCAATGGCACATATTCAAAACTATCATCATGATCTGATCCATATGTGTCATCCACAACTAAAGGAACTTTCTTCCACTCACCTACATACCCATGTTTTTGACTATTGCACTCTGAATATGATTTGTTCATGCATTCATAACAAAAACAAGAATAATCTCTTGTACAGATTGTCCAGTTATTACTATCCATAGTCATCACAGAGTGCAAAGACCTAGAATTAGGAATCCTTTCACATCCATACTTTTTCCTTTGATCAATACCTTCAATTAATCATGTTCAAAATCAATAAAGTTTAAAACAAACATCAAAATTAAGAATAAAAAGTTTTAAAGTTTGTAACTTGTAGTCAATAAATCACAGCAAGATACATATATGTTTTAAATGCGCATACTTGTTAACTCCCAAAACAATCTATGTGGGGTTGAAGGGGTTGAATCCTGTGAGGTTGAGGTTGAAAGCCTGTGAGGTTAAACTGAACTACAAAATGTTTCTTACACCATTCAACAATGGTGTGGGCATCAATCAATCGATCTCCCTCATAATCAAATATTTGTTTCTTTAGAGCATGTTTGATGCATGCACCCACACCATCGTGTTCTCCCTTCCCATGACCACTCTAAAAAAAACTCCATAAATGAGGTATTTTGTGATGACGATGATAGCAACTGAGTGCAAAGAAAGGGCGAGAGGATTTGAATTGTGATGCGCAACCATCCGACCAAACAAAATGTTGATCTATTTGTACTCCTCGCTGATGAAGATATTGAAAGAACAAACCAAAACAATGTTGCACAAAGTGGGTGTCATGTTCCTTGTCATCACTTATATAGAAGTGATACTCCTTGATCACTCGCTTCACATCTGTACTTTCAACCCCATCCAAATCCAATTGTGCATGCCTATAAAATACTTGAACCATGATGGTAACCTGGTCAATATGATAATACTGTGTCTGAATCTCTTTTTGATGAGAAAATGAGTAATTCTTAGCAAAATCAACCACAGACAATATGGAACCAATAGGGAATGTGTCTCTATTAGTCTTGAATTGTGTAGCCTGCCACTTTACATAGTGAGAATGTTTGATGTACGGACTAATTAAACTTTGGAAACTTTGCATGAATGTAGTAATGGGGATTTCCTCTTCTACCAAATCCAACCTGGTTGCATCCTTTCCAAGCCATGTTGAATATTTTATGTATTTGAACCTACAAAATCAATACATAATGGAAAAATTGTCATATTCATTTGCAGTAAACATAAAAATCAAAATAAAATATGTACATCCAAATATATATATATATATATATATATATATATATATATATATATATATGTATGTATGTATATATATATCACCTCTTGCAAGCCACCATTTGAACTGTGTCCAAATCTTCATTTGTTTCTGAAAATAATTTCAAGTCCCCACACTTGTCACATACACCTTTGATGCAAGCCATACGATCATCGACATGATCATCAGATATTGTGCAAAGAATAGAAGCTATGAATTCACTGACATGTGTAGGGGGGGAATTTTCAGGACCATTTGATGCTTCTCGTAACTTTCTATACACCTAAAAAAACATAGATTTTGAAATACATTAATTTTAAATCACATCTCAAAAAACAAAATTTAATCAAATTTCTAATATATAGATATAAATGAAAGCACACCTCAATATATATGTAATATAATTTTTTTGTACCTGATAGTGATAATCAAACTCAACGTGATAGCGAAAACAACATGTGTCAAGGAATTTATCAGCTCGCACATACCAAGGCTTCAAATTCTCAAACATTCATTGTCCAATCTTAACATATAGATGTTCTTCTGTAAACTTGATGTACATCTCATGTTGAGTTATTTTGAGCCAATGTTTTATATGTTCATCATAGTTATTGTGAGCTATCCTGTGTTTTAAAACATCCCTCACATTTGGAGAAGGACAAGTCCTCTCAGTCCAAAAATCAGAAACTATCTTCACAATATTATCCTCTATTTTATCAGAACGTGGATTTCTACACATTAGTGCCCAATTTCCTTCCATAGTAGAATCATCCAATGTCTTCCTCCTCTTTGCATACCTACTGACCATCTTTCTAGATACACCCAATACCTTGGCAACAATGGTAACATGAAAGTTCTTTGTCATATCTTCACTTACAACTGAAGTTAATATTTCTCTACGAGAAATACTCTTATCAACAAACCTAGTTTTTGTACCCAAAGAACTTATTCCTTTAGAAACATTCCCAAAAAATTCTTCTTCCATACGTTTTGACTTTTCCCGTCCAAAATCTACACCCAAAAATTCTAATGTTTCCTTCATATCAACATGATTCAAGAATGTAACCAACAAATGTGCTCTAGCAACTGTAGTCAAATTAACAAATTCACCATATATTATCTCTACACTTTTTGTTGTTTTCTTTCATGATAGTGGTTCTTGTTGGGAAAATTCTTTTAATTTTTGGAAATCCATCTTCACCAAGTGTTTCACATTTTTCTTGGGAAGTAATTCCATAACTTTTTTATCACTTCAGCATATTGTTGCACATCATGATCTGTGTCCATAAACAAAATTTACAAAAAAATTAACATACACATGTGATTACACCATTCATGAATGATTTAATATATATAAGAGCTTATTTAGGAACATGAATATATTAAAAGATTTTAAGTTGATAAATAACTTACTATCTAGAAGATAAACTACTATTCTAATTCATCAATTCCTCCTGGATATGAGTACAAAAATGATTTTTATACTCTTTGTTTACCTTTAAGCTTGATAGGATTTACTAAACAAAAAGAAGTTCTAGATTAATTACATGCCTTTAAACATAATTTTGAAGGGAAATATGTATACACTTTGAGGAATATGAATAAATTTCCATTTACTACATACACAACTGAAGTAAAAGGAGGATTATTCTTGAGAGTTATAAACTTTAATAGAGCTCAAGTTTCCCTTATCGATGATTGGACCCATCGATTAGTATTGTTTTATAGGCATAAAAATTGTCTTTAATGAGATATTGTTTGTTTTTTTGTAAGGATTATTTCACACCTTAATTTTTAATTTGTTTGCAATCATGCACTTTTGGATCCTTTATATCTTCCTACATTTTAAATCCATAATGCAACTAGCTCATAATTCACACCCATACAATACCACTAGAGTTACAAGTAACCCAAATAGGAACTTGGTGGTCTTTCAATCCCATAAATTTACATTCTTACATCTATTTGTAACTCATAAAAATATTTACATCCACATTGTATTTTTTTCATTTTACATGCATCCTAATTAATTTTAATTTGTGAAAGTCTAGACCAAGATAATTGTATTTAGATACCACTTCATGAGGTCCTTCTTGAAATCTACTAAACAACAATATACTTTTTCATTTGTATTCCATACCTTTTCAACTAAGTGTTTGAGTGTGACATAATGATCTATTATTGATTACTTTGGTCTAAAACCTACTTTCCCCTTTTCCCACTTTCCTTTTTATTAAGCCTAATTGCTAATATTGTGTTCTATCATGCTCCCAAAAATATTTTTGAAGAGGTGATTGATCATGATAGTTTGGTAGTTTGAAGGATTATTAACATCTTCACTCTAAAACAAAGGCAAGGTTAGGCTAGTTATCTACTCTTTTAGGTAAGGGCCATGAGTAAGGGTTCAAAGCAAGGTATAATGGTTACCAGAACTAATAGCCCGAGCATTATGGAGGAATCTCTCTCACTAGGGAATCAACCACTACAAATGGGGATTAGAGACCAATAGGTCCTACCTTCTAAAAACATGGTTGAGCTAGTAACAAATTTAACATTAGGGAATCACAAAACACTAGTTGGTCCCCATACATGCATGCCCAAAACCTATCAATAAAGGGAACATTGGAGCATATGGGGTCAATGGAGAGAAACATTTATATATCCTCAAAGTATAGGGATCCATCAAAATACCAACATGTCATAGAATTCAAACATAACATCATCAAAAGTGATTGCAATACCAATTTACATCAATGCCAAGAAATGTTATGGGATTATAAGGCACTGGAAAGATTGGGCGTGAGAAATGGATATCAAGAAACAAAAATAAATATGAAAAAATAATAGGGTTATAATCACATAAAAATTTAGTTGGTAAGAAATTACAATGAGCGGTTTTATGTATTCTTGACCAAAATGTTTAATCAAAATCACGAGCGGGTCAAGGGAAAGAAGTACACTAGAATCAAGTCAAACCAACAACAACAAAGAACAGAGATACAACATTGCATTTAAGGAAAAAACAATCATAAAAAGATGCAAAAAACACATAACATGGAAGGCATAGACCACCAAGTAGAGATTAAGGATGTTGAAGAAGCTTACAACCCCACAATGACTCCACTCATTTTGTCATCAAAGATCTGTGTGCAAGAACTAATGAGCTTGAAAGAAAGAATAGAACACATGGAAGTAAGGGGGAAACTAGAAGATGTTAAAATGGAGGAGATGATAATTGTCACACAAAGGCTAAAAGAAGAAAATAACATGCTTAAAGAACATGTGAAAACTATAAAATATCACAAATGTTGGATAGTATGAATGGTACACCCTAAATCAATCCATCCACTCTTCAACAAAATCCAAGGTAGGGGATGAAAAGGAAAGTACAATGCAAATAAAAGAGGTGCAAGAAACACTTTATAACATAGAAGAGAGAGAAAATGAGCTACAAAGTAAGTTAGAAGAGGCTAAGACATGCACACAAGTGATAAAAGAACCATTAGGAAAGCATCAGGAGTTGATAGAGAGGCAAGTCAAGAGTCAAATGATAGAAGAGAGAGAATGACATGATAATTATAAAATATAATTATCAAAGGGCTAAAATATTAGGGAGAAGGCTACAATGGAAAGGGAAAATCAAGCAAGCAAGTAGAATTAGTAAGATGAGAGATGGGGGAAGGGATATGCATATTCATGTCACAATCGTAAACTATGTGGATAAAGCAAGAGTGCTAAGAAATAAAGGTATGTTGAGAGGATCATGTTTGTATCTAGATGAAGACAACCTTTTGGCAGCTGAAAGAGAGAAATGATGAGTGGGAAAAGGTGAGGCTAGAAAGGAGAAAATGATAGAAGCATACCTAAATAATGGGAAAACATATATTACAGCTAGATAAACAATAAGTAAATAAGGAATATGACCCACTTGGGAGCATCTTATGATGGTGAGCTAGAATTTAGAGGCTACCCTTAACAAAGAGGAATTGGGTTAAGGCCCATATCCAGAGATAGATAATTATTTTGAATGGAACACATAAGCACGATGGGTGAAAAATACCAAATTTTGAAGGATACGAGAAGGTAAAATCTAGAATAAAGAAACAAAATGTCAAGGGGTTAACTATAGAGATATAGATGGGAGGAATACAAAGGTTCTTGTTTTTTGGAAATGACCCAATTATGAGGATTAAGTTAGAAAGGTGTTGGTGGGTACTAAAACAAAGCCTCTCTAAGAGGTGAGAGAGGATGTTGAAGAATGGAAGTTGATGTTAAATAGAAACCCTAGATTTAACTAAGAGACCAATTCAACCATGTGTGCTAGAGAGTAACAAGCAATACAAAAACAAAGTAGATGGCTAGATCAAGATCTAAATTAAATACTATTGAGTGGTTGCAATATTTTTTACCATGTTTTATATTTAGGGAGATTAGCTGATGTTTTGTTGATATTTCAAAAATTAGGGCTTTTTTGAATGATTTTTTCTATGTGGAGCCTTTTTTCGGTATGGTTGGTTCTTAGGTTGTTTTTGTTAGAGTCTTTTATTTTCACATATTTTTCTATTGTTTTAGGTTATGGGATCCTATCAAAACCCTTAACTTTACCCAATCTAAAAAATATATTAAATCATATTTACCCTAGAAAGAAAAATAAAATTACGATCTATCAAGGGTTTCAAGTATGTATGTACCAATTTTTGCAGCCTTGTCTTTCTCTATTTGCATGCCTTCTCTCTCTCTATTTGTGCCTTCCTACGAACTGATCTTCTAGCACTCTTCTCTACTTTTTGTTCCTCGCTATATTTTCATTTCTGATTCTTCTGATTTCCCATGATTCCTTCACTTCAATAATTTTCACTTGCACACACAAATTGAGCTAGATCTGAATTTCCAAGAGTAAATTTAATAGAAAATGCAACTCTTATTATATAGAAATATCAATAGCAATTAGGTTAGAATCTACGTTATTTTTAATGTCACTTTTTTATAACTTTAAAACAAATTTTTTGATTTTAATACAATTTACATTTAATATATTATTATTTAAGTTTTTAATATATTTTTAAATAAAATAACTATATGTTTTAAAGTTAATTGTATTATATATAAACAATAAAAACTATTTTTTAAAAATATAATAATATATTATATATTTTTTATCAAAAATAATAAATAAACTATAATTGCTTTAAAACTGTAGTTTTAAAAATAAAATTTGTAAAAACTAAATTTAAAACATGAAAATTGAATAATGTTATTTTAAAGCTATAGTTTTAAAAAACATATTGAAAACAACCAAATTTGGAGGAAAGCGTATGTGTGGTGTTCTGGTGGCAAAGTTAGCGGTTGAAGGGGTTCGCGTGAACCCCCCTTCACGCGAACCCCCTTTTGTGGCACATTTTGGAGCCAAATCCAGTTGGAGGATGATTGGAAGCCAAAATTTGCCACATAAGTGCCAAGTAATTAGGGTTAATGAATTAGTTAAATTACAAAATTTTAACAGAAAATTCATATTTTTATTATCTTTCTAAAAATATAATTTTCATACTTTAAAATTTTGTTTTACTATTTATTTTTTAATTTTTTGCTAACATATGGTTTTTTACGACAATCTGATAATTTTGTTTTACACAATCAACCCAATTTGAAAAATAGTAAAATATATCATAAAAATTGAAAAAAATGTACTGTTTGTTGAAGTCTTCTTCGTAGCTTTGAAAAAAAAAATTATAATAAATCTTAAAAGTTATTGGCATAGACATATATACGCCATTTATTTGAAAATATCTTCACTAAATAATTAATAAAAAAATATAAATAAAAAATACAAATTTTTTGACAAGACCTCGATATTCGAATCTTGAACATATATCTAAAATTTCATGGTGAAAGAATAAGTTTTCATTTAAAAACACCATCGAGGGTCATTCGTTCTTCTTTTATAGCATAAGAAACAACGTACGAATAAAATTAAGAAAAAGACCATATTTTTTACTAAAAAAATAAAAAATATACATGTATTCTACACTCTAAACACAACATTTCATTAGTTTGTGGAATTTCATGAATGTGTACAGTTTTGTGGCTATTACCTTTAGAAAATCAATGAAACTAAAAATTCATGTTTCTAAAGGTACAAAACATACCAAAAAATGGGAGGTTTTATTGTGTTTTGACCCGTATAGTTGAGCTCAGCATGTTGTAGGTTCTTACTGACATAGTAGATTACATAATTAAGAATCCCATCCTTCTTTCCTAGAACATTTCCAATGGTGGGGTCTGAGGCATCAGTGTGTATGTGAAATGGAAAACTCCAATTTGGTCCTCTTAACATCGGTGCAGAAGCTAACATTTGTTTCAAGGTCTGGAATGCAGCTTCACATTTCTCAGTCCACACAAAGGCAACATCTTTTCCCAATAAGACAAAAAATGGTGTTGAAATTCTGCTTAAATCTTGAATGAATCTTTGGTAATGCCCAACATGACCTAAGAAACTCCTTACATCCTTTTTTTCGTAGGTGTTGGCAGATTTATAATAACAGATAGTTTTGATGGATCTACTTGAATTCTAGCAGATGATAGATAGTGTTCCAACACTATTCCTTCAGACATCATCATGTAGCATTTTTTCGTTTCTTAAGGACAAGTTATGCTCCTTATATCCGTAACAACCTAAGCAAGTAGCATCATGTAGCATATGTTGTTACTTATAGAATTTAATATACAATCATGTGGAAGAAGCTAGTCTAGGATGTAGTTATTACCTAGAACATTCATAGTACTCTGTTGCGATAAGATTTAATTCTAAGGACAACTTATGCATTGCAATTTTCCATCTTCTTCTTCATTCTTACCATAATTATTCTGTAAAATGTTAGAAAAAACAATATCCTCCTCATGTTCCTCTATTATACATGACTTCTCCAGCATCATGAGCTGTTGAACTGAGCTCTGGTCTTCTTCTGGTTCTTCTACCCAAAAGGTTTGGTCTTCTTCATTGAATGGTTTTGCAGGGGGGTAGAGCATAATATTTTTAGTACCACTTCCATTAGAGATGATCATATTACCATATTTGCATCCTATGAATGCATTTATAGTTGCTAACCATGGTCTTCCTAGGATGATAGGACATCCTCCCAAACTTGTTTTTGGTTAAATAACAATAAAATCAGCAGAGGTTTTTCCCAAGAGTCTACCACTACTACTACGTCCTCCAAGACTCCTTTAGGCTTAGCTTTTGATATGTCTGCAAGTTGTGAGACTATGGTTTTTGGTCTGAGCCCCCCTAATTTCAAATTGTACATGATTTTCTTTTTCATTACATTTATTGCTGCCCCCAAGTCAATCAGATTGTTTTTTATTATTTTGTCATTGATTGTAACATTTACTAAAGTGTTGCCTAAATATTTGTATTTGGGCAAAAATAAGTTTCCAAGAATAATATCATTTAATTATCTAATGACCTACATAGTAGATGAATCTCTCTTTTTCCTGCCTAGTTTCTTTATGCATAGATATTTAACTAATTTGTTTTAAATGGGCACATCCTTGATAGTTTGAATCAATGGAAGTTTGACACAGATGTATTTCAACTGGTTGAAAAAATCAAAATCAGATTTTGATTTGAGGTCAATCTTCTTTTCTTATAATATTTCAGGAAATGGTGGCTCATTACCCTATGTTTTACCCTTGCTAGAATTTTGCGCAAGTTGTTACAGATCAGCCTGTAACATTTTGGCTTTGTTGTGGATCATCATGCAGAAATGGTGGTTCCTCTGCAATTTCAATAATGGTAGGTCCAGCTAGTGGGGAAAGTGCTTATCCTGAGTGAAGATGGATCTTGTTGATATCAATAGAATAGGTAGGGAATTGATTTGTTTGAGTGGAATAGGCTAGTTGATCATCTTTATTGTTAGGATTAGGTGTTGGTTGAGAGGTTAGTTGTGTAGCTTTTAGTTGGGATCCTACTTGGGGGTTTGGCATCAGAGCTCACTACTACTATTGATAAGGAGGTTGTGGATAAGCTTGTTGGTAATTAGGAGGTGGGTTGTTCCACTACTACACTCCCTTCTAGGGTTGTTGCCATGATTGAGGAGGCTATTACCCTTTTTTTTGTTGGCCTTGGAATTAACATTGCCACTATTTTTTATATTGGTTATGATATGGGGGACATCCTTGAGGGTTATCCCAAGGTGGGGGCTGCATATATGAATTATTAGACCAATTTTGAAATGAATGCATAGGGTATTGTGTCATACCTCATTGCCTCGATGGCCAGGTTTTCTTTGAGAAACATAGAAAACTTTCCCATCTTATGTCTCCAACATCTTGAAATCAAGTGAAGCCTACCTTTCTTTAGCATTGCTAGCTAATTCTCTACATCTACAGTCTGATTTCTTCCTTCTGCATGCATGATAGTACTCTATGATTGTTGCGTCTGCATCTTCTTTCTTCTTTTTGGCATGTAGAGTATCTAGTTGATTGGTCATATCATTGACAATCTCTTGCTTCATGTTTTTCAACATGCTAACAATATCTAACTTAGATATGTCCCTCATTGTTTTGGTAGATAATTCACCTCTTGATCTTACATTCCTTACCCTCTTCATAGTAAATCTTGAGTAATTTTTATAGGCTTCACATATTTGTTCAAAAAAAGCTTTTGAAATGTCCCCTTCTCCTATCAGATCTAGAACATCCATGTCATCCTCATTGAGTCCCTTCAAAAAGAGTAGTTTGAGGGAGTCAAGTGGTATGTCGGTGGTGTGTCTTGACTTTTGAATGCATAACAAGAACCTTTTCAAATAGTATTCCAATGGTTCATCCTCCTTCTATGTCATTATGTAGATTTCATCACATCCTCTGCTACTTGGTCTATAATAATCCTGGTACTTCTCAAGGAATTTTTCCTTCATTTTTGCCCACGTGGCTACAACATTTCTTCCCATGAACCATGAACCATCTCAAGGTTAAATCCTTGATTGTTGCAACAAATAATTTCAGCCTGTGTGCATTAGTAGTATAATCATAGCTCCCACACAGGACATCAAACTCAAAGAGAAAGGTTTCTGGGTCCTCTAACATAGTTCCATGGAAGTTTGAAAGGTTGATGGATAAATATTCTTCATACCAGCAGTTGCATTGTTGTCAGTGATGGGGAGTTTGAAGGTGGTTGTCCCATTTCGAGAATTCTAATTTACTTATTTTGTCATCCCAAGTTGCTCATGTGCATCTTCAGAGCCTTCACTTAGAGGATTGTCTTCAAAAAGAAAACCTAGTATGGAGGTTTCTTCTTCAAAATCTTCAGAGGTAAATGAAGAGATTTTTGCTACTTGTGGATTACGTAAAAATCTACCATGGGCATCCCTTGGACGGTGCATGCATCAACTACTCAACTCATTCAATGGTAATTAGTAGGGAGTTTATTTTGAGGTGAATTCCTAAAACCTAGACTGATTCTAAGAAATGAAAAACCCTTTTCAACAAACTCATAACTTGGCAGTACCCCTGGAAACGGTGCAAAAAATGGTGGAGTAAATCAAGTCACAACAATTATTATGTTGTTTATTAATCCATAGCTATTTAATTATCAGACCTAAGGACGTAAACTTTCAATATTTCCAATGTTGTATGCACAGTTACAAATGTTGGGAGGTATAAGGGAAAATTATTGTCACTAAAATTAGGAAATACAATGTTATAATTGAACTATCTTATAACTAGAAATGAATATTATGGCTATCATTAAATCAAGTAAAATACCTCGATCATACATAAAGGATAAGCTACTACAAATATAATATAATCATGTAAGAAACTATAATAGCAAACAAAAAGAGAGGGTTAGTAGACCGCAAGTGGGCCCTGCCTTGGGTGTTAATCCCTCCTAAGGCCTGTGTCTACCACAATTTAGTAGAACTTATATTTTATTCAATAACATGAAGATTATAAATGGAACATAAAAAAAAATCTTTACCTATGGATCGATCCCATTTTATAGCCTTAGCATTATTTTTATATTCTTCACTCAGAAGATACGTGAAGAGACTACCTTCTTACTAACATTTACAATTTGATTAAATACAAGATTACAACCAATCAATCCAAAGATTCCCATGCATGCAACATAACTATTATAAGGTGTCCTCATATAATGACATAACTCAACTAACTGATCACTCTAAACAACCATTTATCAAATTATATTAACTAGTTCCTTGTTGGAGTTGCAAAGCATAATCAGGTGATGGCATTGAATCTTCTTTGTGTTCTCATAACTACTCTTTTAACAACACGTGAAAACTCAGGTGAAGTGTCCACATTGCTCAAGGTTTCCAGAATTACAGTCTTGCATATGCATGTGACTTCCCTTGGTTATAGGTGCTTTGTTGTGGACAAGTCCCTTTACATTGTAAATGAGTTTCTTTGGTTGCATGTTAGTGGATACACATAACAACTCTTTGGTAATCAAGGCTAACATTCATTCAAAGCACCATTTAATCATTACATTTTATTTAGAAGAATAAATGCATCCATAATCCACAAAATAAAGTAAACTTAGTAGAAATTATATTAATTAATATAAGCTCCATAAGTTCAAGATATAATAGATATGTTCAGTAGTATATGGGAAACACAAGTTTAGGGGGGCACATATGGATAAACAAAATACAACAGATGAGGAATTTGAAATAGTAAATAAAAGGGCTCATCATAAGTAGAAAAGAAAAACAAAGGAAAGGGTAGACCCAATTGTTCTACGAGAAAGGGGAAGAGTGTACTCCCACTACCATTTCCATGTAGATTTGTTGAACTTTGTGTTGGAGCTACTTAGAAGGACTTAAGGGTGATTAGTCCCCAAGTGGAATGTGCCAAGGAGAATAGAAAGAAGTACAAATACACCCCACATGGTGAAGAGAACTATATGGAGATCATTTGATTTTCTCTACATCCCCCCACAAAAATATGGGTAGTGGGAAGTCAATCCTACGAGGATAATAGTCACCTCAACACTTCTCAAGACCTACAGATAATTACCACTGCAGATGAACAAAAACCCAATTGATTTTCAAATGATGACACAATGTACTGGGGTAATACTAACTTGCATGTACCCTTGGTGCCACCATAATTTAAATTGCACCATCCATCTTGTCATTGAAATTGAATAGATAACCTGTAAATGGACCTGAGAAACTGTATAAATTGAGAAAATTATTGAATCCACCTCGGATAGAAGCGTATGGAATGGGCCATAACATTTAAACCCTATGGCCCATTCCATACAGTTTGGTCCCTATGTTTTTTCTGACCCAAGTTTGTTTTTGAGCCATTTTTTGTTCCTGTGCATTGTCTAATTTTGTAGTGTGTCATTGTGTTTCGTGATTTTGTATTTCCATGAGTGTGAGATACCATTCGATGGTTTCTCCCTTTTTTGGGGCATGTGAGATGGAACAATGTGAGCACAACCCAAAAAAGAGGACTTGTAGCTGACGTGCACATGTGTTGTAGTATTCGTGCAAGGGAAATAGGGGATTTTGCATGGTGTATATCATGGCATATACATAGTAATATAATAGAAAAACCAATAAAGTGTTAGTGACAAGTAATATGAAGACAACATAGTATATGTGATTAAAAGCATGTAAAAGCACACAAATAGAACAACATGGAAAACAATATGCCACATACATGGGACACCACTCAAGATGTCCCGAGATAATCGAAACACCCAAGGACAATAAGCAACAATCAAGTAACATAGGGCATTTCCTACAAACAAGTGAAAGCAAAGACCAAGCATGTAAAACAAGAAGAAATTTATTGTATGAAAATGATTTTTGTTTAGAAATAACCTACAAAACAGATACTACACATGAAGTACCCATCAGCATGTTAGAGTAATAAATAGTATGACATGATGTATCTATTGAGTAAATGAGGTAAGAGAAAGTAAAGTAGAAAATATATGTAATAATAGCCCCTGCATGTGAGAAAGTATAAACGGGATAGCCTAATAACTATAAAACAAATGGTAGATAGTAGTGTCAAACATCATGCATCGTGTAACAATATGTGTGTAACATGTATTCAACTCAATGTACTATGTGAGTGTACATGTGTATAGAGCTAGTAATAGCACGTGAGCAGTGCAATGTGAACGTCAAAAGAGAAGCATTGGGTGAATAAAATGTGGAGTGTAGTAATAAAGTAATAAGTGGAGTTGTCCAGTTGAAGGTATGAGAAGTGTTTATAATCCCAACTAAGTGTAGAAATGAATTGTTATTAAAAAACTTTATTTGATGGTGCATATGAAATTGAAGTGTTGTTAAGAAATCAAATAATGCTGAAAATTTAGCCAACCGGTGATGAGACCAAATGGCAGGTCCTTTGAGTTGAAAACAAAGAAATGTTTTGTACTTTTCTAATGGCCCATTGGAGGAAACATTGCAAGAATTTTCGGTCACAAAGAAAGGTGTGAAATGAATTCCCACAACAAACATGAGTTCTAAAGGTAAGTGTTGGAGTATGCAGAAAAACATATCCTAAATAAACCCCAGATGAAGATCTGGAAATTAAAAGACGTTATCGTACAACAAGAACACAGAGAAAAAAGAAACATTCAAAGTGCAATAAAGTTATATTATATTTCAAAAATGAATTCATGTCATTTATAATCATACTCAAGGTTTAAATTTGACATCCAATTAGATGTTTGGTATGATTTTAACCATAAAATATTTACAAATATTTTATTTGATTGTCTCATACAACTTACATATTTAAAATATGACCATCATTTTTATATGGAGTTATATGTAAATTTTATTAATGTACAACATGTTGAGAATTGTAGGGTGTTGTTACTGGGGATGGAGGAAAGGGAGGGGTTTTTTGTAGAAGGGAAAAATGGTAGAGAGATCTTAGGCATGCTTCTTCATTTGTTCGGATCAGAATTAAAGGGGCATGATCTATTGTTGAGTAACCCCTGAAAGTAAAAATGAGCTGAAATAGAAAGATTTGTAAAGGAGGGGACTCTAGAGATAAATGTGAATGTAAGATCTAGTATCTCAGTGTTGCCAATTTTGAAAGTGGCCTTTTACAAAGTAAGGCTTGATACTTGTGGATAGTTAAATCCCAGGCCATTTTAGTTGGCAATTATTTGTGAATCCCTCTAGATATTGAAGGCACTAGAATATGCAATGTTTGTTGGGATCTCAACATTTCTCATTTATATATGTTGACTTTGACGACAAAAAATGTGCTAGATCAGGTGGCACCATGGAAATGTCATAAAAATTGTTGACGATTATGCCTATTGCACCATTTACAAGATCTATCTCAACCCACAAATTAGTTTTCAGCACGATTTTCCAGTTTTTGTAAGGAAATTTTGTTACAAGTGATCATCATCAGCTCCCCTAAATTAATTTTCCTAGTAATTTGTGCAATGGACTAGGCGATAAAAAAGTTCAATTCTTTCAACATGTTGAAGTTGTGGTGGTCGACATGGTCATTCTTTAAAAATAAATGGCTTAAATCATTGAAGCTATGAATTTTCTAGTGAGAGATGTGTGTATAAGTGAGAGACATAAGGATTTCAATCCTAGTAATTTGTGTAATGGACTGGGCAATAAGAAACTTCAATGTTTTCAACATGTTGAAGTTGTGGTGGTCAACATGGTCATTCTTTGCAAACAAATGGGTTGAATCATTGAAGCTATGAATTTCCTATTGAGAGAGGTGTGAATAATTATGAGACATAAGGATTTCCAGTCCACAAAACGAGGATCAATATCATGAATGTGGGGAAGTAGTTGGTGAAAGGAAACATGTGTGTGGATTGATTTGCAGTTGTTGCAGATGAGATTGTTGAGCTCATAGTATTTATTAGATATGATTTCCAAGCCCTGCAATACCTTGAATTATTAATTTTAGTGGAGGTAGAAGGGTTTTGTGTTAGAAATGGTGAAGAATAGTATCAAAATTCAATTATTGTTATGGTGCCAAATGTGAATTAGGTGCTATGGAGGACAATTTTGTGTTGGTGATATTGCTTGTGGACTTATTCACCTTTATCAAAGATGGACCCAACTCCTATAAAGAATTGGGAACATCATGATTTCTCGAACTGTGTGGGATGTCAAACTATTGGTGATCCAACATATCTATACTATCAAGACCCATGTTGTTCCAAAATGGAACTACGAAAAAAATTGTCACTCATATAAATGAGCATGACCATTCATTTTTCATAGGTGGATCCATCTTTTGAAGATTATTCAAGTGCCAAAATGGAGCACCTAACTTGAAAATGTTGGTAAGAGTTCTTGAATAGGTTCTAATTAGATATGATTTCTTCCGAGACAATGCCGATATAAGAAGAAATAATGTGGAAAGGTTTTTATAAAAGGATCTCACTCCAAAAAGAAAAAGTTCAAAAGACGTCAATTCCTAAAGTAGGACATGAACAAATCTTGGAGAGACGAACAATTGTTGGAGAGGCATGAAGCTTCCATCTATCCCCAATACGATATTTGGTGTAACTCCAGTCTTGAGTAGTTTGAATAAGATAAATTGGTTACATAGTTGTTTCATATAGGCATCAAAGAAGATATGTGTTACCTATATTTGAGAATTTGACTAGGTGACAGGCCTTAAGACCTTTCCAACATTAAAGAATACAAAAAAATGAATGCTTAAAGAAAGTGACAATACATGGAGCATGTGGGAACTTTCCTGTTCACTAATATCGAGCTCAATAACACTCTTAGTAAGCGTTTTCTAAATGGCGATATGTTCTAGAAAATTTGGCTCAACATCTCTTGAAAATTTGGAAAGTGTATATTGATAGGTTTTGGAAAATTTCTCCACCTTCAAATCATATTTCACAATGTATTTTAGAACCACATGGCGAGAAAGCACAAAGAAAGAACGAACTAAAAATTAACGTTGGATGCTCATATTGATAACATCATTTGGTTGTAGATGTTCAATCTATCATCATTTCTTGCAGAGTGGTACTTAATTTTCCCATCTTACTCAATGAACAAGCTTGAATGGGGGCAAGTCTCTTAGGGTGCATTATACTGACATTGGAGGAATGATTGTTTTTCTGCAAACATGTGTGTTCTGACAATTTAGTGTGGCACTGAATACAATTAAGTAGTTCTTTCAGGTCTGTGAGTGTAGAAGAACATAGTATTTGTGTTGAGTCCAACAAGCAAAGGTCAAGGGTTCCAGGCGAAAATGTATTTATCAACTTATTTTTCAATGGCCTCTATAGGTGTTGGATATCCCCAATCCAATACATCAATGTTGGGTGCATTTTCAAGCCATAGGAAACCATGGACATGTGTGGAACCTCTATTTTACCAATCATACCTACAAAAAATAAAGAGCTTAAATAAAATTCATATAGTTCAAAATAAAGCGGGAGAGGAGGGAAATGCATCACCTATACCAATAGTCTTGCACCCTAAGGTGTTTCTTTGAGACTTCTTCACAAAATATTGTCAATTTGTGGTGAAAGTACACAAAAAAAAAGTAAGGGTTTGAAATAATGTTGAGGGTCCTCCACAATTGTACAACATAAGAATCTATGGTCAAATATCGAGGCATAATAATGTGGAGGTTCAGCTGTTTTGTGTTTATTGCACTTAAAGTACAGAAAAAAGTTGGACCCAATTGTTTGACCATGTCTAAAACCTCATTACTGGGAAAAAATCCATCCATATTTGTAGCACATCAAATGTAGAGTGTATTCTAACATAAATTTACCAACACTAACAAAGAAAGAAGCAACACCTTATCAATGCATAACAATGAAAAATTCATCAAAAGAATGTCTCAAAATTTACACCTTCAATTAAATTTATAAAGATGTTTCACACACATGACATGCACAACACAAATGGATCTTAATAGAACAACCATGGGAGATTCTTAGCCCATTCGAAATCCCAAAATAGCTAAAACCACCCCTCCCCCATCTCTCCCCCCCATTTATCGAAAGACCATATGAATGATTTTGTATGGACTGTACAACCCTAAAACCTCATATTTTTATTTTTTTCACATTTTCATTCTAATTAACTTTTATCTCATTTGACCATTCTTGACCTCTCACTAATATTTAGATTGAAATTTTTCATATTGTTGAAATATTAAATCTAACCTATTTAATGCAGTACAAATTATAAGTAGTAAATCTATCTTAATAGTGGCTTTGTAATTTCAATATATTCTACAACTTATTAATTAAAGACAACTAATCAATAAAATTGTAATGTCGAGCAATATTTAAAAAACTTGAATCTTCAACTTAAATAAAATATTGAAAAGAAAAAATAAACGCCTTCATTGGATATATATATATATATATATAGAGAGAGAGAGAGAGAGAGGGGGGGGGGGGGGGGAGGGAAAAAACAATAAATGAGTAACGCCCACAAGATGCCATGGAAAAACATAAACATATTCATTGTTGCGCAATATACATATGTGTGTGTGTTATACATACATACATACATACACATATATACATATATACATATGTATGTGTGTGCACATAGATACACACACACACACATACATGCATGCATGCATGCATGTATGGATACGTACACATATGCACACACATACACATATATGCATATATGTATACACACACATGTGGGTGAGTGTGTGCGTGTGTGTGTGTTATATGAAAGAAAAAAGTAATGAATTCGTAATAAGTTGCACCCTTAAGACATGCCACCTCACAAGATGATATAAATTTAATTTGAAAATAAGAATTCTACTATTTCCAAGGAAACTATAAGTTAAGGAGGGATTGAATGTTTGGTACAACTTTACCCAAAAAATATAACATTCAAAAGTCACTTATATTAAACTTACATAATGTCATGTAAATTTGAGCCTAAGCATTGAACTTCACTATAGACTTTTTGCAATTTCGAGAAAATGATTTGAATTTCGAAACTATAAATTTTGAATACTTTTTTTCCCATGACCATGAAATTAACCCTTTGAATGCTTCAAGGATGAAAGATTTACCATTGACCACAAAAACAAAGAAAATTTTCAACAAATCAAAGCATCGCCTCAGACAATTGTATAGGATGCTACCGAAAGGGATAAACTATTACCTGTTAAGTCGACATTCTCCGTGCCTTCAACCAAAGTTAGGCCTTGCACTAAAATTAGCACTTACATGGCTAAAGTGATTGTCTTGTCTTCCTTCGAAAAATAAGAATAAAATTTTAGGCTATCACTTTTTATATTCAGCGATATAATATTCAAATTAAAATAAGATTACATCGCATAACATTGTTGGATTTTCTACATTGAAATAATTCTACAAGTCATCTGAGTGGTTGTTGTTAGAGGTGATTTTTAATGGATCATCTCTCACGTACCCAGCAAGTGATTCCATAACACAGGTTTTTGCACTCACCACAAGATACACAATTGTTTTAGTTTTATGTCCCGCCACTCACTTTTGCATGTTTATGTCCTACCATGTCAACACTTTTTGATCAAACAAAATTACATATTCAACACCTCACATAATTTTAATATGGATTTTTGATATCAAATCTGAAATAATTAAGCAATAATTTTTTTATCTTTTATTACTCAACATACGAGTGACGTCCTTCTTCACTTTACGCTCACACCCATCACAACCCATCTAGACCTCCAAATCCATAGTTTGTCAGCAAGGCCATTGTGTTTGGTCCTTTAAAAAACATTTCTTATGTACCATTCACGCACAAAACAACAAGGGAAAAGGACGATCCATTATAGAAACAATAAAATTGTTGGTCAAATAGCTATTGTTATGGTCGCAACCTAAGGAACAAAATTTTTTCCTCACACCGAAAAACTCAAGTGCTCGGTTGAGTGTTCACCATTACCCAAACGCATTCTTGAGCCAACACGTTGCACAAAAAATGGTACATTATAAACCCATCCCTTCTGCACATCATATCACAACCACCCATCATCATCTTTAACAAAAAAAGATTAAAAATAATAATTCACAGATATCAAAACCCAAAGAAAGCTCAAACCCACATCAAAACAACCATGTGGGTCCCTTACATGGAGAAAAGGGTGTCACAACGGCATGCTTTGGTTCCGCAAGTCTTGGAATGGCCCTTCAAGTTGGATGAGATGACATAGTTTTTAAAGGACTTGTCGTATGTTCACTTCTTCTCATTGTGCTTGTCGTAGAAGTGCTTCTTAATGCCTGTGAGGTCACCCAACATTTGTAACAACTTACAATTTTCTCTCTCCATTTGTATGCCTTGTATACAACGTATAGGCCCCATGAGTCGATCAGGGAACCATCATAGCATAAAAACGTGTAACCAGAAGTGCATTTTCCTTTGTAAATAGAGGACTGGCATAAAGCCACCAACCCCCTACACCACTAGAGCTTCCGCAACTCTCCATTGGATGATGTCATTGGCCGATCAGACGCTTCCCACAAGAAACTGAATGAAGGTTTGCAATAGTAAAAGACACAATTTTTGAGGTTTGCAATATGTTTAGGGTTTCCAGCATGGACGGTCGTGATTGTGTCATGCATTAATGACCACCCACACATCATATTTATCGTCCATTAGCGTAAGTCTACGTCAGTCGTGGCCATTGAAAATACTCAAAAATATAATTGACAGCTCACATGAATTCGTATTTCAACGTCTTCCTAAGCATTCACCTCAATCATGGATTTCTCTATTGTGTGTCAGTTGCGGGAGGCACCATTCTACTTGGGAAAACACCTTTTGACGTAAAAAATATATAGCATACTATGTATCAAGCCAACATGATAAGTAATTTGCAACATGAATAATATAAGTGTGTGAGAGAGAAACAACATAGCAAGATCAATACAAATATTTTCAGATTTTTAGCATATATGATTTTTTTTATTTTTAGACCCCCTGAGGGCATAAATGAAAACATATTCTTCGAAGAGAATGAAGGGTGATCCGAGAATGCCCCCAGGGGGAAATATTTATATTTTTAACGGTTTTAATGAATAGAGACTAGGTAATTAGAGAGGGGAAATGAGGTTTCCCCATAATGTGTATGTGCACATTGAGGTTCGAGTGTGTAGCTGCTCCCTCAACGTTCAAGTTGAACCTACAAACAAAGTATGTCATTGTGAAACACAAGGGGAAATTGGACGACCCCCAGTGTGAGTAACATATGAAGTAATCGATGAGAACATCTTGAGGAGGTGGAGAAGCTACCAAGGGAGAACGAGGCTTCGACTTTAGTTGTGCCAAAGAATGTGACCCAAGCACATATGCCATAGAAACTTTGGGAGGAGAGCAAGGTGGACTAGATCCATAAGAAGCCATGTGTGACTTAGATGATTGGTGAATAGAAGTATGAGGGGAAATCCCTATACTGAAAAAAGGTTGAACCATGTATGAATTAAGAGCCGATATATTATGAGGATATAATAAATACGCAAGAGACTCAATGCAATGAGGGTAACATGTATCAATCTCAAGAAGAGGGAGAGACACAAGGACAACCATAAGTATAAGAGGTGATATGAAAGCATTAGGAGTAATAAAAACATACCAAGGTGTGCAAAAAGTAGAATATGTAAAATTATCATGAGTTGCACCATGTATATAGGTATTGGTCAACATAGCATAGAGAAGTGCATCAATTGTAGTGGAAGTCAGCTTATGAACTTGATTTTATAGGTCACCTCCAACATGCATTACAGAAAGGACTTCCTGTGGAGGAATAACATAGGTAGCAAGAGGCTTATTGAGTGGTTGCATCTTGCCATTACATGTAGCCATAGGGATACTATTGGGTTGGAATTAAATATTTGGGCCAAGTAGTAGAAAAGTTGCACTGGCACTTGGAGGACTATGAGAAGATCTAGGAGTGGAAAATTGGACACCCTTCTCAATAAATTCCTTGACATGGGAAGAAGAAGGAGAAATACAAACATCATTATGTTCACCATTATGCAAAATATCCTTATGAAAAATAATAGTAGAAACACATACATCATTTGTAACAATATTTTGTTCCCAAACAGCTAAGACGTCATGTTGTGAAGAAAGAGAAGAAACACTAGCATCATTTACAATAACATTTTGTGCATGAGTAGATAAAATCTCATTTGGAGGAAGGGAGGGAACACATGTATCATTTGCAACCAAATTTTGTGCACAAGTATTTGAAAGACTCTTTTGAGAGGAAGGAGGGATATCCCAGTCAAAAGGATGTGCATCAAGGAGATCTTGTATAATATCCCAATTGTAAAGGTGAGTAAAGGGTACAACAAGCATGACATGCAACCAAGGTTGACCAAAAAGAATATTATAATTGAGATTATGAGGCATGACCTGGCATTGATTATTAAGAGTACAAGGACATATTGTAATTTACAAATTGATCTCCCCCAATACTCACTTAGGCATATTGTTTAATCTATGAATACATAGGGAAGATGGGGTTATATCATTAGCAGAAAGTCATATTTGATATTAAAAAATATTGCAAATGTTAAGGCTGGAGCCATTATCCTCAAGAGCACATTTGACCAATTTGTTATGAATTTTGACTTGGATAGAGAATGGAGGAGTCTCATCCATGATGTAAAATAATAGAGAATCAATAGAAACCATATGACCCTAGAATATAGAAAAATGATTCAAGAGAGTAGGAGAAGATAGATCCGATGCACAAGATACAATACTCGGGTTCACCAAATGATTTAACCTAAATGATTAATCTTTAAGGGAGTGGTAACCAATGGTAGATTATCCTAATCAATCAATTTCCATAGCTAATTAAAGCAATATCAGGAATAATCATTGAATAAAGCCAAATAATGATAGACAATGTACCAAAGCACTAGCAATGAGAGGGAGAAGAGAACTTAGCTAATATTCTGTCTTTTGCACTAATCTGAGTCAAATTGATGAATTAAAAGGGCAATGGTATGATAAATCTTCATCTTTGAAATTGTACCTTGAAAATCTACCTGGACCATAACATCAAATTCGAACCATAGTCGGGGTAGAGTATGGCCCTTTTTGTACGATTTCGTCCTTATGCACTTTCAGCTCCTAAAACTTTCTAGGTTTGTGCACAACATCCTAATCTATTCATGTCTGTAAGTTTGACCTTCGACACTATGTTATGCTTGTTGTGTAGCTAATTGAATCTTCAAAACCCTAGATGGTGAAGGAGTCTTGCAAAATAAACATTAGTTGGGTTGTGGGCACCCTTGTGTACCGCTGACGTTGCCACTACTCTGAAGTCCAAAGATAGCTCAAACCACATGTCGTTCTCACAGGGCCTAACATGTGATATCTAGAATGTATGCAACCATATTGATAATCATAACCTTGCAAAAATGTGATTGTACTTGAACCTTTTCCCTAACTTGACTTGAGAGGATGTGTCTTTGGTTCTTATAGATATGAGTTGATGAATTCCCTAGAATGAGTATGCAAAGTACATGAAGCTCAAGGGGGTCTTGGAACAACTTTACTTGCGATTAGTATTTGCTCATTAGAATCCTAACAGTCAAGTAAATAAAATGCCCTCTCCTAATAAGAGATGAATCACTGTCTTATATTTGTGTTATTGATCTGGGACACTCGAATAAAGTTGACTAGAAGTGTACCAAAGGAATTCAAATTGAGAAAAGTATCATTGTAGGAAGAGGGACCGAAACAACCATGTCAACCCATGGCGTATGGATGTTATGGCCCTTCCTAGATGCTATGGTCCCAACTGCATGTGTGAATAATCTAAAAGTTGGGATTGTAATATGCTAGGGTGTAGCCTAATTTGATGGATTGATATGATTGTTATACAAACAAGTAGGTTGTATGTGCAAGCAAGAATGAGTGTGATATAGCTAGGGATAACATAATTGGTCAAATTGAGCAAGTGTGGGCTAGTACAAGAATTTTGTACAATTTGTGTTTTTGCAGACATGAATTAGCAAAATGAGTGTCTACAAGAGCCCATTTATTCATTGTGCAATAATTTAGCTAAGGAAAATTTGTTGAAAAGAAAGGAAAAATCAAGATGGGCCATGCCTGACTGCTCATAGCAAAAACCTCATTCTCGTAGGAAAATAATTTGCATAGATTAGATATGTATTTGATGCACAAATAAACATGATATATTTGTGTTGGATGTTACATTTATCTCTTGAAATATAGCATAAAACAAATATGGTCATCACATGTATATAATGGCTACTAAGATGAAAAAAATTTAATTTTTTGATATATAAAATTAAAAAAACTAAAAAAAACACAATTTTTTTGAATCACATAGAACTTATAAAAACATGAGCTTAAATAATGTTTATATGAAATGAACATACCCTGATCATTAAATTATATTTTCATTGGAAAAAACACTCACATGAAAAAGTACACATTACTATGTGTAAGACATTGAAATATAAAGGAAAATGGAAAGAATACATTCATCAGGTTACTATAAACGAGAAAGAAAATACAAGTCTTTTCAATAAACTGCTTAAGATTTGAACTAAAATTACAACAAAAAGTATTGTAAATTGGTTACCAAAAACAATAAAGGAATTACACGCATATAAGAAAAGAATCTAGAAAGCATCATAGAAAATGGTGAAATCACAATCTTCAATATAAAATATCTATGTAGCCAAGAAACGCCTAAGGGGCCCACGTTTCTGCCTGGAAACGTTTCGGAAACGCGAAACGGGTACGAAACGTTTCCCAAAAAAAAAAAAAAAAAATTAATTTTTTTTTAAAAAACGTCTAACTTATCTAGATCTAAGATTATTATCATGTATATGTGAATCATTGAAATTGTAAGTATGTTGAATGATGAGTTATGACTCTTTAGAAGTTCAAATTTCAATGAATACAAAATATTTTGAGTGCTTTATCAATTATCTCGTATGGTCTACAAATTTACAATTATAAAATGAGTATTATGCATATATATATATATATATATATATATATATATATATATATATATATATATATATATATTGTACGGACGTTTCCATCGACGTTTCGTATCTAAGGTTTTTTGAAAATTGCCGTTTCCGCGTTTCGTACCCGTTTCCGTTTCCGTTTCCTGGCAACATAGAAAAATATTGATAAACAAGTATCTATGTTGCCAGGAAACGGAAACGGAAACGGAAACGGGTACGAAACGCGGAAACGGCAATTTTCAAAAAACCTTGGATACGAAACGTCGACGGAAGCGTCCGTACAATATATTATTAAAAAAATAATAAAAAAAAAAAAATATATATATATATGCATAATACTCATTTTTATAATTGTAAATTTGTAGACCATAAGAGATAATTGATAAAGCACTCAAAATATTTTGTATTCATTGAAATTTGAACTTCTAAAGACTCATAACTCATCATTCAACATAGTTACAATTTCAATGATTCACATATACATGATAATAATCTAGATAAGTTAGACATTTTAAAAAAAAATTAAAAAAAATTTGAAAAAAAAAAAATTTTTTTTTTTTTTTTTTGGAAACGTTTCGTACCCGTTTCGCGTTTCCGAAACGTTTCCAGGCGGAAACGTGGGCCCCTTAGGCGTTTCCTGGCTACATAGACAAGTATCATCAAGAAAGGAAGGACCATCCTATTTAATGGAACGGTCAAGCATTAAAGACCTAGGCATGAGAAGGAAAATGGCAATATGCATTAACTAGGTAGCCCGCCCATTTGCCTAAAAGAAAATCATCTAAAATATAGCCCCTAAAAAAATTTGGCCATGCAAAACCTCTTCATTGATTAGTGAAAAAATCGAAAAATAATAGTAAGACCAGGGAAAATATTTAGAAATCACCAGACATACAAAAATAAAGACAGAACTGACTCGTACATGGAAACTGTTCTAAAGCCACTCATAACTGGGAATAAGTGAAATAAAATACAAATATGAGGGGCCAGATAAGAGCATAAATTCCAAGACACAGTGTTTAAATGGAGCCCATTGCTTTGGCAATAATTTAGCTGATTAAGGAATAATTGTTGGAAAAAAGGAAAATTAAAGCTCATAATATTGAGGAATGTTGTGTCTATTGGGGCCACATCAAATTTCCATCAGAATAAAGTAAGCAAGGACAGGTTTTAAAATATCAATCAGAACAAAGAAAATATGCAGAAAAACAATGTGTTTCAGCTGTCCTTGATTAATTGAAAAAACCTGCACTAGCAGGGCCTCTGTTAAATTCTGCACTGATTAATAATTAACAGTGTGTAGGTTTTGTTTTTGTATGACCTCATTTTCTTAACAATCCTTAGGGCTCGTACCTTAGCTCTGCACCTCCCATTTACTTGCCATGGTCCTCTATCATTGCAGTATTTTTTTATGAACTTTGATTTTCATTTTCAGGGCTCCTGAGTGACTGATTTTCCCCAACGCAAGATGTACTGTGAAGTGTTCCTTGCTGCTAAAAATGGCGATAGCAGGGCTATTCAGAGATTGCATGCCCAGAACCCCAGACATCTGAAGGAGGTTACTTTTGAGGGAAACACCGCCCTGCATATTGCTGCAAGAGAAGGCCATTCGGAGGTTGTTAAGTGGATTCTTAACAATGTGAAAGGATGCAGCATGACTGGAGCTCGTAATGCTGATAGTAATACACCACTGCACGAAGCTGCCAAGCGGGGTAATCAGGAGGTACTCAAGATTCTCCTTCAATACAACAGATGTCCAGCCGCCAAACGCAATCAGTTTGGAGAGTCGGCTCTGCTAATAGCTTCAGAGCACGGTCATGTGGATGCAGTGAGGGTTTTGGTGGAATTCACGCCACTGTACATCATTCTGTGGCCAAGAAACGACCACCAAACATGCCTGCATGTTGCTGCTTACGGAGGGCATTTAGGTAATCCCTATTAGCTTCTTTTTAATACAGTCATCTCACAAGAACTGTGAAGGACCAACAAAAAAAAAAGAACTTAGAAAACTGTTCTGTATATATGATTTTTTTGAAATTATTGACTTTGATGTGAATGTGGTTCAGAGGTTGTAAGATTGATACTTGACAGGCGAAGTTGGTGCAACATATTGCATCTGATTACACTGATTCCTGACATCCACGGTGCCACTCCACTGCACTCTGCTGTCCATGGAGGACATCTGGAGATTGTTAATGAAATTGTACGTAAAACTCTACAAACTCAGCGGTCTTGTACGAATAAGTTTTACAAGGGTTTAATGACAAAGAAGGATAAGTTTGGAAGGTGTGCAGTACATGTAGCAGTGATCAAGGGCCACTTCGACATGGTAGAGGAGCTCATTACCACAATGCCAGACTGTGTTGAAATTCGCAGCACAGACCTTAAAACCACTCTACACTTTGCTGTTGAACACAACCGATTTGAAGTAGTGCGGAAGATCATACTCTTTCAAAACAACACAGAAGAAGTGGCGAAAATGGTGAGCTACGACAGGGACATATCTGGAAACACAGCATTGCATTTGGCAGCCATTAATGGAGTGGATCCCCAGGTTGGCCATACTTTATGTGTGTTTACTTTTGTTTGGCATGTTTAAATTGCTATAGGTCTGGTGAATCAGCTTAAACCAGGAAAGAGTAGACCTCGCAACCGACTTAGGAAAGTAATCCACTGACAAATAATATTGTTTTAATATTTTTTTTAACTGGTGGTATTAGTTCATTCCAGGTTTTTGCTGTTTGGCAAGAATAATAGTTTCACATAATTGTTAAAAAAAAAATTACAATTTGAGTTCATACTTTATTCCATCGTACGTTCTTCTATGTAGTACAAAATTATTCACTATCAAACCCATAAGAATATATATAACATTACTTTACCAATTGCATAAGAATCTCAAGTCTCTGTTTTTTCATGAAATACTTAAATTGCTTTTATAGGACCACCCTATTCTTTATTCTCTAGTTTTAACAGTTTTTTCTTTCTGCGGGACCATTCACTGTGTAGGATGTCATTTACCTTTTTATTTTCATTGATTTTTGTCACTTGAATAAAATTGTTAGACAAGCTTTTAGATAAAATGTGTGGAATTTATCGATTCAGGTTTTAGATCACACCCTACTCGAGAAGATATTTATATGAGAATAACAGACTGTTTTAGGAAGTCCATTATTCTATTAGTTAATTTGATTCTCAGTTTTCATAGTCTTTAACATGTTAGAAGTTTTTGCATAAATTGTGTGGGACATCCAAGTCCTTTCTTTTCTTAGCCAATTTGATCCTCGCCTTCTCGAGAAACTTTGCTTTGGCATATATCTCCCTCTCATTAAAAACGCAAATGAATGATTTAATGTTTTCACAGTCAACAATATATTAGAGAAACTTTTAGATAAGTTGTGTTGGGATTTTTTATGGACATTTCATATCCTATGATCCATCATCACAAAGATACTTATTGAAAATAACAGTATTTAAATAAAGTCATGTTATAAACTTAGAGATTTTACATCCACATTGTATTGTTGAAAATTTGTTAGTTTTTACTATTACTAGAATTAAATGCAAAAGAACTCTATTTCTATCCTGGCACAAAGATTTATATCGCATTTTATTACTATCTGTTTAAAACACTCTCAGATATCAAATCTCAAAGTCCTTTTTTATTTGTTGGTTATACAGCTTGTAGGATTTCTTCTATCATTTCCCAATATAAAGGTGAATGCAATAAATAGCGAAGGATTGAGTGCAATTGACGTAGCTGCAAAAGACAACCCCAACAGTGTACAGATCATTAGCATTTTGGAAGATGCTGGAGCTTCTCGAAGTTTCATAGGGCATTCTGATCCTCGGCAATCCATGGATTCCAAGCAAGAGAATAGCGGGGATCAAAAAATAATGGATGTGGACACACTTGTTGCTTCACTCATTGCTACTGTAACATTTACAGCCATTTTTACTGTGCCTGGAGGAATTGATGAGAAAGATTTAAAACACCAAGGTGTTGCCCGAAGGGCACTGGAGACCCTTTTCCAAGTGTTTTTATTCTCAGACAGTCTCGCAATGTTTGCCTCTCTCACAGTCGTCATTGCCTGGTTATTTCGAGAACGATTACAAAGCAAGCTTATTGCAGATCGGTCATTGTTGGCAAATCTGTCAGTGCTGAGCTTGGGAACCTCCATCATCTCTACCGGACTGGCATTCTTGAGTGCAACAATCCTAGTCACAATACCCCATAATTATAACAACATGAAGAATCGTCATGATGCGAAGGAATATCGATTGTTGTTAGGAGGGGAGATATTCACAGCATTCTTTGTGCCATCTCTTGCACTCGGTTTTTTGACAGTGTTATGGGTTATCGAGTATTATTTCAAGGCTACTGTGGAAATTCAAGTCCGACTTAAGAAGCAACTTAAACAGGTCATCATCTACGTAGTTCCACCGTTTGTCATTGTATTGGGAATTATCATTGGTTATGGGGCAGTGTAATGTTTGATAGAGTGGTAAGACATGTCTTAGGTCTGGTATAAAATTGTCAAGATAATGTTTTCTTACTTCATTCTAAGTTTAAAAAATTAGATTTGGGTGCACTTTGGAATGGTATTAATCATGGAGGGCTATTGATCTCTACAGTTCTACAAGTAGCCCAAGTATTGATCTCCCTTGTGGTTAATCCACCCTTCTTGTTTGTGCCTCCTATATCCAAAACATGGATTTTTGCCTCTCTAACATGTTAGGACAATGGAGTGTATGGTACTAGACTAGGGTTTTTACTAGGCTTCCTTCTTTTTCATTCCATCCTTATCTGTTATTTGTTTAATATTTTAGGTCAAATTACACACCAATAGAATTATTTTTCGAGTTTCAATTATCTATAAAATGCATAAATATCATAATTTATTAAAGCATCTGATATCTATCGAAACATTTTTTTTTTTTGGAAAATGGTTAAAGACTTTGAAAGGCTCCCATAACTTTAAACAATCACCAGAAGATGTAAATTTTCCAATCCAAAGAGAATACAACTTACAATAAAGTCTACAACAGAAGATCCACAAAGAGAAAACCCCAACACTGCCCTACTCAATCCGCAAAATAGCCTACATAATTCTGCCAAAAGTCAGCAAAAAGCCTTCTCCAGTAGGTACCGCTATTTACACCCATAACCCCAACAGCTAATGCAAGGAGCTTGACAATTCGTTCGTTTGGACATTAGTTTTATTTGGAGGTCGTTACTTCTTTTTATCCAATTCCATACTTTATTGATATTTCCAGGGTCAGGATCGCAAGGAATACATACTTCCAAGAGTTAATCTTTTGAAAGAATATTTTGGGTGACACCGTCTTAACCGAAACAGTTCCTCTGGCTGAACTGCAGTGACAGGGGCAACTATCATCCCCTCTGCCACAGGGAGGGTATGATAGTTAGAATCCATTGCTATAATGGGTGGCTCTCTCACAAGAGGTTCCTTTTCCTCTTAGTAATGAGGACAATTTCTTCCTCCACTGCCTCCGAACCTGACTCTGAGGTAGTTTCCAAATTGCCTTTGACTGTCAAGTATGTGCTTTAGATTTTGGCGCAATCTGATGCCATGTCCCCTAAAGTAAAGCACTTCCGACACCTGATATTCGAAAGGTTAAAAGAATTTGGAAATTCGGAAATTTTCCAAAGCTTCCGTTCGGTTGGGTTTAGAAAATTTACAAATATATGATATATAAAAATAATGAATACTATAAATATATGATGATATTTGAAAAGAAAAACCAATTACACATAATAATAAATAAATATATTATCTACAGAGTTTTTCCTTTAAGTGCTTAGATATTAGTGTTTCTTGTTTTATTTTTGTTTTGTATTGAAGTTCTTTTAATTTAAACACCTTAAATTTTGAATTCAAAAAATAAATGAAAAATTTAGACAACTTGTTTGGTAAGTTCAACAAGATCAAAAAATATGGTTAGAACAGAATTTTCACTAAATTCGTAAGAATATGGTAACTATGCCGGAAAGGCAACCCTTTGTAATCTAAGGGCTGAGACTATACTCTGTCCTAATCCTTGAGCTCAGTAGTTTTCAGTAGGTCATTTGAGGTATGCATGACTGCCAAAATGCCGGCAAAGGTAGAGTGGGAGAGATTCTCAGTGTGACGATCAACTTGGTAGGAACATTTTCAATGACAACAAAGGAGCCCTCAGACCAGAAAGGAGTCTTCCATTGTCAATTCTCTCCGGAATTGAGGTGGGAGGTGAGGCAACCTAACTCAAACACGCTTGACAGAGAAGGTTTCGGTACTGGGATTGAAAGATGAAAATCAGGGTTTCGTTAGCAGATTGTGATATTAGAAACCCAGAACTTATCGAAATTGGCATCCTATGCCGGACTAAATCAAAAGCGACAACCAAATGCTTCTTCCAGTTGTAAATATCTACATTACCTTACATTTCCACGAATGCAAGAGTGGTAGACCAAGCCAGAAGCTGCTAAATCTACAAATGTTCAGCCCTCTGGTCTTGAAAAAACTGTTCACTCTCGAGCACCTCCTTCATGTCTCCAAAGTTCGCAGACGGGGTTGGTATTTGTAGAGTCCATGGCATGACTGCACGGCTAGCAGAGCCCATGGCAACATCTAAAAGGACCGGCATTTAGGTTATAAACCCCCACCCGCACCAGGGATAGTTTTAAAAGGGGGCAGAGTTCCCAATCAAAAACCAGGCGCCGAAACCCAGGATACAAATAAAAAATGGGAAAAATCCAATAGGTTTTAGGGTCAAAACTAAACTCTGAACGAGGTTAAGGATTTTGATTATCTATAATGTTTGATTTATTAGATAAGAGGAAGACATCAATGGATATTCGTATTAAAAGTGAGAATTAAGTACTTGTATATTGTGTATCGTTTCTATAGCTCAAATTTTCACACCCAAATAATATATGTTATTTTTGTTACACTTAATCGACTCACTTTCGCTCGCACCATTCATGTGATTGCAATTTATCCAGAAGGGGGAAAAATAAATAATGGGGAAAATCCAATATATTTCATGTTCGAAACTCAATCCAACCTGTAATTTTTTTTCAAAGAAGTAAAGTGCATCCAAATTTATTCCATTGTAAAGTCTAAAGCATTCAAATTGTGTGGAATGTTTTTGTTTAAATTTTGAGTAGAGGTATTTTCCTAATTTTAATTTCTTATAATGTATATAGGGTAATAACACAAATAAAAGAAGATGACAAGTTGTTTCAAGGTCTAAACCTAAATGTGAATGATGTCAAGGTTTTCAATTGGATGTTGTTTGATTTGTTAGATAAGATGAAGACGTCAATGGAAAGTTGGAAATAAAAATGTGAGAATTAAATACCTGCAAGTATTGCACCTTTTTTATGGCTCAAACTGTAAAACCCAAATAATATTTGTTTTGTTTTGTTATACTTTTATCAACTCGATCTTGCTCACACCGTGGACGTGGGTGTAATTTAGGCTTAAAGGAGCCAAAATAAATAATGGGGAAAATGAAATAGGTTCCATGTTTGAAATCCAACTGAAATTCTTGTTTCTTAGAGCACTTTGTAGCCCCCATTGTAGAAAATCTGCAGTCTTATACAATAAACAACACAAATAGAACAATAAACATAAACACATAAATAACTAGCATTAACATATGAATATCTCAAACCAGCACTGTTGTACATAATCTCCATTAATAAAAGCTTCATCATACTCAGAGCTTCAGCTCTTTACAATCAAGTTGTGCGTGCAGCTGTCGTGCTTTCAATGCACATCCTTCCTTGCTTGTGCAGATTTCACACATTTGTGCGTGCACACAAATCAGTAATAATCGCTGTTAATTAAATAGAATAACTCACCCACTAACAGCTCTTCAACTAGAGCTTTCCAGAATCTAAACTCACTGGTCTAAAACAGTTTCATGCTATGCATGCTTTTAAAACCGATATCTTTTTGAATTAAATGTTTATTTGATTTAAATAAGATAAAGCTAACTTAACTAAAAATTCCAACTAAAGCTATAGACTGCATGCTAAACTTAGCTTTCCTAAAAAAAGATATGCGTTGGAATTAAATATGTTGCACATGCATATTTCCAACACTCCCGCTTAATTTCGAGCTTATAGCGTTCACTCTTCTGGAGCTGCGTTTGCATTTCCAGATCTGCCATATGCAAGATCAAATACTCCCAAACAATCTCTCAAATATCCGAAAACGTCCTTTGCCAAAGCCTTTGTAAAAATGTCTGCAAATTGATCTTCAGATCTCCAAAATTCAAGATGAATTTCCTTGTTGTATTCACCAACTCTCTGATGAAATGATACCCCGTATCAATATGCTTGCTCCTCTTATGAAAAACATGATTTTTGGACAACACTATGGCTGGGTTGTTTTCATAAAAAATATGTGTAGCTTCCTCTTGTTTTTGTTGTCAAATCTATCAAAACTCTTCTCAGCCAAACATACTTGACATGTTTCTCCTGTTTCTGCTACATACTCTTCTTCTACTGAAGGTAACGTGAAAATGGACTGCTTTTTTGATACCCATGAAACCGCTCCTATTCCAAAGTGAAAATTATATCTGGATGTGCTTTTTCGATCATCTATACTTCCATCATTGTCATTATTCTGTATAACCAATGAGTTTGAACTCATCTGAAATTGAATATAAGAATTCCATAATTTCTTTGTTCCACGTCACATACCTCAAAATTCTTTTTCCAGCTTGCCAATGTGAATCTTTTGGAGATTCCATGAACCTTGATATGAGGCTCACACCATACATGATATCAAGCCTTGTGGCCGTCAAATACATAAGACTTCCAACCAACTTTTTAAACAATGTTGGATCCACAAACGATCCTTCATCCTCTTTGCTCAACTTCAAACCTACTGCAACTGGTGTTGGCACTGGCTTACAATTCAACATGTTAAACCTTTTCAAAACGTCACTTGCATACTTTGCTTGTGAGATAAAAACTTCACCTTCTGATTATTGAACTTCAATACCCAAAAAATAATGCATAAGACCAAGATCGATCATCTCAAACTCCTTCTTCATGGCTTATTTGAATGACTCTGTAGATAGAGATTTCCAGTAATGATCAAATCATCTACATATAAACAAACAATTAAAATTTTACCTTGCTCATTTATCTTGGTGTATAAGGTAGGCTCACTGGTGCTCCTACTGAAACCATTCTCAATCAAATAAGAATCTATTCTGCTGTACCAAGCTCTAGGTGCTTGCTTGAGACCATAGAGCGCTTTCTTCAATCTGTATACTTTTCCTTCATGACCTTCAATCTCATAACCCATGTCTTCCTTGTGTAATCATCAATGAATGTCATAAAATAAATACAACCTCCAATAGAATTTGTCTACATAGGTCCACATAAATCTGAATGTACAATCTCAAGTGGTGCACTTGCTCTTGTTGTTTTGCCAACTAAGAATGAATCTCTGTGTTGCTTTCCCAAAATACAACCTTCACATACCCTTTCCGGTTTCTGAATCAATGGCAAACCTTTAGCCATATCTTTTCTATGTAATAAATTCAAACCTCCAAAATTCAAATGTCCATACCTTAGATGCCAAAGCCATGTTTCATCCTTCATGACTGAATGAAAAGTTGATTGTGTTCCTTCAGCATAGGACTCAACTATATTTACGCAGGAATCAGTGCAGGACTCACTTGCTGTAGCGCAAACCTAATTTTCAATGGCACAGGACTCATCTGTTTGAGAGCATGACTAAACAAAAGACTGATTTGGCTTAGCGTAGGACTTTGCTACAAACTGAGATGGTGATTTTGCTGCAAACAGATCTGATTTATTCTTTTTTCCAGGTTTCAAAATCAATGGAAACATCCTACTGCTGCTCATCTTCACTTTTGCAATCAACTGAGTGCTAGGAGCTTTGTCCACAATCATGCACTCATTGTCTTCCATATAGACTCGGTATCCTTTCTATACCAGTTGTCAAATACTCATAAGGTTATGTTTCAAACCTGCAACATAGTAAACATCTTGCATACTTGTTTGCTCCCCCTGTCTTGTTAGAATACTAACCATGCCTATTCCTTTCACAGACACAATATTGTTATTTCCAAGAGTTACATCATTCTTAACTAAATCATCCAAACTAGAAAACAAATCTAGATTACCTGTCATGTGATTACTGCAACCTGAATCCAAATACCATACATCACATGGACTCTCTTTTGAAAAATTACATTCAATAGGGGATAAAGAAGGTATTGCTTTGGCAATCCTTGTGCATGCAATAAACATAGGTTTAGAAATAGAACTTCTAACTTGATTTTGATTTTGTGTCTCTTGATCATATTGCTTTTTCTTGCAATCATAAACATAGTGCCCATACTTCTTACAATAATGGCACTGAACATGAGACTTATCTTGTCTCTGACCATAACTCTATTCTTGATTATGTCCTCTTCCACCTGAGTTTGATGAACCGCTGCCACGTCGTCTAGATGGACTTCTTCCTCTGCCTCTTGGGCTGAAACTTCCTCTTCTTTTGCCACGACTACCTACTGTCTGAGATGCAAAAGCCTGATCTACACTTGCATGTGATCTATTCATCCTCTGTTCATGATTGATTAGTGATGCATGCAACTCATCAATAGAAAACTGACTCAGATCCTTAGTTTCTTCAATAGCAACAACTAAAGGATCAAATTTCGTAGGCAAACTTCTAAGCAATTTTTCAATAATCCTTCTGTCCTCAAGAGTCTCACCATGGGATTTGATTTGATTGACTAAGCCAACTACGTAAGTAAAAAATGATTCTACAGAATCTGAATCTTTCATTGCTAAATTCTCAAAATCTCTGCGAAGTAACTGTAGCTTGGCAATATTTACTTTCTCCTTACCTTGATATGCAACTTGTAAAGTATCCCATGCAGTCTTTTCTTGACTGACTGTTGCCACTCTTGGAATAATGCTTTCATACATTGCCTGATGAATATAGAAAAGAGCTTTGCCGTCCTTCTTTCGTAACTCCTTCAAAGTATATTTCTCTACTTGAGAAAGTGCAGTATACGCTACTGCATTTGTGGGCTCTGTGTACCCATCTTCAACAATCTCCCACACGTCTTGAGATCTGAATAGCGCCTTCATGGTCAATGACCAGTATGCGTAATTCTTTCCATTAAATTGTGGCGTCTGCATGCCGGATGTAGAAGCCATAACTTGTTACCAATTTAATAAGCTGCTGGAATAACCTCGCTCTGATACCAATTTGTAGAAAATCTGCAGTCTTATACAACAAACAACATAAAAAAATAAACAGAATACTTAAATAACTTGCATAACCAGATGAATATTCGAACCAACACTGATGTGTGTAATCTCCATTAATAAAAGCTTCATCATACTCAGAGCTTCAACTCTTTACAATCAAGTTGTGCGTGTAGCTGTGTGCTTTCAATGCACATCCTTCCTTGCTTGTGCAGATTTCACACCTTTGTGTTTGCATACAAAGCAATTACAATTGTTGTTATTTAAATAGAATAACTCACCCACTAACAACTTTTCAACTGAGCATTCTAAATCTAAACTCATGCTTTAAAATAGTTGCATGCTATGCATGAATTAAAGCAAATTTATTTGAATTAAATCTAATGATAAAAATAAGATAAAACTAACTTAACTAAAGCAAACTAAAACAAGAATAAAGCTAAAATTAGTTTTCTTAAAAAGCTATGGTTGGAATTAAATATGCAACACATGCATATTTCCAACACCCCTTACAATGCAACACTCAAGTAAGTATAGGGAAACAAATAATGTGCAAAAACTAATTGATAATTGAGTTCATAGTATTCATATGAGTATAATTTCTGCATAAAGGTGCCAAAATATGAAATGGAAAAAATCCAATAAGTTACATGTTCAAAACCCAACTGCAATACTTACTTATTACATCGTAGTCCCCCTTTACAGTCGTAAGCTCGAGTGGGTGTAGGGGAAAAGACGGTGTGTAAACAATAATCGATAATTAACTGTTGTTTGTGTTTCACTTTATCATCATGATCTCCCTCACGCTATTCACATGAGTGCATCTACGACACTTCCTGCTCTTCTTCACAAATTTAACATCATCATGGCTCGCCTCTCACTATGATGGGGCATGTGATGTTTTCAATTGTAGAAATTATACCTGAGATTGAAGAACACCAGCTGCGACAACCCTGTCCTTATCTCGAATACAATTATATAGTTAAGGGTGCTTTTTCTTTACTTAATATCGATGGACACCCATACTACATAGGTTGCAACCCAAAGAGTATAACTTCTAGGAGGGGTATTACAACCATAACATGACAACGTTAGCCAAACATCTACTGAAAGATAAATACAATCTACGAGGGAATATCTATGATCAATTCTTGTACTCTTTACTTCTCCGATGGAAGACGAACACGTAAGCTTGGATGATAAAGACGATATATCAAATCAATACAAACACCATGTGTTTAGCAAGAAGAAAATTAGAGCTGGGAACCAGTCAGGCCCAGAAAAGCACCATTGTCAATGGTCACTCCGGTAAGCAGCTTCGTGAGGAACATTCCTGCCATGAATGCGCCCAAGGATTCCCGATGAAACCTGCAATCACATCCATTATCCACATACGCCAGGCCTGCCGCATATGAAAACTTGGACAGATGCCACGCAGCTCCTCAAACACCATGAACAAGACACCAATGAGCTCATATCAGGCATTCAAACACCATACCAGCTCAGACGTCGTCCCAACGCATACCACTATTGCATTACACGGATGCTTGAGAAATAAATAAACATTCACGTAACCATTTTTTATTGGTTTGTCGTTGACAGATGAATTGTCAAAATTGACAACGTTGGGTCCATATACAATCTAACTGAAAAACAAGCCTTCGGCGTAATTATATAGAGTGGAGGGGTCTAATAAGAGAGAATTATTGGGCACTAGAATCAAGTCAATCAGATTATAAACCCATTACGAAGTGATAATTATCAAGAAATTAGCATGTAGTGATTATGTAGTGAAATTTCATCAAGCACATGAAAAGTACATAAGGGTATGATATCACACGTTAGGCACCTAGGGATTACGTTTGGAACTCGAGATACATTTGGAGCATGTAAATCAAAATGTTAGGAATATGGAAAACATGTTAGGAAATTAAATGGCATCAAACATGTATCTAATATAGTTTAAAGCAAGAACATGGAAGATATGTGTTTGATTTAAATCATGTATGTAAGCATATCATACACACAATACTCTAAAAAAGAAGAGGAATATGTAATGAAATCAAACACGTGGTAATATTGAGACATAGAGACATGAAGTGTGATCTACCCTGAAGCATGTGAGTGATAACATCCAACACAGTAAGAATTTGGATACATAAACATATTAAACAACCTACGAAATCTGGCATGTAATGGTATATGACATATAAGGGACTCCAACACATATGAACATTAGGATCACAAATGTATTAGGAATATGGGGATAATAGACGTGATGATAAACAATACAACACCATATTTGTGTGATATAAACCATGGCAATATAAGAAGACTTAAATATGGAAACCATAGATATAAACATGGGAAGTATATGTGTAGTACCCCACATTGTAGTGTCTTGTGAATAAGTAATATTAAAAAGTGTTTTATAAAATAATAATAATAATATAACAAGTAAACAAATAAAATACATTTTAAAATATAAAGTAAATTTAAAATTTAAATGATGGGGTAAGTAAATGGATAAGATGGAACAAATGAAAGATGTTGGTGGAGTGATGAGGGTTGTTGGGTTGGATGAAGGATGCAGGGGTTAAATTTGATGACCACCTATGCCTGTCAAACAATTTTCAGGTGATGGTAAATTTTCAGTACTACCCTTCAAAAACACAAAATAGTGTAATTTATACTAATTAATCTATATTTACTATATATTTTTTAATATATATTTATACTTTTTTTATAATTTATATACAATTCTATATAAATATTGACGGTCAGATTTTAAATTTATAAGTTGTGTGTGACGGTTATATCAAATAATTACAAGTATTTTACATATTAAATAGCAAAAAACTTCCAAACGACCATCAAATTTAACCCTTGGAAGGACGCATGGTGGAGGCATGACGTGTTGGGGGAAGAGCAGGTGTTGTCAGATGTTGAGTTTTGCAATGATTGGACATTGGTAAAGCCAAAATACCACCAATGTTGCTCGAAAAGTGTGGCTTAGTGTTTTGTTTATTTTTTGTCAAGCATTCCTAGGTTAGAGTGGGTAAGGAACATTAATCAATGGAAATCAATAATAGTAATAATATCATTATTTCTATCAATTTTAATGCGTAGGTTATACATAAGATAATTCCAAATAAAATAAAAAATGGTCTCCACTATAATAAAATTTAGAATAAAATAGGATAATGGAATTTAAAAATTTAAAATAATAACATTAAAAAAATGAGATTTAAATAAAATAAATAAGAGAAGGAAAAGGAAAAAATGTGGGTGAAGATTCATAGAAGTGGGTGAGAGAAATCATGGTGGGAAGTTGGGAAGGAGATAGGTGGAAGGAACATGGCTTTGTCAGATGTTGTAATTACAAGTGACTCATGGCAACATGAGTGATGTGGAAACTGAGATAAGGCACATGAATTGCTTGGTAAAGAAATCTGATCCTTGGGTGTGGCTACTTGGACTATGCAATGGTTACGTAGGTGCATGTGCATTTAAATGGCATTGGTTGGAACAGTAGAAATGTATAAGCATGATATGCAAACATAATGTCCTTTGGCTAGAAAGGGATATCCAGAACTTTCTAGCAAATCCATTTTTCAGTGCCTCCTAAGATTGCTGTTAAAATAAGATATTTTAAATAGGGTATGGACATCCATTAGAGCATAATGGGGAGGGGAGTTTGGCATCTATTGCACTATGCACTGTGTTGACATACATTGTGTGGAAAATGCAGAATCAATTACTAGGATGCGGGGGAAGCTATTCCTCCACAATGTGTTTTGCCAACTGTCCTGCCTGGAGGTGCCTCAAGGGATAGGGTCTTTTGGAACTTTCCTTGACCATGCAAAGCATTTATTTTTTATTTTATTTATCAGTGCATTCCTGTATTGGAGTCATGGTATGTTGATACTTAAATGACGCTGAGAATGTTTCTTAAACTTTGCCCAAAATTATCATTGGCTATCGTGTGTGTTTGGCCTTCTTGAATACGCACTTGCTAGAACTTGAAAGAAACTCTAACTGCTTATATCCTAGAGTGAGCACATTCCAGATCTTAAACCTAAGAAATCTCTGTGAATGTTTTTCAGAGTTGGTGCATTGCAGGGTGAACACTTTGTTGTTTTTAATCAAGCATTACAATTGTTTCACCAAATGTAAATTAGTGGGTGTTTTATTTACACTTTTTTGTAAAAGAATTCATATGATCATCTCCCTTTTAGAACTTTTAATGTGTTTCAGATAATATATACCTATTACTCATGATGACCAACTATGGATGGGCTCAATAGGATGGATGATTCTTATTTAGGGCATTACATGTTTTCCAACAATTAATTTCGAGCGTAAATCTGAAAGAGGGACTACAACGTTTTAAAAATACAAACTGACTATAGACCTAGAAGCAATATGCAAAACACTAAAGGAGTTGTATTGTCACTTAACTAATTCCAAGTTAGGATTTAGGACTATTCTGAGTGCATTTAAGTGTAGAAGACAATGGTTATTGTCTTCATAAGACATAAATGTGCTTCCATCGTGGGTTGAGACTAGCACCTTGGATAATTATGGGCTAGGTGGGCAAAACTGTACAACTGAGTGAATCAAAACTATCCATACAGTTTTGACCCTTTTATGGGTCAATTGGACCTTCAATGGATTCTGAATCATTCCATATAAAACTCATCCACCTTGCGTTACCTATAAATGATCTACTTAACCATGTGTTGGTTAAACCATGTTTGATTATCCTTCAGAATGGCCAATCTGTAACTTTAGGGTGGAAAACCTTAAACCATCTCCCATTGTGCAAGATGGAGTTCCTAAAAGTGTAAAGTGTGAAGGTGGACTCTGTGGGCACCCCTAGGTGACATCATTGACGTTGCCACTACTCTGAAGAGAACTCAAACCACACTGTTAATTGTCAATAACATATGATATCTATCGAGTTTGTTGCTAACTCATAATCTTTTGCCCTACATTTTTTAACAATTTGACCTGTGTATTGAGTTTCACACTTTCCTCAATTATTTGGGAATGGAGCTCATGTTTTTTTGCTTGTCAACTAGATGGTTTGAGACCCCTAACTGCCATGGTAGGATACTTCATGGAGCTGTGTTTCAACTCACATTTTTATTTTCTCTATCATGGCGGTTTAGCTCGATTCAAGTCATGTTGGAGATGGGTTTTTACTTACATGTGTTGCCATAGATTTCATTTTGAATGAGCTATGTGCTTGAACTTTGGGGATTTGAATCTATTGTTTTAGCTTGCCATTGTATTGACAACCCAACTCGTTACCCTCTATTTTCTCCACAAACTTTAGGAGTTAGGCACAAATTAACCATATATCATTAATCATATCACAAAACACAATACTATAATATTGTGGAATCTACAGGGAAATATATTTCTCGAAATAATAAATGGATGTAGGTTGAAATATTACAATGCACAAGTGCACAAAGTATCGAAGAAGAAAATAAGTTCCTAGACTTAGTGGTTAGAGGGAAGTTATTCAATTTTTCATAGATTACATGTTCATGTAATTGATCACTTTTGTGTGTGTGTGTAAGATAACAACGATTCAAACAAGATCACCATCAAGTAGGGAACACCAAAAAAATAAGAAAAAGGGAATGAATCCAATAAGTATGGGAAATCTGCATGATAAAAAATAAAAAAATAAAAACAAAAAGCCAAGTTAAGTTTTTTGAAGGTAACTGTAGACACCAAAATTGGGTCACACTCCCCTTGGTCCCTCGTCAAATAATCACCTTGAACACACTCACCTAACCATGGCCCTTTACACCCCACTCTAATATTAATTTAATTAAATTAATTCATGATCTCATAATATTTTATTATTTAAATATCTTAATTGAGATAATTTTCACACCACCACCTCACCTAGCCACCTCACCCTAGACTTATTCTTAGTATGTTGCCATAACTAATTAAGACCTACCTAAACCCTAAAAATCAAAGCCTACATTCCCGCTAACCACATTCTCGTCTATTAGAAAGGAAGCTTCCATTCTAATCCGCGAGGAAAAACGAACGAGATCTAAGAAATCAAGTGGATCTGCCTAGTTTAGTAAACCTAGGAAATCCTACCCTAACCGACACCGGTCACCCTAAACTACTGCTGGTCATTCTGGAACCATCGTCGGTTACCATTTATTCCCCAAAACAACCTTATTTAGAGGTTGGCATATTTTAGATAAAAGAGAGACGAAACAAGAGCTGCATGCAAGCAGAACCAACATCCACACATGCATCAGAGCATCCACAACCAACATCAGAAGCGAGCACAGAGCCATTTACATTCACGAAAGCATCCAGGGAAGCACCATCACCACACTAAACTCCATCTATCTGATCAACTTCCATTTCCATCCAGCCATCAAGTTCATACCAGAGTAAGTATTTTGTTAACCAACATTATAATCTACTTTCATTTTGATTAGGTTATTTTACCTCTATTATCAATTTCTACCTGCACTCCCATTTTCCCACCATTTACCTCCATGCAAGTTTGACCATTCCTTCACCCACACCATTAAAATTTCCAATACCCTACTGATAACTACCCCTGAGTATACCTAAGACCTACACATACCTCTTTATTGCCTTCTCCATTCTTGTCTAGCCTCAGATCAACCTTCCCAAACAAATCCCAATAATTTTCTATCACCCAACAATACCGACGTTGGTTACCCATGACCGTTGTCGGTCTATCCTGAACCATCATTGGTTACACTAGACTGACGTCGGTCTCTGTGTTTTACCCTCAAACCAAGAACAAAGCCTAAAATCCCCACCAAATACCCAAAACGACCCAAAACCAAACCTTGACCAGTACCAATACTCTGTCAGAGACCTTTCCCTTGAGATTCAATCATAGCTTAGCCTGTTGTGAATGAATTTTCTTATTGCAGTAGAATGAGATACCTAAATCATTTTAACTACAGTAGGATTTCATTTATTGTTAACATTGAATTTTTTTAAACAGTGGATTAACAACCATTGGGAGTATCACACTTCCTGGATTTAGCATACGCTAAGTAGTCCACTGCATATACAGTTTAATTTTCATTTGGTGGTTCTTTTGTTTATTTCATGTAGTTCCTCCTAGCCAAAAGGAAGCTCTCACGATCAGCTGTGGATCAAGAAGTCATACGTGCGCAACAACCTTCAACCAACTTTAACAGGTATTCCTCCTAGCCCATTTACCCTTATTTGTTTCATCAATATTCAAGGAAACACTCTAAGAATGAGGTCAAACATTTTGGCACGCCCGGTGGGACCCATTCAGGTTTCGTTGCATTTATTCATTTCTAGCTAAAACGTTGTATGTTTTTTCCTTTCTGAAAGGTTCTCACATTAAATTTCTCCCCTGTAATCTTTTCTTCTTTCTGTTATCTCAAAGAAATCTTGTTTTGGTGCTATAAAAATAACTCTTCCTCTCTTTCATTTATACTGCATTAGTGAAAGATCATACTCTCTCCTATTCATCTTTTGTGTCATCAAATTCAATATTTCAATTTGGGCTTAAAATCAAATTCATTTCATTCTACTTTACTGCATTAGCTCACATTAAATGAGGGCAACCTATACGCTAAAAGTCATGCCCAGCTGATGGTTGAAAAAAGAATCATAGAAAAGCACTTTCTTTCTCTTTCTCTCTCCCTCTCCGAGTCTTACCAAACATCACAAAATTTAAAAATACACACATTCTTAAACAACATCTCACTCGGAAGAAGTTATAGGTGATCACATGATCACAACACAGTGGGCACCCATCTCGTTACTTCTGTCGAGTCATTATCTCAAAGGACAGTCCGCCCCTGCCATAACATAACCTGAGACCTCTCCTTATAGATCTCCTTCTTCGTAGGAAGCCTTCCTCACCAAAAACTCTATTCTAAAGTTCATGAGTCAGTCTTCTAAAATAGCATAAGCTGAACAAAAATAAAAGAAAGAGAACTCTTAGGATTGTATTTTTTCTTAGTGTTTCTGCTTGGCTTGTGTTTTGAGGTGAGAGGACACGTTCTTCATCTTTTTATTTCTCCTTGTACGCTCCTCATCATAGTTGGTGTATTCCAACTTTGTATGAGTGTTCTTGGACCCTATTTTTATCATTCTCAAAATTTTGGGTTTGATTCCACATTTGATTTTAAATCACAACCACATGTTCTTCATCTCTATTTCAATTTCATAATAACCGATGTCGGTCCAATGACCGTCGTCAGTTACCTTTTGACCGTTGCCAGTTTTACCCAACTGGCATCGGTTTACTGTCCTTTTGGTTAACCTTCCTAAAAGGACATCTATTTCATTGTTGTTCAGAGTCTCTGTAACTCTCAACATCTTTTATGTCCTAATAAAATCCATCTACAGTTTCTCTACATGGTAGATCATCAACCTTTTGTCTTGTTTGGAAAACTGTTCTTTTTCCACAATGACCAATCGTGGTTACCTGTGACCGACATCGGTTAGCCTGTTCAATTTTCCAGCTGACATTTTTACCTAATCCACCTACCACTACCTATTTTTCCTATTTCTGTGTCATTTATAGAAAGCAGTCCTACCACATCAGTACTAGTTCATGTGGTGCTGACTCGTAGCCAAGAAAACACCCTCATATTCCACACTAGTTGTCAACCACTTGTTATGTTTATGGAGCCTATTTTCATGTTAGATTTTGGTACACCTTCCATGTGTTACACTCGGATATTTTTATGGTGGTCCCGCTCGCCGGTGAGCAGGTCAAGGGGGTCCAGGGGGGTTAAGCCTGCAAAGCAAATTTTCATGGGTGGTTTATTAACCCATGGGTAATGGGTAACCGTTATGGGCTATTTTTGGGCCCATGGTTTTTCGATACCCATTGTTTTCACAGTAAAACCGCCTCTTCAACTACCTATTGATGTACTTATAAATAGATGGACATACAATATGATTTATATGAGTGTGTTTTGTGAAGGTGAATAGTGTGTGCAAATTCAAGTGTGAATTTGGGAGGGTTTGTTGAGCGCAACTCCAAATAAGATCTGATTATTGTAACTGTGAAGACTGTTGGCTTGTAATAAAATCTGAGCAAGTGTTCTTGGTGGATGTAGCCCACATTGGGTGAACCACGTTAAATACTATCTTCGTGTTGTGCATATTTCATTTTTGTAATTCTATTCATACTTCTTGTTATTGCAATTCTGAGGAATTATTCCACATTAGATATTATTAATTCCAAACAATTCCCACCTAGTCCTTCACCACCTTCCATTCTATCACCCATGGATCCTACCCAACCTACCACTATCGCCACAGGGGATGAGGAGTTCGCATGACTCCTTGACCAAAACCCTGTCACCTTACAGTTCTATCTTTCCCACTTGTCCACTCAAGATGCCTTGGGTTAGTTGATATACAACATGCATGTATTTATCCCCCTGACTCTCATTCCTACTTCAGTGTCAGTCCCTTCTAGCTCTGCGTTACCCGCATTAGCCTTACCCCCATTCATTTCACAGCTAGGCCCTGTACCTACTATGACCATTGTATCTGCCACATCTATTGCACCCGCAACATCCACTATACCTTTTTCCACCACCCAGAACATAACCTCATCCACACCTATTATCTCACATATACCCATAGCAACACAACCACCCCCGGTGTCAACGACCCTTACCCTATTTCAAAACATTGTCCTTTCTATTCCACAGTCCTTAGCCCCCATCGCTACTAGGGTTACCTCGACCCTTCCACCTCCATATACATACTATCAACAGCCTCCCGTTTCATCCATCATTCATTTGGGGTACATACCCCCTATCTCACTCCCTCATTCCCAACCTACCTATGTGGCATCGCCATATACAGGAATGCCACCTCCATCATATATCCAACACCAACCCTCTTATGTTATAGGAGGTACCCATCCATCACCCCCTACCAGTGACCTCATCAAGTTAATGATGGACAAGATGCAGACATTGGAGGCATCGGTTTCCAGCTCGCGTAACTCTCTCACCTATGATGAAATTTACAATGAGCCCATACACCAATCTATTCCTATTCGTCCATATCCTGTACATTGGGAGATGACTAAATTTAATCGCTTCAATAGGAAAGAGGACCTGCAACAACATTTGTGGTCTTTCAAACATGGGTGTTATCTAATCACCCATGATGATGCTTTGCTTCTGAGGACATTTCCCATGTCTTTGATCGGGTCCGCATTAGACTGGTATAGTGGGTTACCTAGGCATTCTATCTTTTAATTTAATCAGGTATCCCAGGCCTTCTTGGATCACTTCTCCATCAATGTTGTTAAGAAGGTTACCATGACTGACCTCTACTCTATGTGTCAATATGACGACGAGTCTATCACAGATTTTGTCGCTTGTTGGCGTAGCCTGATCAATCAACTCACATTCCAATTACCACAAACTGAACTCATAGAGCTCTTCACTCAGGCTTGTGCTAGACATATCTCGCTGACCCTGCAGGTGCAGACTTTCCGAACCTTCGATGAGGCATTCACCATGGCACAGAAGCTAGAGATTCGGGCCATCGAAGAAAAGAAAATCCAACTACGACAATAAGAACTCGACATTTAAGTCAAATAATACATCTTCTTATTCAAAACCACAGAATAATTATTCAAAAGCCAAGGGAACTGCTAACGCAGTGGTACTCAAGGCCGGCCCAGCTCATCCATCAAATCAAGCTAAGCTCTCATCTAATCTTTCTCCTATCCAGACCTTTTAATTCAGACGAGAACAATGGAAATACACCCTAATTGAGGAGCCTTATGCTTATGTATTAGAAAATCTCATTACAACTAGATCCATCACCCTTCCTCCTATAAAACCACACACTGGTTTTGATCCTGCTCGCCCAACACCCGCGTGGTACAAAGAGCACGACTTCTGTAACTATCATTGGGTAAAAGGTCATAGTGATGGCAATTACATCACTTTCAAGAACATTGTCCAGGAAATGCTCGAGAATGGTGAGTTAGTCTTGGATAATCCTAATGCACCTGCCAATCAAAACCTGCACATCTTCAAGAAACCATTTCCTAATCATGCCCCTTCTTCTGATCAAACTGGAGAGACCTCAACTAATGATAACCATACCCGTGAGGTCCATGCTATTTTCAGTGACACACTAGTTGCTTCCCAATTACCTCATATTCTTTCTATAGAGGAAATCTTGACCCAAAGTCCTCCACCTACACATGAACCCATGTCACCTATTTCTCCACCCACAGAGGAAAACCCTTCCATCTCCTCCCTCACCTGTGAAGGAGTCTCCTGTTAACATCAAGACCATTTCACCTTTGACTTCTCTACCTAGAGAGCCGTCACTGACAGTACCTCTCTGACCCATGGGAGATGCTTGTTCATATCCTCCACCTATAGAGGAGCACCCGTCATCTCCTCCACCTATCAAAGATCCTAGTAGAAATGTTGTTACCTCTAGGTGACCATTCTCCATCAACTACCCAAGATCCTCCTGAATTACTTTCGGCTCTCTTACCCACAGAGGTTGAAGCTAGCAAATCCCCTATTTATAAAACACATTTTACGGGAATCGCCATTAGATCCACATAAACCCCACCCACTACAGTGTCATTCTCACGCTTAGTTGACCACCTGGATTATGTGGATAGAGCCTTACTTTGGGGGCGGCTTCTACTTCTTGTCTTAACACAAATGCAGATGTCACTCACTGACACTTCCACTATCTATCCAAAAATATTTCGGCTGACCAAACCAAACACGACCACAACTATCAAAAATTCTCCCATGATACCACTCATGGCTCAACTTACACCTCTACCCATAACCCAACATGCATCTACATCTAAACCCACACCTACATCATCTTCCTTTCCTAAACCTATTACTACTTTAGGGGTCATCCCAACAGCTAGCCTTACTCATCCACCCATCAAATTAGATTTAGCTACATCCTCCAAAGCCAACACCAAACTTAATCCGGCCCCCAAACAGAAGAACCAATCCCCTAGATCTCGTACCCCAACCTCGCCGATCACACCTTCATCACCTTCACCCCTTCCATCCATCTTAGGACCTCACCCCTCGACCCTAGCTAAGAAACCTCCACCCACTGGTAAACCAAGAATACAGCAACCCATTTCTCCCTCATAGACCTCTAATATATCCAAGCGCCTGACACAACTTCTACCCACACCTGCAACATTTTTACCACCCATACCTCCAATACCATCGATAACTTCTTCACTACTCACGACACTTCATTCCCTTTCCCTTACACCTCCTGCACAACCTACATCATCTACCTTCATAGCACCTTGGTTATCCCCATTGGTAACTCACCCTCTTCGACCATCCACTTTCCCCTCTAAATCTAGTGTGCCGATATCACCTTTACCCAAGAAGGTGCAACCTAAAGGCAAAAATCTGCTACCCTCCAATAAGGTAGTCAAACCAACCACACACTCTATTGCCAGTTCATCTACCATGCCCTTACCCAAGCAGACATGACCAAAACCTAAGATTATGGCTCAACCCACTCCCCCTCTTGCAAAGACCCTTCCTATACAATCATCCGCACCTGCACCCAAACCCACATTCACTTCCCATTGTGATCCACTAGCGGGATCCTATGCCAAAATCTTGACCAACCTCCTCGAAACTTCTGTCATCACATTACCACCTCTTAGACCTTACGACCCACTCAAACCCAAACCAAAAGGGTTTGACAAAACCAAAATTTACGCCTACCATCATGTGCCAGGACACGATGTAGAGAACTGTAAGGCTTTGAAAACCATTCTTATCTAGTTGTGTCCTCCTGAAGAAAACTTTGACGATGATGACCTTCTCGATGAGGACCCCATTTCATCAGCACCAGTTTCCACAGTTCTTCCCTCATTTCCTACTCAGCGACCAAGACCTCCACCCCCACAACTCTTAGAGCCACCTCTAAGATTTGAAATTAACATGGTGCGCATCAGAGAACTCGCCAAACCTCCACCCAAATGTCAGTGTGCCCAACTCATCTCACAAGGTTCCTTCCCACCTCTTGGCTTCTGTCCTTCCTGTCGCTATACCTTTCATGGCTCACCTACTTCACCTACCTCCCCACCTCAAATCAACATGATCCACGTTGCTACCCGTGCACAGAAGGAAAAAGGTAAAGAAAAGGCCACTGACCCACCGACCAACCCTATACCCAACATACCATTTACACCCTCACCTAAAGTCACTATCCGCAGCCCCACATATCCTATTTCCAATGGGGTTACACATCGCGCAATGCTCAAACAATTACACCAATCCTCCCTCAAAATGTCCCTATATGACCTCATCCAAACCTCTAAATCCCATCGCCAAGCTCTCATGGAGGTTCTTCAATCTATTGAGGTCTTACCCAATGACCCTACACCCGTAGCCTCCATTATTACACCTCATCATGTAGCCTCTCTTACCAAATTACCATCTTCTTCTACACCTCCACCTACTCACCAAGTAGCCACCCTCAGCTTCTCAGATGAAGAGATCGCACCGCACCAAACTGATGACCCTGATCCAGCCCTTTTCATCTCCATCCATATTGATAATATACGTGTATGACGTGTTATGATCGATGGGGGTGCTAGCATTAACATCATCTCCTCCCATGCATTTGACCAAATGCACATACCCGACAATTACATGCATAAACATCCCATCATGTTGCGTTCATTTAATGACACTCACCTCTACGGCACCATCATCCTCCATGTTTGTGTGGGACCTCACACTATTCTAGAGTTATTTTACATCTTGGAGGGGGAATTTCAATATAACTTGTTGCTTGGTAGACCCTGGATTCGTGTTATGGGTTGTGTTCCTTCCACTTTGCATCGTTGTGTGAAGTTTGAGCATGAAGGGCACACCTATACCATTCCGGTTGACCCATCACCTTTCAAAACCCACAACATGCTTTACCGACCCAATGACATGCTTATACCCATCAAGGCATCTTCATCCATGGCCACTTCCTCTTCACCTACACCTCCGCCCACCAGTGTCATTGCTACCTCAACCGCACCTAACTCCTCCATCCCTACCGCCACCACGACTTCCACTACTGACCCATCAGCCTCCCAATCAGCTGGCTCCACCTCCGATCCAATCTCTAACACATCATCTATCCCAGCTACCCACATATCAACCACCGATCCCTTGGAAGGTGTTTTTCAACGCCTCACTCTGGGGGAGTATTGCCTATATAATGTCAACACATTCCTTACTCCACAAGAGTATGGAAGCCTTCACCAACACCCTCACTATGATCACCACATAGGAGAGCATCTCCTTTATGGTCCTCCCCACCTTCACACAAATCTCACCTATGGGGGACTTGATACTACCACTTATACACCTGAACCACCATCACAAACCCGCCCATTTTCTACCGACCTCCAGTCACTCACCAATTGTCGTTTCGCCCACACCTTCCTGCACCGATGTGTGTGGAAGGGTTTTGGTTTTTATGAACAAGGCCATCACACTGTTATTCCATATACTACCCGCAAACATAACGATCGTAGTGGTATCAGCTTTGCTGAACTACCTACCAAAAAGGCTCGTATCGAACTCATTGAGGATATCTTCACCTGCTCCACCTTCTTCACCTGCTCCACCTTCTTCACCACCTTCACCGACAGAGTCGATGGATCCATAATCCATCCCTCCTAACTTTTTTTTTCATAAACACCATTTCCTTGGGGCCTCTGACTTATCAACGCGAGGGTGAGGCTCCCTCTTCTCTTCCCTTCCTGTATCCTGAAATGATCGATGACGATACACCTTCTATTAATGTCATTCAATGTCAGGATGATGAATCTATACTCACCTACCTTGGTGCAGAAGACTCATATATTCATCGGTCGTTACCATCTGAGATGTAAACCATGTTGAATGAATCGACTATCAAAATCAACATCCACACTCAGGACGACCCACACATTCTAAAGATTGGCCAATCTTTAGATACTGCTGAACAAGAAGCCATCACTTCTTTTCTCAAAAATCATAACCATGCTTTTTCTTGGTCTTACGCAGACATGCCCGGTATTGACCCCACCATAGTGGTCCACAATATCGTAACCATTCCCGATGCCAAACCTGTAAAACAAAAGCTGAGGAAAATGCACCCTCGCATTTTTCTTCTCATCAAAGAAGAACTTCAATGCCTTCTTTTTGTTTCCTTCATGTTGCCCATTGATTATCCCCAATGGATTTCTAACATTGTCCCAGTCACTAAGGTGACGGGGGGACTTCACATTTGCACAGATTTCTGTGACCTCAACCTAGCTTTCCCAAAAGATGACTTTCCTTTACCCGGTATTGACCAACTGGTTGACCTTACCGCTGGTCACGAGATGCTATCACTCATGGATGGTTTCTCAGGTTATAACCAAATCTTGCTTGCCCCAGAGGATCAACACAAAACCACATTCATCACCCCTTGGGGGACCTTCTACTATCGAGTCATGCCTTTTGGCCTTAAAAATGTTGGTGCCACATATCAGTGGGCTATGACTTACATCTTCCATGACATCATGCACCATATATTGGAAGATTACGTGGATGATCTCCTTGCCAAATATAAATGCCACTCCGAGCACCTTGGCATCCTAAAAACCATCTTTGACCGCCTCATTAAGTATTGTGTTTGCCTTCAGCCCAAGAAATGTGTCTTCGTGGTTCTCTTGGGAAAGCTCCTGGGATTTATTGTCTCCTTATGTGGTATAGAGGTTGACCCTACTAAAGTCAAGGCCATTCTCAAAATTCCTCCGCCCACTAATCTATGGCAGCTCCGTAGCCTGCAAGGTAAGTTACAGTCTATTCATCATTTCATTTCACAACTTTTCGATCAATGTCAGCCATTTCATCATCTTCTAAAAAAGGATGTCTCCTTTAAATGGGATGATGACTGCCATAAAGCTTTTGAGGCCTTAAAACAATACCTTCTCCAACCACCCGTACTCATTCCACCTAAAGACGATCAACCCTTTTACCTATACATTTCTACTACCGATCACTCCTTAGGGGCCATGCTCGCTCATCGCGATGAACAACATAGGGAGCAGGCGGTTTATTACATAAGCCATACTCTTTTGGACTACGAGACCTGATACACCCATGCCAAAAAACTTTGCTTAGCCTTAGTTTTTATTTCCAACAAACTCCGCCATTACCTACTTAACCACAAAACCTATGTTGTGACCAACATCGACCCCTTACACTTCATGTATGCCAAACCTTACCAAAATCAACGGGCTGCACGCTGGCTTATGCTTCTAGCCAACCTCAACCTTAAATTCATCCATCAAAATTCCATCAAGGGCCAAGCTATCGCCGACCAATTGGCCGACACACCTATTTCTAGGGATCAACCCTCTAATTTTGACTTTCCAGATGAGTCTATTGCTACCCTTTCCTTGGATGAACCTGATTACCAAATGACACTTTTCTTCGATGGTTCCAAGTGTCAGTGTGGGGGTGGGGCTGGTGTTATCCTCATTTTTCTTGATGGTAAACCCATGCCTTTGTCTTTTAAACTCAATTTTGATTGTACAAACAATATTGTTGAATACAAAGCACTCGTATTGGGTCTCCAGGTTGCCTATGCCTTAGATGTTAAGTCAATCAACATCTTTGGTGATTCTCAATTGGTCATAAACCAAGTCAATGGTATATACCAGTTTCGTAATGAGATACTTCAAAAGTATAAACATCATGTGGACATACTTTTGACCACCTTCGACCATTACGCCCTTCAAACCATCCCACGTTCTACCAACAAATTTGTAGATACCATGGCCTGCTTGGCTTCTCAAATACCCACTTCACCCACCGACTCTAAAATATTTGTCACCATACAAATACTCCAATCACCCTCTTATTTACCTCATGAAGTTTAATCTATCAGAACTACTTCTCCTGACCCGAGTGACCTTGGTATAAACAATACTCAGACTATCTTTCCCTCTCCATCTTGCCTCCCGAACTCACTCGTAATGGACAACATGCCTTTCCTTAAAGGGTCTCTCATTGTGTCATCATGGGTGGCCTCCTCTATAAGCACAACTTTGATGGTATTATCTTACGGTGCCTTACGAGTTCTAAAATTCCTTATACCATTAAGGAAGTTCATGATGGCATATGTGGAGGTCACTTTAGTGGCCTTGCTTGTTGCTAAGCGTATTCTTCACCTAGGCTATTACTGGCTGACCCTTAACCATGATTGTTGCGACTACGTTAAGCGTTGTGTAAAATTCCAACAACATGCCAACCTTCATCATACACCCAGTCATGCCTTATAGGTCACCCATGACCTTTGGCCCTTCTCTCAATGGGGTTTGGATCTTGTTCAGAGAGATCAATCCCCATTCTTCCCAACAAGATGCGACATCAATGGATAATCACCGCTACCAAATATTACACCAAATGGGTTGAAGCCATACCTCTCATCTCCACAAAAGCTGAGAAAATATGTGAGTTCATCAATCATCACATTATTTGTCACTTTGGTGTCCCACATCACCTCATCACTGATAATGGAAAACAATTCAAAAATAAAACCTTGCAGAAACTTTACGAACGCCTTCGGTATTCAACTAAGTTTCTCGTCACCATATTACCCACAAACCAATGGCCAAGCCGAATCCACTAATAAAACCTTGAACAAAATTCTCATGAAAGTGGTTAACGATACTGGGAAGGACTGACATACACACATTCCTTTCACCCTGTGGGCATACCGTACTAGTATTCACACTTCCACTGCTGCCACACCTTTTTCTCTGGTCTACAGTATAGAGGCTATTCTACCTCTCGAAGTCTAGATTCCATCACTTCGTATTTCTCTCCATGACATGCTCAATGATGATGACTTTCACTAGGACCATTTAGCACAACTTGAGTTATTAGATGAATGCCGTCTTAATGCTCTTGACCATCTTCAAGTTTACCAAAAATGTATCAAACGTGCCTATGAAAAATGTGTCCATGAATGAACTTTCCAAGTTGGTGACCTTGTCCTGAAGGAAAATCAACATGTAACCAAAGCGGAAAAAAGTAAACGGGGAAAATTTGATCCTAATTGGCTTGGACCATACATCGTGACTCATGCTTATGGATCAGGTGCATATCGTTTATCTTCACTAGATGGTAAACCCGAACCTGAGCCCCTTAATGCCTTGCATCTTCAACCATTCTACTATTGACTTTTAGTCCTACCTCACCTTCTACCTCTTTTCATGCTCATCCCTTAAGCGCTATTCACTTTCCTCCTTTCCCTATGCCATCCCCAATGATTAAACAAGAATCATGTGTGTACCCATCACTCTTTTACCCTCTCTTAAATATGTGTACCATGGCTCTACACATGGCATGATTCTCATGGATACTTTTCATCTTCTTTCAGATGAGATCCCATGGTCATTTCACCTTGCTTTCTGAACAAGAATCCTATTCCTCACCTTAGTCTTGTCCATGACTTAAAATCCCTCACATGGGATCCAACTCCTTGAGTCAAACTTCCAATAAAAAGATGACTCCCTCAAAAAGGACATCTTTCTCTCTACATCGCTACTATAAATAGACTGCTCCCTCGAAGGACAACTATGTAAAGCTTGCTTCAAAAAAAAGAGAGAATCCAAAGCTTCCTGCATCGATCAGCTTCACGAAGACCTCAAGGAGTTAATTTCCTCATCCCATATAGACTTCTCGCATCAATCAGTTTATCTCAAATATAAGTCAAAACAGAAAAAAAATTCATCATGGACTTGCTCATTGTGATCTTGGATCTCTTGCCAAAAGGCATGCTACCAAATACCATATAAACTAACCACTTTTCACCTTCTCACCATTCACACTTTCATTTCCTACCGCCTCAAGGGACCTGCTGGAACCGTGACATTTGGTGATCATGTGACTACTCTTCACCTTTAGAATAATCAATCATGCAATGTCTTTAGGGTCTTACGTTCATCAGCCTATCTAAGGTATGACCCACCCGTTATGATCCTCACCAATCAGATGCTTCTCTTGCCTCCTCTTATCTTTTACACTTCTTCATTCCATATTGATTATCCTATATAGGACTAGATCCTCAATGCTTACCTCTAGGAAATTTTCCTCTTTCACCACAATCAACTTAATATCACCCATGCCTATTTGCCCACAATTCAACCATACCTAAAAGACCTAGACTCAATCATGCCTATAACCTACCAACCCATTCTCACACCTCCTTATATTTTCCCTAGCTTATGGGAGAACTACATCGGCCTGAGGTCCCTTTTCGATGGGACTATGTAGGCAGCACTCTGAGGGCATGGGGCCCTTGGAGGTTAGCTCGGCCACTCTCTACCCTAACCAATTCCATCTCTCCCTTTCCTAATCACATTCTACCCTACTTAGTTTCCTTTTTGTATCAATAATTGGAAATTAAACCAAACAAACAACAATTGCTTCACATCTTTACCATCATCACTCATTCATTCATTATGTCTACCATTTCTTTCCCATTATCATGCATGTTACTATAAAACATCTCAACGTGACTCATATCATCATTAATTACACAAATTAATGAGTTACAAACTCAATCGATCCCAATTCAACCATACCTAAACCACAACCTGACTCAATCCATGCCTATGACCTGACTCCATCCATGCCTAAACCACAACCTGACTCAATCCATGCCTATGACTTGACTCAATCCATGCCTAACCTAACTCCATCCATGCCTAAACCAAAAACTTGACTCGATCCATCCCTACATGCCTACACTACTTAGTTTCCATCACATATACAAATCAAAATAGCAAGTTAAACACAACCATATACACATAATCACCGTAATCACCATCATCTCTATAAATCAATAATCTAAACACGTGTATCCATATACATGACTCTCAAATATCTTCATGGCATAAATAGGATGGTGTATATAAAAAATCTCAAAAACTCTCATTACATCCTCACTATCTTCAGTATGTAGGCCGGTATATGTGTCAAAAAGTATGATATCAACAATAAAATAATCATGCATGGAGCTCAATCATCACCCCATCTAATGTCCAAACCTATCTCATCTGTCTCCTCCCCCACTCCTCTAGCTTGGCATCTAGCTGACCTCCCTCTGCCTCACCCTGGTCTGGCCCCTGATGGTCCTGCCTCTGGAGCTGGCCTCCATGCACTAGTGGCCTCACCTTGAACTGGCCCCTAGGCTCGCTGGCCCCCTATACTCTCCACACTATGTGTGCGGGATCTGCTCCTCTCAGTTCGAGGCCTACTATGCTCTGTACTCAGCATATGATAAGACATATATACCCTTAACCATCAAATGATCTTGGTAGTATCTCACCTCACCCATGGCATCTCTCAATCTAACAGGGTACTATCTGCGGTGGTGCCATCAACCTCTGACCCTGCCCTACTCCCACCTAAATAATGGGACCCTGTCTTTGCCCTTGTGGTGGTGCCATCGACCCTGGAGCCTATGCCTGTATCTGGGCCTGAAGGGCCATTATCTGTGCCTATGCAGTGACCAGCTGGCCCTACAAACCTATAACCTGTCCCTGTGCTATGGCCAATTAGCCTTGTAAACTTGTCACCTGCACATGTAGGGTGGATACCTGCATCCCATCTCCATCTCCACCCTCTCCCTCTCCCTCCGGTGTGGGTGCTGGTCCTTATACTCCACGTGCCTAAAAAGTGCCACTTGTGCCTATAGGGTTGTAACTTGTGCCTCAACCCTTAAAATGTTCCCTATACTATGCCCAACTAGGTCACTAGGGTAGCCACTTTGCCCCTGTAGGGAATCTCTCTGTATTGTGATGGTAGCCAAATCCGGATGCCCTAGCCTGAATGGTACTGCTCGTAGCTATGCAACCCACCACTGCTTGTACCTGTCTGTCACCTCGACATTATCTATCTGTCGGTCAACTGGCTACTCCTCCTGCTCAGTCAGCATTGTAGGTCATGGTGGAGACATAGGCCTCTCCACATCATCTCTCATGTACTGAGGGAAGGGTGGGGGTATATCATGTGGCAACCCAAACTACCATCTGACCCGGTCTATGGGTATCATCTCATGCTCCCCAGCCCACTACACCTCTATCCACCTGTAAATCTGTAGCTTGTCCAGCTCCTCCACCATCTTCCTGTATGAAGGATAGCCTACATATGACCTATAAATAATGTCCACACCAGACAACCCCTCCAGTAATCACATCTAATAGGCCACATCATGTGTCACTCTAGCCACTCGACACTCTCCCATAACTGACACCCATCTCTTGTAGCCCACTCGAACAAAACCAGGCTCAAATGCATCAGCCTGGGGCATACCAATTGGGTGCACACACACAATGTGCTCATAGGTCCAACAATGTAACATGAATGTGTAGCACAGGATAAACTGTCGTAATCACCCATACACCCACATCTCCCTATATAGTTGTACCAAGAATGTAGGCCCCCATGCAAACTAAGTCTTGCTCTCCACCATGTCGTGTAGAACCCCCATCAATGCCTGTGGAAATATCCCACCCTCTACGTCTGGAAATGCAAAACAACAGACGATGTCCATCAATAGTACTACCAGCCTCATCTCCTCGGGGTAGGCTCGGTACATCGCCCCATAGCTCATGTTGACATTGTGGAATCCTAACAAAGCAAACCCCTCTCCAAAAACTGGTAACAATAACTCCTCAGATGCCTCTGAGGAGATTGAGTACACCTGTGTACCTCCTATAGGTAGTTGCAGGATCCTATAAACATCCTCTAAGGTGATCATGATCTCACTCGTCGGCAAATGAAATGTATTGGTTTCTGAATCCCATCTATCGATGAGGGCAACCATCAAGCTTACCTCCCGGACTATGTGTTGGTAGCATCTGACACTAATCAGACCCACATCTACAACATGGATCCACTCCTCACGTGTCATCTCCCCTGTGTCTCCACAAGTAGGGGAGGTGCTCTATCCCTCATCCAGCGGTCCCTGGCCTGCATACAACAAATTGTATCAATCAAACTTGACCATACCTGCATGCCACCTTGCCACCCCCACTATACCACTTACCCTAACTAACTCAACCTTTCACCTATTTCTATGCCCTTAATCAACACCACCTATCTACCCATGCCTCAGACCCTTACCTATTTTCATTTTACCCCTCGCACCGACTTTTCCTTATTCACCCACCTATCGATACCCATAAATTTCCCCCTACCTAACTCTCCCAACCCGTACCTATCTGTCTATAATCCATCCATTTTCTCTCCTTGAGGGCTTACCTCTTTAGCATGCTGATCGGCATCGGTAAGCTTAAAATGACCACAGTCTACCATAACCGACATTAGTCATCACATATGTGACCGATACCAGTCCTTACCCACTGACGCCGGTTAAGAGCAAACCAACGTCGGTCACTGTGGCGGAGACAAACCCATGGCACCTTCCCATTTTTCCCCCACATTCCTCCTTTCTACCCATTTATCCTACCCATACCTACCCAATTACCTATTCCCACCCCTTATTTACGTAAATTTACCCTCCCTTGTTCCCCTTTTCCCATTAAACCACCACATTCAAATTTTAAAGGTTTCCCCCCAAAACAAACCCTATTTTCCCTCCTACCTAATTCCTACCCTCTACCTACTCACAACAAACAAAACAATTAGAATAGCCTCTTACCTCATCATGTTATCGTCTGTGTCGTGGCACCTCGGACCGTTGTGCAGATCCACCCTATCCCTCTCCTGCCTCTGCCATCACCGATCATCCGCTGGCTCTATCCAATCCAATCAATTGATCACTTGATCCAATCACCATGCTCATAGACCCACCTATCGACCAATGACCACTCACTCTGTGGATCGCCAACTCAGCTCTTCATGTCATTTGGTCACTTTCCACCTCGTTCTTCCTCTCTTTTCATTTTCTCCAATTTGGTAAATGACAAATGATTTTAAAAATGTGGCACTTTTTCTTTTTATGGCCTATCTGACTTAATTGGCGATAGTTTTACCTTGACTGACATCGGTCCTATGCCCTCACCTACCTTGGACGGTTTAACCTTGACCGACATCAGTCCTGTGCCCTAGCCTACCGTGGTTGGTCCATAGTGACCAGAATCAGTTCCTTATAACTGTTGTCGGTTATCCTACTTAGTCTTTTTCCTACCCACTACCCCTAATTTGCTGACCTGAATCCTTTTTTACCTTACCCACACCTGACGTGGACACTTCACTTTACCTTCCTGACCTCATCATTTACTACCTAACCTCGTTCTCATTTGGGGACTTATTATTTTACCCATACCTCGGCCCTACCCATGCCGTGACTTAGTTACTTGGCCCTGGAAAATTTCTAGTGACCTGTGACCTCATGTGCTCGCTATGCCTTACAACACTTTCACCTGTGTTGTTTGAAATAATGACCTTACCTTGCCTCTTTCCGTGACCATTTATCTAGACCCAACCTTTGGTGTACTGGAACATACCTACACATTCCTGTACCTAACCTACGTCATGTTTCTTGACCATATCCTATACCTTGGATACTAGAATCACCTCAACCTTGTTTGGATAAACCTCTCAACCTTAGAAAATGTAGAGTTTGCATGCTCTTCAACCTGGTACCATGCTATAGTTTATACGTGTGTGTGCGTTTTCCTGTTACTACCTTTGACCTTGACCCATTACCTGGATTACCCGATTGGACATTTTACTGCTTTACCCCCGTCATCTACCTTCCTTTTCATCACATTCACCTTTTATCAAACCACTCATTGATTCTGCCTTCTGCCTCATCAGTTCCTGGTTTGAGGGGGATCACCTTCACCCACACATGGGGCAACCACATCTTATTTTTGTCAGCGTCGCTTACCAATAAAAGCTACGTGACAAAAAGGGGAAAAATGTAGACACCAATATTGGGTCACACTCCTCCTGGTCCCTCGTCAAATAATCACCTTGAACACACTCACCTAACCATGGCCCCTTACACCCCATTCTAATATTAATTTAATTAAATTAATTCATGATCTCATAATATTTATTATTTAAATATCCTAATTGAGATAATTCTCACACCACCACCTCACCTAACCACCTCACCTAGCCACCTCACCCTAGACCTATTCTTAGTATGTTGCCATAACTAACTAAGACCTACCTAAACACTAAAGATCAAAGCCTACATTCCCTCTAACCACATTCTTGCCCATTAGAAAGGAAGCTTCCATTCTAATATCCGAGGAAAAACAAACAGGATCCAAGAAATCAAGTGGATCTACCCAATTTAGTAAACCTAGGAAATCCCGCCCTAACTGATGTCGATCACCCTAAATTGCCACCGGTTAGCCTGAAACTTTCGTCAGTTACCATTTATTCCCCACAATCACCGTATTTCAAGGTTGGTACATTTCAAAGAAAAGAGAGATGAAACCAGAGCTGCATGCAAGTAGAACCAGCATTCGCACATGCATCAAAGCATCCACAACCAACATCAGAAGCGGGCACAAAGCCATCTACATTCATGAAAGAATCCATGGAAACGCCATCACCACACCAAACTCCATCTATCTGATCAACTACCATTGTCATCCAGCCATCAAGTTCATACCACAGTAAGTATTTTGTTAACCAACATTCATCTACTTTCGTTTTGATAGGTTCTTTTACCTCTATTATCAATTTCTACTTGCACTCCCATTTTCCCACCATTTACCTCCATGCAAGTTTGACCATTCCTTCACCCACACCATTAAAACTACCCAGACCCTACTGATAACTACCCCTGAGTATACCTAAGACCTACACAGACCTCTTCATTGCCTTCTCCATTCTCGTCTAGCCTCAGATCAACCTTCCCAAACATATCCCAATAAGTTTCTGTCACCCAACAGTACCGACGCCGGTTACCCATGACCATTGTCGGTCTATCCTGAACCGTCATCATTTACACTACATCGACGTCGGTCTCTGTGTTTTACCCTCAGACTAAGATCAGAGCCTAAAATCCCCACCAAATACCCAAAACAACCTAATAATAGACCCTAACTAGTACCAGTACTCTGACAGAGACCTTTCCCTTTAGATTCAATCATAACTTAGCCTGTTGTGAATGAATCTACTTATTGTATTAGAATGAGATACCTAAATCATTTTAACTACAATAGGATTTCATTTATTGTTAACATTGACTCTTTTTAAATAGTGGATTGATAGCCGTCTAGGGAGTATCACACTTCCCGGATCTAGCATACGCTAGGCAGTCCACTGCATATACTGTTTAACTTTCATTTGGTGATCTTCTTGTTTATTTTAGGTAGCTCCTCCTACCCAAAAGGGAGATCTCACAATCAATTTTGGATCGAGAATTCATACGCGCACAACAACCTTCAACCAACATTAATAGGTATTCCTCTTAGCCCATTTACCCTTATCTATTTCATCAATATTCAAGGAAACGCTCTAAGAATCATGTGAAACAGTAACAATCTAACTAGTAGTAGAGATGACAGATCAAACATTGGATATCTCATGGAAAATGAAATCTCCAATAGATTAAAGCAATTAAGGAGGTGTGCCAAATGATCAACAATTAAAAAACGACTGCTTAGAAATCATCAAAGGTATAAAAAAGTGAATAAATTAGTAATAAGTCATTTTCATGCTAAAGAAAAACAAGAAACAAGAGTGAAGTGATATCAAAGATAAACTGCAAGGAAGAAACAAGATAATCAGACAAATAAATGGATCCTTTCAACAGACCCACTGGGCCAACAGTTCAAGGAATGACACAAGAACAAGGGTTTACATTCCTTTCCTTATCAAATGCAAAAAGGAAGACATGGGAATATCTGAAATGGTCCAATAGACTAGGTGGAGTCATCCACCTCACTATGAGCTAGAAGAGTGTGTATTAAACATTTGGGGGTAGAGGAGGTGAGATTCCAAGCATAAGCCACACAAGGGTAGATTGTACCAAAGGGCCTGATCTGAGGAATGATTACACATAGGCTTGCAACAATTCCTTACATAGGAGACCATCTTGAGATCATGCAAAAAATCATGAGCAAATAACACAATGAAGCCATCTAGTTCTCTGAATAGGATGTCGTTCCTATCAATACAACTATAGTTTCCCAAGCCACAAGTCTACCAAATCATAGTATCTGTATTCTCCCATACAAAACCACTAGACCACCTATAAATCTGAAAAATGTGACCATCTATGGTCATTTGCGCAAAGGGAGAGGTATTCCATTGGGGGCCTTCACAAACTGCGTAATAAATATTTTGGCAGAGTTTATAACAAAACAATATTGGTAAGAAAATAGGGGTACTAAACAAAAATCTATGGGATTTTTGGATATTTTTACAATAATGTGGGAGGAAGGTGCAAAGTTACACTGGCCTAAAATCCTCACACATGGAATTAATTAAAATGCATAAAATATCATGTAAGCAGGAGGTAAAGTGTTCTAGTACCAAAGGATCATCATGTTGCTCTGTTTCACACATTTGAAGGTCTGTGAGGGTATTATAAATGTATACAATGAGTAATTCTTGCAAGATATATTTGTGTAATTTACTCCAACAAACCCCTACAAACTTTTGAAGACACACAATTATTGGGAAGATGACTACTAAAAATTAGAGAACAACTTATTGTAAACCCTTGCGTACGCTAGGAGGTAAGAACTTATACAACTCTATATGCCAAAATCAATATGTTAAATGATGGGGTCATACTATGATCCAAGGTTGACAATGTGAAATACCCTAAGCCAATGCCATTTTTATTAGCATGGATATATCCAAGGATGAACTGAGAAGACAACACGACATGATTCCAATAAGTATATGACCATTGCACACACAAGGGAAATAGTAACCAATAAGGGGAGAGCTACAAATGGGATAAGCTAAGAAGGATTAATCTACAATTCAAGTCGAAGGAGAAGAGCTAACAATGGAAGCTAAGAGGAAAAGAGGCAAGCATGCGGTCATTACACTAACACAACTACAATCACCAAGGGTGTAAATAAACCCTAAATTACCCAGCTGGTTTGCCAATATGGATTTTCAACAAATGTAAATTGATAGAGACAAAATACATACAATCAAAATCTTAGAAATGCTCACTAAGATGTATCTTTGAGAGGTGTTGGTGCTAATTTTAAGTCCTCCATAGTTGAGTTTTGCATAGAATAGTTCATACTATTTAAATAACCAAATTTGCATATGTCACCTTGTCACTAATAGCTTTTTGAATCTCCATGATCATCCCATCCCTTGAAGCTTAACAAATTGAAGGATGGACATAACTATTTAACTCTAAGGAGGACGCAATACATTAACTTGGTATTCTACGGAATGGAGAATTCAATGATACATGGGTTGCAATGCAAGATAAAGGCAAGAAGGGATGTTGTGGACCACTAGTCACAAGAAATAAAAAAGGCAGTTGTATCACAAAAGTCACGGCACACTGGAGTAGTGTTCGATGGGTTTAACAAAGGAATAAGTACTCTATGGATCCCAAAAAATATACGGAACACTCAAGATTTCATGAAAGGGGTCGTGGAACATCAGAGAAGTACAAGTAAAAACCGCATGATGGTTTTATCATAAAGGTTAGTACTTTGCAGATTCCAAAATAGTCATGGGCCATTCAAAGAAAGAAAAATATTTACTGCGGATATTGAAACCATGCAATATGAATTTAGAGATGATTATTGTGCTATATAAAGATAAATTCAAGATTATGGAAAGTAATTGTTAAGGACAAATGCAAGAAAAAAAAACATATTGTGTAATATGAAAAAAATGGGGATTCTATAGGGGCCCCATCCATTGAAATTCACATAGCTAATAATATGCATATACAAAAGAGAAGATCTTGCAAAAGAGGTATAATATTAATTAATGGTTACATATTCCTTTACAAAAGGAGGAATCTGATTCAACAACCTCTTCTTCCTGAACTCCAATTCTTTGTGGTCTTGAGCATCGTGAATGTATAGGATGTCCCTTGCAAGGTCATGAGACATGCCTAGTTCTATGAGCTTTGAAATATTTGTTTTGGGACCCTTCAAGATTTTGATTAATTCCAATTTCCTCCTATATGAGGAGACCCATTCTTGAGGAGGTTAGAACTTCCTTTAAGGTAGGCCTTGGTACCCCGCCAAGTAGTAGCTTTTTAAGATGAGGAAGACCCTGAAATATCAGTTGGTGCCGTGGGGGTAGATTTATCCACAGGAATGGGCTGACTTGCACAAGTTGGATTAGGTATGCCCTATCTATGTCTTCTCATATAAGGTGGTGACACTTCAGGGGCCTTCCCAGAAGAATATTTTGCAGGTGCTTTTTCAAGACGAGCAAGTATTTTCTCCATCGCGGTGATTTTGTAGGAAATCAATGATATATCCTCCACAAGATCATCAACATACCCTTCATAGGCAGCATTGGGGATTTATTTCTCTGCCAATTATTCATTGAATAATAAAGGAGATATATCAATGATGTTTGTGTTAATTATAGGTCGACAACGGAGCCAAAACTTCTTTAGCAGTTCAAGAGATTTTTGGTCCTCCGCACAAAACAAATGATAATACATGACCTAAAAGATAGAAAAGAAGAGAGTCATCTTGACGAGCTTTCTTATTAGTGCTACCCAAACCGCCCAAGATGTTAATGGCCCATCGGTCTCCACCTGATCCTCAATCTCAAAGAGCATCCTCACAAAGGCCTTGTCTAGACCAGAAAGGTCAAAGATTAAGCACAAAGTATCCGAAGAAAGTTCTTTCAAGCTGGTTCCTAGCTCTACTTCCACCATGGCTTGAGAAGAATGGATGCAAATTCTCTTTTCACTCAAAATTTTTGAAGGGAGATATGATATTATGAGAGAACAATGGGAGTTTATAAGAGGATGAAATTCAGGAGTAATTATGTAAGGTATCATTTCAGAATTGAATGTGAAATCAATTCTGAAAAACTCACATGGGTCTAGAGCATATCGATATCTTCCAAAAGGTGATTTTCGGTTTGAAGCGGCAATTCACACAAAGAAAACATCAAACACGAGGGAGTGTAAATGATTATCCATTTCCCAAGGCATATTCCCAAAAGGGTAGGTGTCAAATCAGTTAAAAATAATGGCATGAGGGAATAGATGGTTTATAACAGGGCACATGAAGGATGGTGACAACATGAATAAGACAAAAAGGGATTAAACAATAAAAGTAAAAAGTCCCGCATATATCTATGTCAGCATCTAGAAGCAGAATCAAATTAAGAAATAAAAAGGTATCTTTACTATTACAAGATATTTTCCAAAAATGGAGCTCATTTTCCATGTCTTTCTGGAATGGTTTGTTAAAGTTTTTTGGGGGGAAAATTGGGTTGTAAGAAGGCATCAAATTGTATAAATATGGGGTTTTTCCTCATAGTTAAGGGAGTTAATTTTTGGTATTCAGATCAAAGGGGCTTAGTCTTTCGAATTCTGGAAAGGTTAGAGATGTAATTGTGAACATTGTATGTTTCCATCATGAAATGCATACTAATTTCAGTTTCCCAAACTTCTATGTCAAGTTGGTTGCAAGTGTACAACCATTGATAGGATTTAAGAGCATTTATTTGATGTTCCCTTGTTAATAAATTCAAGAACTAAATAAAGTATGTCCACTTTGAGTTTTAAATTTTGTCTTCTGGGTTCTATGTTGTAGAATTTTCCATTAATGAGTGATATTCTTTGGCTGTAGTCTTGTGTTTACTGTTTCTCTTTGTCATACACTAAATCCATCCTTGATGTTTATGCTTTGGTTATTAAGTTCTGATATTGTGTTGTGAGATTTGCCTCTGCAATATTGGACCGAATTGTAAAATCCTTGTCATAAACATTTTGTGCTGATAGATTTTTGTAAGCCTTTAAGTGTATCTTAGGTGTATGAGGGATGAAGCAGTAAACACTTTGTTAAAATACTTGCACAAAATCTTGTGTTAGATATTTTAGAGATTGTATTTAATCCTTTGCATCTATTGAGCTTCAATAAATGCAAATAGTTCTTAGTTGAGATTGTCACTAGTTGATCCAGTTTTGTGCATTTTCCATGATTACAAGATACTTATAGTGTTAAATGTTGTGTCATAATAAACTTTTCTACTTATGATTCCCCCTCTGTGAAGTCATAATTTCCATAATTGACCCCATCCCCCCATTTTATAGCACTCTTTTTTTCTATTTTACTACCTAATTTCTCTAAACATCACTGAAGGTGTCTTTTAGCCTTAATTCCATTACTAAGAGAACACAAGAGCAATTAAACTTAACTGTCTTCAGTAACCTTCCTCTGGTGTAATAAGCATACACAATACTTTGTGTGACAACTTGTGAAAGTGAAATATTGTGTCCTTGGCCATGCTTATCCCAGATCAACCCATCATTTGAAAAGAAACAAGAGGGAATAAAGGGTCCATCTCCCCCTCTGCATTTCAGGTTACACCGCGGGTCCTCTCACCCTAGTTCAAGGTAGGACCAAAAGTAGCAGGAAAAGGCCATCTCCTTTGTATGTGCCCCTCAATCATCCCAAGGCCTAATCCCTAAGGAATGTGTTAGACCCCTCCCTGGCTACAAAATGACCACACAATCTAGTCTATCACCATTCCTAAGCAAGTTTCCCCTTCCTTAGAGTGAATTGTTGTCAGCCCAATAAGGGGTGCAGATTTGAGGACCAACACACCTCTGGTGCCATTTCTGGGGACTTATTTCCTGGATTTGAGACATATATAAGCCTTTGGCAGCACTACTAGTTGTTACGAGGTTCAGGATTCTTCCATTTGCAAAGCTTTGTCAAAATATACTCTGTCCTGAACATATTTTTCCCAATATTCTCTCAGTATAAGAAAAATTTCCATTAAATCTGACTCTACTGGGAAAGGCATGGGAAAATTCACAAAGATCTACAAATATTTGTCAGCTAATCTGTAAATCCAGTATCTCAAGAGATATTTTGAGTTGATTTACACATCTAAGGTGCAAGACCTTAGTGGTGGCTCCATCTTTTTGAAAAGAAAAACTGGCATACACTAGTGCTAATCATATTTGATTAACTTTTCAATTCTATAAAGCTGGAAGGAAGAAGATCCTTCTTCAAGTTTGATCCTACCAGAAGGTTGCTTCCTGAGCTAGAAAATACCAATTCAAGAAAGAAGTGGATCTGGAAACTAGTGGATGGTCAAAGGTCAGAGGAGAAAATTGTCCAAAATCTTGAGTGTGATCAGCCTTTGGTGGAAGATTATTCTAGCACATCTAAAATCTCTGAATCAGATAACTCTCAAGATAATTTGCATTCCTTATTTCAATAGGGTTCAACATCTATAAGTAACAAAGGTATTCTTCATCTTCCCCCTTTGTTTATTCCTAAGAATAGAGTGTTTTGTGAAACTGAGTCCTTGAGATATTCATATTTTGCGGATCATACAGTTGTGCCTTAAAGACCCCCAATTCCCCATCGTTTCAATCCTTCTTTTGAAACACCTTCACTAAATAATATGGAATAACCTCCACCAAGGGCTCCTTTTTTAGTTATTACCTATAGACCAGTAAGATTCTAGGGGATGGTGGGTTATCCAAATGAAGTACCCCATGAAACAAGAAATAGATTGTCTAGATTTCAAGGGAACAATGCTATAAGTTGATATCAACATCTTATATTTTTCCAAAATGTTATGGATGAATTTGAAATAGAGCATGAAGATGTGTATACCAAGTTATTCATACATACTTTAGAGGAAGATGACAGGGAATTCAAAATCCTGTATAATTAAAATAACTTGCAACAATTGGAAGCAAGAAAATTCAATTGATTCCTGGAGGTGAGAAATGAAAAATTCTTTCATCATTACAATATGGTGATAAAACTGATCCAAAAAGTCCAATTTTGTTTCTCAAAAGTTTACTGAAGTTTGCCAAAATAAATAAACTCCGAAAAATCCAAATGAATGTGTGGGATTCAAGATTTTGGAGTTTAACATTCATGGCTTTAATAAAATATCGAACCTTAACTAAATTTAGATTCAGAGTTTGGACTGTCTAATCATCAAGCAAAAGGTTCCGAAAATTTGAAACTATGAAGTCCAAAATTAAGACTTCTTATTTCAGACCTTTTCCTTTTCAGGGTTTTGGGTTTCGGGATCAAATAGGGGTTCAGGGTTTAAGATTTTGGGGTTTCAGACCTTTTCTACTCGATAAAAAAAAGCCCAAATTTTGAACATATTACCTGTTCATCGGGATAAAACTTTGAACCCTAGGACCTTTGAGGAGCTTTGTGCTCCCTATCTCCGGGTATTTTTCTATGAACAACCTCACCTCTGAAGTCCAAATTTCAGATAACAATATCAAAGCAATGTGCTCGGCCCTCTTCAGGAAAATCTCCAAAGATCCCCCGTTTTTTCTATGGAAGGTGTTAAGTTGATTAATCCAAATTGATAGAAGCTTAAGTATTAATCCTGAGTAAATCCTAGTAAAATAGTGGATTTAGAGGAAGTGGTTAAGATCTTGGCCGGAGCAATCAAAGAAATTTCCTACAAGTTGGCTAGAGTAGAGAAAGGATTGGATTTAACTTCTCATGTTCAACATCAAGCCCAAGGAAAAAATAGATTTGGGAATCATCCCAAAGGAGAGCATGGCTGATGATAGAGGAAAAAGGGCCCATGCCTTCAGGAAATAAGCAGCAAGCTTATAAAGAGAATAAAATAGTCCCCGATCCACTGACAACAAGAGTTGCATTGGTGGAAGAAGATCACATCATTGAATGGTGTGATAAGTGTTTATTGCCACATTCCCCTTATGAACCACTTGTTGGAAATGATGATGTCATTGATGGAGTTGATTTTGATGACATATGCATGATGGAATGCCCAAAATATCCAATTCCAGGAGCTACTTCAACTGATATCTTGTATGTTAAAACTGTGGAAGATTTTTGGGCTTGCATAAATAAGTTATTTTCCATTCCTTCTATTGTTAGTTTTAATATAGATATGGCCTAGTCATTTGAGCTTCCAAATCATGACTTTGAGTACTTAAGAGATCTAATGATAAAAAATTATGATGGTGGGATCCCTTCTGAAGAAGATACAGGCAGTTGTTAATGAATGTTGTAGTTTCTCAGGAAAATGAATATAACCTTTGAAATAGACAAGTCAAAGGGCATGTCCCTACTAAACCAAAAATTCCTATCTTGACCAATATCCTTAAGGATGCTCCTAAGAAAAATATGCTTGATAAAGGTCCTACCAATGTTTCAAAGCCAAACACTTCTATTTCTGCCCAAGCAATAAAAGATAACATTCCTTCAGATAAGATTGTTACCCTTGTAACAAATGTAGCCCTCCCAAAATATATTGTCTGTGATATGGCTCAGATTCTAAGTTAGATAAAAGTTACAGTCCCTATTGTAGAATTTCTTAGGATTCCTCGAGCATAGAAAAAGAGCATTTGAATAATTGGGGTTGAAGGATGATATGGTCATTAAAGAAAAGGGTAAAAATAATATGGTGACTCCACATTCCATAATTGAATTTGAGATAAAGGAAGAACCAAAAAGCATGGAAGAACCCCCAAAAGTATATTTAGGAACTTCCTTGGTTGAATCCTAATTGGATGTGGATCCTTTCTTCACTACTTTAATTATCAAAGGGCATCTTCTTCATAATTTTATGTTTTATTTAGGAGCCTCATGTAATGTCATGCCTCTAGAGGTTATGAATGAGCAAGATATCAAGATAAAGACAACATTTGGGACTTGTTATTCCATGGATTCGAGGAATGTTTCTAGTTGTACAGCCTTTCAAAGGTATAGTGGTACAACTTGCTGCCTACCCTGGAAAATATTTGACCATGAACACAATTATAGTGGATTGCCCTACTAAGTGGGGCATGTTGTTGTCAAGAAAGTGGGCTGCTAGTGTGGGAGGTAGTGTTCAGATGGATATGTCATATGCCTTGATACCATTGGAGGGGAATCTATTCAAGCTACATGGAGAAAAGAAAATGCTTCATCTTATTGAAGATCCTATGAATGCTTCTTATGAGGTACTATTCATTGACACTAATCTGGGAAATTTCATAGGTTTTTTGGATTGTAAATAACATGGAATAAATTATAGCACACCCCTAGAAGATGCCAATGCCTCTTGGACTATGATGTTTGATGGGGCATGTTCTAAATTTGGAAATGGAGCTAGAGTGGTTCTGAATTCTCCAAATCAAGTTTCTTCTAACTTTGCCTTCAATTAAAAATTTGAATGTACTAATAACATTGTTGAATATGAGGCACCACTCCTTGGCTTAAAAATTACATGGAAGCATGGGATAAAGGACATCATTGTCAAAGGAGATTAAAAAAGTAGACAATTGTATGCCAAGAACAAGATAGTTAGATAGTTGTACTATGATGTTTTATGGGGCATAAGAACAAGAGTATTGAAGCCAATAGGTTTCTTCAAGCATGGTTTCAATTTAAAAATTGAATGATTGCTGAATATGAGGTACAAATTAAAAAATTACATGGATTTTAAAGGACATCATTCTTTTAAAATTCTTTATTAGACAATTATATGCATGAGAGAACTCTGGGAATACAATAGTTGATTCTTTAAATGAGTTGTTACAACTGGCATCCCCAGTATAACAATGAGGTTGTGTCCCCCTACTACCACTATGAATTATAAGTGTTAGTTAGACCTTCAATTCCTGACAACATTCAACATTGACAGATTTTTGAGGATGTTACTCAAATTTAGAGGTTTTTAAATTACAAAGTTAAGTTTATTAATAAGATCATTGATCTTGAACCCATGGTGGAAATGTGTGAAGGAAAATACTGTCTTTGGAAAATATATAATCCAGCTAGAGACAAATGTCATCCCTAGAGGACTGGTTTAATCATCTTGGAATCAAACTTTGATACGTAAATCCGTTGGATGATTCCATAATCAAATATGTTTGTGCATATAGAGATGTTGAAGAATGTAATTTGGGAACTTCTCAAAACCCAAGAAAAGTGTGGTTAGGGAGTAGTAAGAATAAATAAGAAAAACTACTCTTACACCAAGTTGCTAAAGAAATACCAAGACTGTCCTAGGATGGTCTTATTCAAAATTGAAGGATTATAGAGAGGAAATGTTTCAACATGAAATAGCCTTGGAGCTTCACTCCATACCCTTCAGACAGAAGTTAAGGACCATCAATCCCCTCCTTGTGAAAAAAATGTGAGAAGAGTTGACTAAAACGACTAGTTCAAGTAACCCAACATGTGGGAAGAGTTGACTAAATATGACAACCCTATGGTGGGATAATTTAGCCCACTAGATACTCTTCTTGGGTGGTTAATTTAGTACCAGTCAAGAAAAATAATGGGGAGACATAAGAATTTGTGTGGATTTTAGAAATCTTGAACAAGGCATTGATTAAGGATAATTACCCATTTCCTAATATGGGAAACATGCTGCAAAAGGTGACAGAGTCAGAGTTGTTATCTACATTAAATGGTTTTTCTAGATATAACCAAGTAGTGGTGAAGCAATTAGAATAGTTCAAGATTGATTTTACTACCCCTTGTGAAGCATATGTCTATGCTAGGATGCCTTTTGGACTGATGAATGCTAGAGAAAATTTTCAAACAGAGCCATGGATGTGGATTTTTCTGGCCTTATAAATGATTTTATTATAGTATATCTAAATGATATAACTATTTTTTCCAAAAAGAGAGGTGACCACTTGGGGCACCTAGAAAAGATGTTTCTCAGATGTAGAGAGTATGGGATTTTATTAAATCCCAAGAAATGTAACTTTGGAGTACAAAAGGAAAAGTGTTTGGGGCACATAGTGTCACAAGAGGGGGTCACTATAGATCCTGAAAGAGTAGAGGCGATTGGCAAGATTCATATTCCCACCTCTAATAAGGGCATCCAATAATTCTTTTGGAAAATAATTTTTTAAGGAGATTCATCTCCAACTTTGTTGATATTTCCATCCCTATCACATATATGCTGAAGAAAGATCAAATTATTGGATGGGAGGAAGGAGTTATTCACACATTCAAATGAATAAAGGAGGCACTCAAATCCGCCCCTATCTTAACAAGTCATGATTATAAGAAAGAATTTCAAATGTTTTCATTTGCCTCAGAAAACACAACTGCTTCTGTGTTGTTACAGAAAAATGAAGAGGGGCATGAAAATCCCATTGCTTTCTTTAGCAAAGCCATGTAGGAAGCTGAACTAAAATATTCCATCATGGGAAGCAAGAATTTTCTTTATTAAAAGCCACTAAAATATTTAGGCCGTATATTCTAAGTTTCTAATTTTTTTAGCTTATGTTCCCCATACTATGGTAAAGTACATTTTTATCAAAAATGGAGATGTCGAGTAAAAGATGCCACTGGGTTGATAAATTTCAGTAAAATGACATGGATATCAAGACAGCCAAGTTGTTTTGAGGGTTGGGCCTAACAAGATTTATGACAGAAAGCAATTTACAAGTTGCAAAAATCCACAATGTTTAAAAGGGTGGGCCACATCCTCATGAAAAGGTAAGAACTTCAGTGTTTGGTACAAGAATATAATATATTACTTGATAAAATTGAATTGTCCTATGCACTTATATAAGAACCAATAGGAAGGAAACTTAAGTATGGTTTCTCATAAGTATATATTGACCTTGATCATGGATTAGCTTGGAAGAATCCATAAGGGGTACTACTTATATGTATCACTGAAGAGGAGGCCCCCAAAATAATTATAGAATTTCATGGGGGAGTGTGTAGAGGCCATTTTGCTGGAAGAGTGACTGCTCACAAGATTTTAAGGGTAGGATATTGGTGGCATTCATTGTTTAAGAATGCAGATTTACTGGTTAGAAGATGTTGAAAGTTTTCAATAATTTTCAGGAAAACTTAAAGCCTCGATAGATCCCTACCTTTGCAGACATGTGTCAATTGAAGCTCCATTTAAATAATAGGGCTTGTAATTTATTGGTAAAATCTCAGATCCTTCAAGTGATGGTCATAGGTGGATATTGGTGTCCACTAAATACTTTACTAAGTGGGTTAAAGCTATTCCCACTAGATGAGAAACCCACCAGATAGTCATGGATTTTATTCTGAATAACATAATCTACAGATTTGGTGTGCCTGCCAAAATAGTTGCTGACAATGCCATGAGATTTAGAGCTAAACCATTGACAAGCTATGTGCAAATAATATGGTATAAGTTTGGCCTATGCCTCAAATTATAAATCTCAGGGAAATGGCCAAGTAGAATTAAGTAACAAGAATCTGCTTAAAATCCTCAACAGGGCACTATGGGCTAACAAGAAAAAAAGGGGTAAACAACCTAAATTTGCGTTATGAGTGGACAAAATTACCACTAAGTGGTCTATAGGAAAAAGCCATTTTGATCTAGTTTATGGAGTTCAATCCCTTCTACCCCTGGACTTGCAACTTTCCTCATATAAGTTTATGCAAAAATTTGAAGATGGAGGAGAAGTGAGTCCATATGAGGAAATGACAAGTCAAATCACGGAATTAGATGAAGTCAGAAGTGAGTATTACTAAAAATATCTCAAGTTCAGAGAAAATCTAAAGAATATATTTGACAAAAAGGTCATCTTAATAACTTTTAGTGTTGGAGACTTAGTCTAGTTATGGTACAGTATGCACAAAGATAAATGTAAACATGGGAAGTTTGATGCTATCTGGATGGAGCCATATTCTATTGATATCAGAATTAGGGAACATAATTTCTTTCTGAAGGATTTGGAAGGACACTTGCTGGAGTTTCCTATTAATGGCATGCACCTCAGACATTTCTTAGATTAAGCCAATGTATCGGGTATAAACATTGTATAGTGTACAATTTCCTTGTGTTATTTTGTTTATGTTGGTTTCCCTTTTTGTGTTATTGTCTATAGTGCCCAGGTTTCGAAACATAGAAGTATTTTGGTTTGGATGTAATCTCTTTTCAGAAAATTCCTATATATTTTGTCTCCTTGACTCCTTTCCCAATGGATTAGGCATCTGGCTTGGTCTATGTTCTTATGGCACCCACATGGGGTACCCATCACCAAGCTAGAGCTGATGTTGGTACTCATTTTGAGCCCTCCCTAGTTGAGTTTTCCATAGAGTACTGTACTGTTTAAAGACCCAAATTTGCATATGTTACCTTATCACTTATAGATTTTTGAATCCCCATGATCATCCCTTCCCCTCAAACTTAACAAATTAAAGGATGGACATAAATATTCAACTCTAAGGAGGCTGTAATACATTAACTTGGTACTACATAGAATGAAGAATTCAATGATCGGTGGGTTGGAATGCGAGATACATGTAAGAAGGGATGCCATAGACCACTAGTCACAAGAGATAAGAAAAAGAGGTTGTATAAAAAATATGCGACACATTGGAGTAGTGTTTGATGGGTTTAACAAATGAATCAATACTCCGTGGATTCCAAAAAAGCCGCAAGACACTCAAGATTTTGCCAAAGGGGTTGCATAACATCAGAGAAGTACAATTAAAAGATGTGGGATGGTTTTATCAAAAAGATTAGTACTTTACGGGTTCCAAAATAGCCACGAGGTACTTAGAGAAAGAAAAATATTTAATGCTGATATTCAAACCATGTAATGTGATTTTAGAGATGATTTTTGTGTTATATAATGATAAATTTGAGAATATGGAGAGTGATTGTTGAGATGAAAAATGCAAGAAAAAGAAGCACATTGTGTAATACAAACAAAATGGGGATTCTATAGGAGATCACCAAATCATAACACCCTCTGATTTCTAGCATGTGAGTTTACTTAGGCAAGTAGTGTGATTGGGTAACATGAAATTGTCTCAAGGTGTGAGACCTCATAGTTGAGATAACTCTCCAGAGAAAGCTGGTTCTTCTTCCTAAACTAATGCAAAAACTAGCTTTAGTGAAGGGAAATGTACTAACTACTCCTAATCTATGATTTCCAAGGGACCAGGGAAAGGAAGAGGGCATGAAAAATAGAGAAATCCTACACTAAAAATACAAATATCACCAATAAAAGGGTGTGGTAATCTCTCTAATGAGTGAAAATGAAAGAAAATTTAGAGCAAAAAGGGTAAAAATAATTACCACAGTCCAAAAACAAGAATAAAATAATCATTTTCATGAAGACACAACAACACAAACCCCTGCAAGATATATAAAAGAGGCACAATACATCTGCAACTGAAATGAAGAGGCAAGAGAAAAAAAACACAAACAATGGAAGGAGAAATATCCACAAGCTCAAGTTTATTGCTTCATTAATTCACACAGTCCATTACAATGTAAGAGAAGGCCAAGATCATCATGCAAGATTTCTAAAATGGATGCTTGCAACACATTAGTGTTCTGGTAAAAAATTGGAAGAGTTTCACTATAATGAGAATCCCCCCCTCAAATGAGAGGTGCATTACAATTTATAGAAAATGAGGGATAAGAGAGAGAAGTTGAAAATTTCGAAATTCCCCTTTCAGCCACTTGTAAGGTACAATGAATAGTAGTAAAACATGATGGAAAACCTAAAAATTCCATCCCTTGTTTTCTTATAACTTGTAGCAGAAGAAAAATGGCTACCCATGCTCATTAAATGCATTTACAACCACATGGAGGCCATCATTTGAAAATGGGTTTGTTTTCTACATTTTAGACATGCAAAACTCCATAAAATCTGAAATTTAAATATTTTTGAGTATAGAGGACAAATTCATGATTCCAACAAATCCAATTTTGTATGATGTGGCTGAGAAATGAGGAAGGTATGGGCGTTTCAGTGCAAACAACTTTTTATCTCTCTCTAGGTTTGTTTAACACTTTATGGAACTATGTATTAAAAATGGTAGCTGGAATTAGTAACTTTATGTATTTTCCTCTTTCAAAATGTTCTTGGTGTTTTAAAAGGTCTGGGAATCATTTAAATCTTTTGGTGGGCCTCACTATATTTGATAATTTCAAATTTGGAAGGGGGTGTGGGATGATTGGTTCAAACTTGGGCCAACTCGACTAGCTCACCAATTGGCTCACTGAGTTGGCCATATCCTTATGTATCTTTGAGAATTTTACTATCTCTTGGCATATGCCGACCCCTCTAACTTGACATGTATGTTGGTGCCAACTAGCTAGATTCACCTAGTGCATTGCAGGTCTCTTCACTTTGTGAGGAATCACCCCCGAGCCGACCCGTTCCTTCTGACTCTTCGGTGCTCGCATAGACCCTATCACCTGCGATGAGCTCCTCGGACTTGTTATATCCCTAATGCTATCTCTATAGCCAAACTATTTTCCATCTCCCCATGTTGGGCCCTTCATGCTTCTTTGGGCCACTGTGGACTCACCTGCATTGAGGCATTCCCAAACTCCTCCCTGGGGCCTCAACTCGACCCACCTCCGCACTTCGTCCATCGAGCCCAATGTGTTGGCGTAACACATTGCGGGCCCACACATCCATTCCTTCCCACTGAGTTGGGTGAAAAACTCCACTTCTGCCTACATTATTCATTTTTTAGAATTTTTGGGCCCACGAGGAACTCACAGCCCGAGTTCCTCCGGGCCCCACGCACTCTGAACTCCCGCTACACCCGACAACCCCCTATGCAGAACTCACTCAATGGCTTGCTGAGTTGGCTTGGAAAACCAAATTCCTCCAACTCACTAATTTACTAATTTCCCAACCCTATCTGATTTTAATGAGCTTTCTGCCATGAATTAATACTTCGCACACTCCTCCCGACTCTGTAACTCACCCTTAACTCACCCACCATAAACAAGCTCAACGAGCTCTACAACTAGCTCGCCAATGAGTTCGGTGCTAAAAATAGACCCCATAAACAAATCGTCCCTTACAAGTAGCTCACTGCCATTAAACCTACAACCAAGGATCTCAATACTCCCAACTCAGCTCTCTGAGCTAGGAATCAACTCACATAGTTAGTTTGGCGAGCTGAGCTAAGCCCTTGAAAAAGTTTTAACTTTTTTCAAATTTCTCAAGATTTTTCTAGATTTTCTGATTTCTTGGAGGTTCTAGGGGTCATAAAGGAGGAACAAAGTGTTCCAGAACTTATTTTTCCAAATGTTGTCATTTTTTACTAGAAGTGGGCCCTAAAGCTAGCTTTCCATATATAAGTGAGTTCTTAAGCTTGTGAAATCCAGAAGAGGAAAAAATTCCTCTCATAACTTCAAATTCTTTCTAAAATCTTGTTGATGCCTCTAAAACATAGAGATCCACTTGAATACCCCATATTGACCCATAAAGGCCCTCGATGATTGCTACCATACTAGCCCACCAATTTTCTATTTCGCTCGAGAGGTGAAAATGGATAACAATTTTGGTGACTCATGGGGACATCTGCCTGCTAGATGGGGCTGACCAATGACCTGAATATATCCATTGGGCATGTATTCCTTTATAATCATCCAAATTGATTTATACCTGAAACTATATATCCCTGAGTCACTAAAACACTGCTTAAGACTGCCATCCACTACTTTTCCCAACTTCATTAAGAAAATCTTAAAAATTGGATCAAGTGGAAAATTGTTTTGAACCTGGAATCTTCCTTTATGTACAATTTGATCTATGGGACTAAAAAATGATCTCTTAGAACTATCCCAAATATGATCATTTGCTAACATGAAGCACAAAACTAATATATTTCCTGACTAAGATAAAAAAACTGCAAGTTTTGGAGGCACAAGCTAGTTTTAAAGGGAAAATGGACTGCTATAAAATTGATTTCCATCTTCTTACAGGTTGCTTGGAACATTGGTAAAGGCCATAAATACTCATAAATTTTCCAAGATGCCCATAAATTTACAACATTTTCTATTTTAGCAAGATCCAATGAATGAGAAAAGGGGATTTGAGGTTGATCCTCTACTCAATACCTAAGAGGATCTGAATGAATATGAAATGGGCTGCCCACTAGAACCGGAAGCATACAAGGTGCCTTAAGGCCTTTTATTTGCAACATAACAATCTATCCCTACGATTGATTTTCTGATTTTACAAGAGGCATGAGAGGCTCAACTGCTGATCCGTATGAACAAGAGGATGAAGACTCTGAAATCTGTCCCTAATCTTATTTTAGTTGCTCTGCATTTGAAACCTTTTGGAAATATCAACTATTTCTTATGACTTTGTGCTTCTTGCTACAATATTATTCTTAGGAACATGGTGAACTATGTGCAAAGATAATACTAGAAGCAATAAAACATGTGCCCAAGGCACTTAGGGAAACTAGAAACCTATTCTAACAACAAGACAATGTGCAATAAGCACTTAGAGAATTATAAATCCTAAACTAGTATGTACAAAGGATGAGTCTTACTTAGTAACATTACTTAAGATATATTCCATTAACTGAAATCTATAGTTCTTCACCATCTAACCTAGCTAGTTGGAAAGTATTGCTACTTTTACACTCTGTGATCATGTGGGGCCACTCCATATTGCATCGAATTCGGAATGCTTGCCTGAATTTTCCTTGTTTACATCTCATTTGAGAACCAAGTTTCCCTCCTAGAAGGTTCTTGCTTTAGCTTTCTTGTCAAATCTCCTATTAATTAATGCTTGATCTTTCTCCATGGTTTCCATTGCATGCTCTCTTAGTTATTCCAACTCCAGTAGTTCAACATACTTGACTTCCATGGGTTCAAACTCAGCTAACTCTAGTTGTTTGAGAAGTTCTAATGCCAACAATTCAAGTGATATAGGAAGCCTTGCCTCCCTTGCATATACTAGCTTCTATGGAGAGCTGTCAGTAGATATTTTCAGTGTGATTCTATCAACCCAAAATGATGATTTGATCTTGGTATGCCACATTCTCTGATTTTCATCTAGAGTCCTTATGCTTCTTAGTAAGTTCTTTTTTGTGGACTCATTTACCCATCACCCCATGGGTAATAATTAGATGAGGCGCTGAGGTATATTCCATTTCTAATAGCTCATTCAATGATCTTTGTGCCAAGGAATGCTAGAGAATTTTCTGATATGATAGTATTTGGGACACCAAATCTAGTAAAAATCCCCTCATAGAATTCTAGTATGTTAGACTCATTTACTTCTTTGAGTGCTACTAGTTTGGTCCATTTTGTAAAAGAGTATGCAGCTGTGAGAATTCACTTATGACCTTGTCTTGAGTTTTGATTGATGACCCCAATGAAATCCAATCCCCACTATATGAATGGTTGATCAACTGAGATTGGATGGAGTGGTAGTGCTGCTAGTTTCTCCTTGCATGTGAAGAATGCACATTTTTTACGCTTCTTGATGCATGCATAACAATCACTAAACAATGTGGCCCAATAATAACAAGCTTTCATGATCTTAAGAGTTATTACTCATGGAGAAAAATGGCCTCCAACTACTCCATCATGGAACTCATGTAGCACCTTCTCAATCTGATTTGTTAGGACACACCTCAAGAGAACTCCATTCACATCCTTCCTAAACAAAATGCCATCTATAAGAAAATACAAAAGGGATTAGAGTATGAAATACCTTATATTTTATTTTCTCAACTCCAGAGGGCATATACCTATTTGTAAGAAGTGAATCATGTCCCAAGTACAATAAGGGGTAGTCATACCGTCAGCTAGTTGTTCTTGATCATCTTGCAGTAGTAGGACAACTTCCTTTTCATCTTTTGACTCATCATGCTAATTAAAAGCTAGCTGCTCACATAAGCCTTTACGACGAATTGACTTAGTAACCTTGATTTCTATGTCATATTTCATCACCTAGGTAATCCAACCTACCCTATTTCTCGTTTAAATCCTTGTTAAGGAGAAAGTACTTTACCCCAACATGAGACACTAGAAATTGAATCTTGTTGTTTGAAACCAAGTGTCTAAATTTCTTCGAGCTCCTTATAACAATGTGGACATGCTTCTCGATGAAGGAGTACCTCACTACATAATCTTCCAAGATTTTACTAAGAAAGATATGGGCTGCTCTAATCCTTCTTTGTTCAACTGTACTGAAATATCAGAGATTGTATCTAAACCACCAAAGGCATAGAGGATGAAGTCCTTTGAAAAATATGGGTTGATAAGAGTCAGAGCTTGAGATATTGCATGGTTGATAGCTTCAAAACTATCCTTTCCCTCTGTTGTCCACTTAAATGTCATGTTCTTCTTTAACATCATGGTTAATGGCTTAACAAGAGTGGAAAAATTAGGCATGAACCTTCAGACAAAATTTATTCTCCCCAAGAAAATTTGGAGAGCCTTCTTGTGACTTGGAAAAGGAAGAGCACATATAGCTTCAACTCTCTCAGGATCAATAGTTAATCCTTCTTTTGAAACAATGTGACCTAGGAGCTTGCCTTCATGAGCCAATAATATACATTTTTAAGGATTGATGGATACTCCAAACTTCTCGCATCTTTGGAAAAATTGCTTGAGGTGGAAAAGGTGATCAAATGTGTTCTTGGAGAATACAACAGTTATATCATCAAGATAAACAAACACTATCTTATTAATCAGCCCTTTGAATTCCATATCCATTGCTTTCTGAAAATTATCTTTGGAATTTGATAGTTCAAAAGGCATTTTCTTATAAGCATATGTGTCCAATTTTGTGGTAAAGGCTATCTTGAACTAGTCATCCTCTTTCACCATGATTTGATTATAGCATGAGTAACCATCTAGTAATGAGAATCTCTTAGAACTAGATACTACTTGCAATATTTTCTCCATGGAAAGAACTAGATAGTGGTATTTGAGCGAGGCTCTATTCAAGTCTCAAAAATCTACGCACAATCTGATTTCTCCATTTCTCTTCCTGACTAGCGCCAAGTTTGCAACCCAACTTGAGTGCTTGATTGGAAAAATGATGTTTGCTTCTATGAGTTTGTTTAATTCCTTCCTCATGAGAGGTTCAATATGAGGATTCATTGGTCTTTTCTTCTTCCTGATGGGCTTGGATTCCAGATTTAATTTAATAGTATGATGTGCCAATCTTGGATCAAAACCTCTCAAATCTTTATAATTCCAAACAAAGATATCCGGAAAGTCTTGACAGAGTTGGATAAAATCATATTTTTCTTGAGTATTTTGCCAATTTACAATGCCTTGCTTTCTCCGATTGTAATTGATTGTGTATGTTCACCTTTGATTTGAATGTTTGATTTCTCTTTCTGGAATTGGTCATTAGGGTTAAAGATTGACTCCAAAGTTGTCTTTAGCTAGACCACATGATCTTCATATTGCTGCTCCAATTTTTATTTATTCCTTGAAGAGAACTCAACTTCCTCTTGCAATAAATTGATGATTTGTTGATTGGTTTTGAACACTTTCCAACTAGCATTATTTTCCAGAATAGTTGGCTTACAACTACTTCAATATGAGGTTGTGTTTGATCCTTCTTGATATTTTCAACAACATCAAATGCTGCCCCAATTGCTGCAAGTTTGTTCACAACATAATTTTTCTTTCTTAGGATGGAATTAATGTTAAATGGTTCAAAATATTCAATGAGTTCCCATACGCAATGTTTATAGCTCTTGAGAAGATTACTCTTTGCAATGTTTAGTCCTCTAACTTGATTTACAACCAGTTCACTATTTCCAAAAACTTGTAAGTTTTTGACACCTCTCTTTCTTACTCAATGCAATCCATGGATCAATGCTTCATATTCATCTGTGTTATTAGAACAACTTAATTGAAATTGGAAAGTTGAATATTACTTTACACCTTGCGGTGACACAAACATTGCTCCTCCTCCAACACCTTTCCTACTCCTTGAGCCATCAAAGAACATCTGCCATACTTCATTATCATCTTTATCATCTAATTTGGTGAGGCTAGGAAGGAGTGTGTCTTCTTCGTGTAAACAATAAATACTCAACTCAACTTCCTCCATATATTTATATGGATCATAGTCATTCTTCTTGTTTTCCCATTCATCAAGAGTTAGATTTGGAATACCTCCAACTTTAGTATTTATCTCTGGAATGCATAGAAATTCTTCTTGGTCAAAAGATGAGTAGTTGTCATTGATTGGGCTCCGTACATGAGGCCCAATGTGGAAATTTACAATAGGTTTAGATTTGATTGTAGATTTAGCTCCATACTTTCTTCTGAAAAGCATGTGTGAACAATCAATTGATAGGTACCCACAAATTTTAGCAGTGAAACCTTGAGACAAATATAGAGGAAAGAGTGGTGGCAAGTCAATTACTAATACATTTTGTTGGACCGTGATATTGGGGCATGCTTGCAGTGTTAAATTCAAATCCTTGATGAATCCCACTATTCCCACTATTGTCCCATGTAATTACACTGCTCCTTTTGAGACCGGTTCATATTTTAAACCCATCTGATCCATTATTTGTTTTGGCATCACCGAGCTACTTGCCCCCGACTTAATGATGTAGTTATGTACTAGGTTGTTTCAAATAATTAGATACATATAGAATGGAGGAGCCTTCATGTTTTTACCTTGTTTCCCTCCTTCTTGTTGAAATGCATTGGTGAGAACCATCTCTTGACATTTGGGTGGTTTATTTGATGTGGACCAATTTACCATGGTTGCTTGTTGTAGATCTCTTTAGCCCAGAATTTTCAGTTACTCCCACATAGAAATGCTCACATTTTTCCTCTTCATTTGTTCTACAATATTGAAAGGGGACATATTGTCCTTTTGTTGCCCTTTATTTTTCTCAACTTTCTCTTGCACATGAGCTGCTACAACTAGTACATGAGCCGTTTTAGAAGGTGATTTGAGCTGATTTTGTACATTTGGGGATGCACTTAGATGGCTAACTCCTTGAGGTGTGATAGGAGGATGAAAAGCACTGGCATTTGATGGTTGTCTCTCATATATGTTCCTTTTCTTAGACCTTGTGTTAGCTGCCAATCCTTGAGAAGGAGCTTGATTTTTTCCACATAAATCCTTAGCTTGCCAGTTCACAAGTGTAGTCTCACGTAGAGGTGATTCTTGAGAAGATGCTTATTGCTAATTTTCTTCTTGGTTTGTTTCTTGGGACACACCAATAGTTTACACCATTATGGCTTGATTCAGTGCACCATTGAAGCATGTTGCTTGATTGTGAGGTTGACCAAAAGGGAAACACCATTCATATTCTTATGTAATGTTGTTTTGTATCAAAACTAGGGCTCTGAATGTTGAAGTTTCATTATGATTTTATAGTTGAAACGGTCTTGCAGTGGGAGGTTGTCCTTAATTTTGATTAGTAGCTTGGGTAAGAGGTCTATTTGGTTGATATGGAGGTCTATTGGGTTGGGTTTGAGACTGATATGGTCAATAATTTTGAGTTGGTTGCTTCCTGAGATTTACCAAATCATTTCCTAAGTTTTGTAATTGTTTCATAACCTCTTAGAGCTTAATTGAGGTACTAGAAGAAGAAGTGGAAGATTAATTAGAATTCTAATTTTTTGGGGTTGGGATAGGGGCTATTGTAGGTGCTTGTCTAGAACCTAGATTCCCCATTTCTGGATAAATAGGCATATGTTTCCTAGGTGCAAGTTTACCGGATTGAATCAAAAAATTATCAACTCTAATGCCTATGTTATAATCTCTTGGAAATGTTGTACCCCCATAGATTGTATCATCATAGCTATATCATAATTAAGAACTTTTTAAAAATATAGAAAAGCACTTCAGTAGTTGGTCTTACGGCAATTGGAATCATGTCCCATGTTCTTTGGAATCTGAAGTTGAAGTCAACCATTTGCTCATTTGGCACTCTCTTAATTGTGGTCAATTTCTCCAATAAAGACAAATTATCTACTCTTTCATTGAAACTGGTTACAAAGAGCTAAGTACAATTGATCCCAATTCAGAATCGATCCTACTCTCAAGATTCTGAACCATTGTAAAGATTTTCCCTTGAAATAAGAAGATAATGGTTTTACTACCACATCCATCTCAACAATCTCATGTACATCACATACATTTGTAATTTCCTGAATGAGATCAATTGGAGTTGTGTGGTTTTCCCCAGTGAAATATGAGATGTTCTTTAATGCCACTAATGGAATAAGATTTTTTGTATTGAGAGCAAGTGGGATATTACCTGAAAATTTGACAAAAGGATTTAGAGGTGTTTGTTGAGCAATTATGATTGGTCTAAGAACTCTGGTTGATTGGATAAAAGGACTACTAGGTGGAGGTGTTGAAATATTTCTATTTGGTGGAGATGAAGATCTCTAAACTTTCCTTCCTCTTCTTCCTCTACCTTGATATAGCTGCAAATACTAAAAAATACCTTCTTCTCTTGTTCTTGACCTTGTTTGAATCCTTCTCATAAATTTTATGAACTTGAGCTGTTAAGATCACTGAAATCTAATCCCTGTAGTTGCCAAATATGCTAGAACAAAGCCTCAAAATGCTAGAAATTGATCAAGACACACATCTAATCTTGATAAACATGAAAGAATTGACTTCTGGCTCCCACTAGGTGTGCCAAATCACATCACCCTTTTATTGCTAGCATATGAGTTTACTAAGAAAAGTAGTGTGACTGGGTAGCATGAAATTGCCTTAAGGTCTGGGACCTCATGGTTGAGACAACTCTACAGAGAAAGCTGGTTCTTCTTCCTGAACTAACACAAAAACTAACTTTAGTGAAGGGATCTCTACTAACTACTCCTAATCTATGATTTTTAAGGGATCAAGGTGAGGAATATGGCATGAAAATAGAGAAATCCTACACTAAAAATGGTGATAGCACCAAGAGAAGGGTGTGGGAATATCTTTAATGGGTGAAAATGAAAGAAAATATAGAGCAGAGAGGGTAGAAACAATTACCATAGTCCAACAACAACATTTAAACAATCATTTTAATGAATAAACAATAACATAGACCCCTATAAGATAGATAAAAGAGGCACAATACATTTACAACTGAAATGAAGAGGCAAGAGAATGCAACAGACATAAGCAAGGGAAGAAGAAATATCCACAAACCCAATTTTATTGCTTCATACATATCAAACAACTTTATTACAATACAATAAAAATGACCAATATAATCATGCAATATGTATAAAATGGATGCCTATTAGCATATTGGCTGTTCCTAGAAACAATTTTGGCATAGAGATTCACTAAAATGAAAACCCCCACTTGCAAATGAGAGGGCTTTGCAATTTATAAGAAATGAAAGAGAAGGGGGGGAAGTTGAAAAGATCAGAAATTCTTCCCTTTCACCCACTTGTAAATTGCAATAAATAGCTGTAAAACATGATAGGAAACATGTGAAATCCATCCCATGATGTCTTGTAACTTACAATAGAAAAAAATGGTTGTCCATGCTTATTAAATACATTCCCAACCACCTATAGGTCATCATTTAAAACAACGTTTGTTTTCTATATTTTTAACCCACCAAACTCCATAAAATCTTAAATTTATTGATTTTTGAGTGTAGAGAAAGGACCAATAATTCCAATGAGTCTAACTTTGTGTAATTTGGATAAGAAATGAGAAAGTTATGGCCATTTGAGTGCAAGTAACTTTTTATCTTTTCCCAGGCTTGTCTACCATTTCATGGTATTGTGCATTAAAAATGGGTTGCTGGAAGTGATTATTCCCCTTTTTTCCCTTCATAATATTTTTCCATGTCTTAAATTGTCTGGGAAGAATTTTAAAAAAACTTGTGGGGGCCACCTCCTTTTCAAGTTTTAATTGGAGGGAGAGTTGGAGTATTGATCATGTTTTAAAATATGGGCCAGCTCGTCAGTTGGCTTGCCAAGCTGACCATATCCTTATGTCTCCTAACCCCATTTACAACATCCCTCCATGCTTCCAGCTCACATGATTAAGATCTTACACCCCAGACAACCTTGTTCTACCCTCCATCTCAGCACCCATGTCTGTGTTAACTCGCTAACCTCATGCACTACCCCACCATCCACCACAACATTCACCTCGACGCCCCCACCCTTGCATATTGGGATAAAAATATTTGCGAAAAACTCATCCCCAACTCACCATGTTACCTTTGTACCCTTTACAACCGATGCTGCCATATTGGGCCCAGCTCACCCTTGCGCCAATGTTCTTTTGTCCCCTCGAGTTGCCGCAAGCCCTTGTGCGACTGATCAACATTCCCAATGCCCACCGTGGACCCAAAAGCTCATTCTGACCCGTCTCAGTGGATCCAAAACCTACCTCATCTCTGCATCATTTGTTTTATAGAATTTTTGGGTCTTTGGGGAAGTCAAGACCTGAGTTTCCTTGGTCCCTCCGTAATCTGTGACCCCGATGCGACTGACAATAACTCCCTGTGAAACTTGCCTTATGCTTGCCGAGTTAGCTTAATGAGCTAAATTCTAACCTCGATGCCATTTCTCTAAGTCAGCCCACCCACCAAGTCTTTGTGTTGGTTGACTATCTTTCAAGCTCGCTGAGATAACTCAACAAGTCGACCTATTTATGACCCTGCTGTCATGATTCATTGCATTCAATGCACCTCGCTGAGCCATACGACCTTGAGCCTGACGAGCTCCTTGTAACCTAGCCTGCTAAACTCTGTAATTCTCCTTCCATAAAAACCATCTTAACACTGTATCATGCAACTCTCCCTCCTTTTTCTACCATTAAAACTAGCCTGCCGAGCCAACAAACAACTCACTTAATAGCTCAGCAAGCTGTGTGGGGCTTAGACTAGTTTTACATTTTTCAAAAAATATTCTTGATTTTTTTTCAGATTTTCTAAGTTTCTTCGACTCCTAGGGGTAGGTGTAGGGTAATGAATGTTATGAAACAATATCCCTCTTTTTTTTTTAAATTTTGGATGAATGTGGGCCCTCGAGACTGTCTCTCCACCCAGATGAGCATCTTAGGCCTATGAAACCCAGAAGAGGAAAATGTTCCTTTCATGACTTCAAACATTTACTGAAACCCTGTTGAGACCTCTAGAGCCTGTAATTCACCTGTAAGCCTCATATTTTCCCTCAAATGCTTCTTGGAAAGTGCTTCAATACTAGCCTACCTAGTTATCCATTTTCACATGGAGTGAAAATGGATAACAAGAAGATCTTACAAAAGAAGTACAATATTAATTAATGGTTACACATTCCTCTACAAAAGGAGGAATCTGATTCAACAACCTCTTCTTTTTAAACTACGATTATTTTCAGTCTTGAGCACCATGAATGTATAGGATATCACCTACAAGGTTGTGATATATGCCTAGTTCCATGAGCTTTGAATTATTGGTTTTGGGACCCTCCAAGATTTTGATTAATTCTAATTTACACTTGTAGGAGGAGACCCATTCAAGGGGGTTTGACCCACCTTTAAAGTAGGCCTTGGTACCCTACATAGTATTAGATTTTTAAAATGAGGAAGACCCAAGAATATTAGTTGGTACTACAAGGGCAGATTCAGGTTCATCCAAAAGAATGGGCTGACTTACACAAGTTGGATTAGGTGCGCCCTATTTGTAGCTTCTCATATAAGGAAACAACACTTCAAGGGCCTTCTTAGAAGAATATTTTGAACATTATTTTTCAAGACGAGCAAGTCTTTGCTCCATCGCTGTGATTTTGTAAGAAATCAATGATATATCCTCTGTAGGATCATCAACAAACCCTTTATAGGCAGCGGTGGGGATTTATTTCTCCACAAATTCTTCATTAAATAATAAATGAGATATATCAATAATGTTTGTGTTAATGGCGGGCTGACAGTGGAGCCAAAAATTCTTCAGCAGTTCAGGAGATTTTTTGTCCTCCACATGAAACAAATAATAATACATGACCTGAAAGATAGAAAAGAAGGGTTTCATCTTGATGAGCCTTCTTATTATTGATACCCAAACCACGCAAGGTGTTAATGGCCCATCTGTCTCCACCTGATCCTCAATCTCAAAGATCATCCTCACAAAGGCCTTATCTGGACTAGAAAGGTTGAATATTGAGCGCAAATTATCTAAAGAAAGTTCTTTCAAGTGGTTCCTAGCTCTACATCTGCCATGGCTTGAGAAGAATGGACATAGATTCTCTTTTCACTGAAAATGTTTGAAGGGAGATATGATCTTATGAGAGAACAATGGAATTTTATAAAAGGATGAAATTCAAGAGTAATTATGTAAGGTATCATTTCACAATGGAATGTTAAATCAATTCTGAAAAATTTACATGGGTCTAGATCAGATCGATATCTTCCAAAAGGTGATTTTCGGTTCGAAGTGACAATTCACACAAAGAAGACATCAAACATGAAGGAGTGTAAATATTTATCTATTTCCGAAGGCATATTCCCAAAAATAATAGGTTTCAAATTAGTTAAAAATAACAACATGAGGGAATAGATGGTTTGTGATGAGGTGCATGAAGGATGGTGACAACGTAAATAAGAAAAAAGGGATTAAACAATAAAAGTAAAAAATCATGCATATATCCATGTCATCATCTTAAAGCATAATCAGAAAAAGAAATAAAAAGGTATCTTTACCATTACAAGATATTTTCCTAAAATGGAGCTCATTTTTCATGTCTTTCTGGAATGGTTTGTTAAAGTTTTGGGGGGAAGTCAGGTTATAGGAAGGCATCAAATTGTATAAATATGGGGGTTTTCCTCATAGTTAAGGGATTTAATTTTTTGTATTCAGATCAAAGGGGTTTAGTATTTAAAATTATGGAAAGGTTAGATATATAATTGTGAACATTGCATGTCTCCATTGTGAAATGCATAGTAATCTAAGTTTCCCAAACTTCTATGTCAAGTTGGTTGCAAGTGTACAACCATTGATAGGATTTGAGAGCATTGAGTTGATGTTCCCTTGTTAATAAATTCAAGAACTGAATAAAGTATGTATGCTTTGAATTTAAATTCTATCTTTTGGGTTCTATGTTGTTGAATTATCCATTAATGAGTAATATTCTTTGGCTACAGTCTTGTGTTTACTATTTCTCTTTATCATACACTAAATCCATCCTTGATATTTATGATTTGGTTATTAATTTTGATATTGTGATGTGAGATTTGCCTCTGCAATATTGGACCGAATTATAAATTCCTTTTCATAAACATTTTGTGTTGATAAATTTTTGTAATCCTTTGAGTGTATCTTAGGTGTATGAGGGATGAAGCAGTAAACACTTTGCTAAAATACTAGCACAAGCTCTTGTGTTAAATATTTTAGATATTGTATTGAATCCTTTACATTTATTGAGATTCAATAAATGCAAATAGTTCTTAGCTGAGATTATCACTGGTTGATCCATTTTTGTGCATTTTCCATAATTACAGTGTACGTATAGTGTTATAATAAACTTCTCTACTTATGATTTCCCCTCTGTGAAGTCATAATTACCATAATTGATCCCATCCCCCATTTTACAATATCTATATTTTCTATTTTACTACCTAATTAATCAAAACATCACTAAAGGTGTCTTTTAGCTTTAATTCAATTACTAAGAGAATACAAGAGAAATTAAACTTAATTGTCTTCAGTAACCTACCTCTAGTGTAATAAGCATATGCAATAATTTGTGTGACAACTTTTGAAAGTAAAATATTGTGTCCTTGGCCATGCTTGTCCCAAACCAACCCATCATTTGAAAAGAAACAAGAGGGAATAAAGGCTCCATCTCCCCCTCTATATTTCAGGTTACATTGCGGGTCCTCTCACCCTGGTTCAAGGTAGGACCAAAACTAGCTTAAAAAGGCCATCTCTTTTGTACATGCCCCTCAATCATCCCAAGGAATGATCTCTATGGAATTTTTTAGACCCATCCTTGCCTACAAAATGACATACAATCTATTCTATCACCATTCCTAAGCAAGTTTCCTCTTCCTTAGAGTGAGTTGTTGTCAACCCAATAGGGGGTGTAGATCTTAGGACCAGTAAGAGGAACAAGAATGGTACACCTATAAAGACATCGAAAATAGAACATGCCACTTTTGAAGAAGATGATGCTAGAACATAGGTTCTAACTCATGCCAATGGAAAAGTATCTCATGATTGGTGTTGTATAAGAGGATGTGACATAAAAAAACTGGTGCACAACATGGAGGAGCGTCTAAAGGACCACATGATTGATGTAGCCACCCTAGAGGAATAATTCTTAGTCTCCCTACCTATGAAGAAGAGAAGTGAAACAATCCCTTTTCAATTTATGTGAATTACTATAGTCAAAGAACCAATGATGTTAAGTATGGGCATTGACACGCATAGAAGAGCATCACTTACATAGGAGGACATACAAAAACAAAAGATAGTTTTGTAGTAGGTACAAGAAAATCCTACCGATGATAGGGAACTAAGAGCACAAAAGAGACATCAAGTCAAGGAGAAAAGAAGAAGCAAAAGTATATTCCTTAAATTTTTAATCTAAATAACAAACACATATTCTCTTCTTCCCTCTCCGTACGAGGTAAGAAATCCACCCAAAAATGGTATAGTGAAAATAGCAATTACGAACTAAATGAAAGAACAAGAAGCCATCATGAAAACCAGTGTGCAATAAGTGAAGGAACCACTACAAATAAATGGAAAAGAAGAGGATGCAACCAAACAACAATGTTTGATGCATAATGAATTTTAAGAACAACTACACATATAGTAAGTTGAAGTGAAGTAAATAAAATAGGAAGAGAGTGTGTGGAATGAATAGGAAGAAGAGTACAAGAAGATAGAAATTTCGTAGACCAAAACACATAAATCAATGGAAATAAAAAGGAAACAACAACAATAACAAGAAAATAAGAAAAGAGAGGAGAAGCAAAGAGAAGAAGAAAATAAGCAGAGATATGAGAAGTAAAGAAAAGAAGAGAGAAAAATAACAAAAGGAAGAATATGAAGCACGAGCTAAGGTAGAATAAAATGAGAAAGAAAAGGAAACCGAATAAAGTAGAAGGAAGGAAGAAGAAGTAATAAACCAAGAGGAATACAAGAGAGAAGAAACAAATTCAAGATGTAAGAACAAACAACTACAAATGCAAAAGAAGCAAAGGAACAAAAAAAGGTTGGTACACCCAATGGAACACCAACAAAGGTAGAAGAAGAAATATGAGATGCATAAATGTTTGGGTGGAAATCAAAATAAATAATTCCAACAAGAAAGAGTAAGCTAGTTCTCCCTTCATCCCATGTTAGCAATATAATTTTACAAATTACTCATAAAAGTGTACAAGGTAAAACAACCTAGTCTATAATCAACAGAGTAGAAGTATATTTGGAATAGTTACCATTGTAGACACATTGAATGAGTAAACACACTAAAATCTAATATAGGAGTAACCATATTTCATATGGCACAGTAAAATGATAACTTGGAAAAGACACTACGCAATATAAGGTCATATGTCAGACAACATTGTCCCAAGCTGGTCACATATACTATAGGTGACCAAGTCATGAGAAAAGTGACGTAGATAACAATTTTGGTTGAAATGATGGTAGACAACTAGAACAAAAATGAAACGGTGAAAAATATCACAACACAAGTATCCAAAACCAAGTAGGAATTATAAGAGGACATAATAATACTCAAGGAGTATGTCATAATGCTCAAGTAGGCTGAAGCTTAGGGAAGCATATAACATTTGAACTCCTGGATTGGAACACAAAGTTATAGGTTGTGAGATATAATAACAATGATATTGAGGAAGGGAAAAGAACTACACCAATAAATTCCGATAGCGGTAGAGGATAAAAACTTAAAATGAATTTACAGTTATCACTACAATCCATGGATAATGTTAGTGAATGATTGTGGGAATGGGAAAAAATGCAACAAAAAACACTTTCACAAGGGTTCAAGAACAATGATAGAGAAACCAAATAGAGACACTTATTCGAGATATATCCAATCCACTATTCTAATTCATAATCAAGATATCTATTAGGAAAAGGATGACCAACTATATGAATTTATGAAGGTACTCACACAATTGAAAATGTACTATAAAAGAGTAAATGAATCCTTTACAGATTGGAATACATGTAAAGAAGGTCATTCTTCAAACTATGCAGACAATGAAGAACACACCAAGGTTCATTATAACACATATAATTCTTCAAAGAGCCAAGGTTGCACTCATAATTCCATCACCACCATTCACCCCTCGTAGTCAAACTCAATAGATGAAGTTGACAAAGCAGACTAAGCAACCCCAATAAACAGAGAGAATCACAATTTTGTGGATCATAATTAGGTAATTATATTAAGTGTGCAAATTTTGGTATATCTATAAGTAGGCCCACATAGTTTGAAAATGCATAAGGGAACATTATGAGGGAGTTTCCATAGATTGAAAACCCAAAAGGGAGTTCTACTGGAAAGTTTACTTCATTGAAAACCCAAAATGGTGATTAAGTAGTGCATAGACGATGAAAACAAGTAAATGCCATCCTTTGTTTCGAATAAAAACAAAGTAAGTTACAATGTAACAGAACCACCACTTGACATTGGAAAAAATAAATGCAGAGACAATTCCCCAACATTTCAAATCAATTTTTATCTCGGGACGAGACAACTATTAAGTCCAAGAAAGTGTTGGATAGTAATGTGATAGTAAGCCAACATGTATATAGTTCACGATTACACATTCCTTTTGTATGTATATACTAATATAAGACTAATGGTAGAATGTATATCTTCTTTACGCATAGGTAGAGAATATGAAAATACTCTGAATAAGATGAAAGGACTAGTAATTCAATAATTATCACATTTTGTATAAAGCTATGTAATCCTATTTGAAAGAAGGTTGATCTTGGATCCTAATATAAAGTACTTCAGTATAGTTCCTTTTCCTATTTGTGTTCTGTTATAGCTCTTTTTAATTCTACTGCATTATGATATTTCTGTGATATGGTTATGTTTTCATGAATTATTTATATATAGCTTATTAGGAAATTGAAACATGTAATTATATCCCATTCTTTAATCTAGACTACAACCTGTTGCAAGTTCTAATGCCATAATCTAGGAACTGTTGGCATGTGTATGTTGAGTTTTCATTTATTTCAAAGGAATATTAATGATAAATAAGAATCTAGGAGAGCTATAGGGATCTTGGAATGAAATTGAAAAGGAAGGACATGTCAAAGTCTTGAGAACACCTGAGTAAGCACTGACTTCTTGAGCAACTAGTGATAGACACAAGAAGGGTGATGATGTGAGAGAATACCAGGATGATGTCTTACATTTTCTAGGATGTATATGATGTGGAAACAAGGTCATGAGGATGAATACAGGGGCACATGAGTTGAATTAGTCAGACTAGCTTAATTTAGGATGCCTAATCCCTGGGCCTAGATAACAAAGTGACCTGGAATGTTGTAGTGAAGGCTTGAAGCAGATGGTGAAGCATGTTAAAGGTATGATTGTACATGTTTAAGGGGATACATGGTGAATAATAGGATATAATTGATGAGCTATGGTGCAAATTAGCTCATTTAGGCCTATTTCAAGGACCTAGAGTGAGGGTATGAAGCAAAAAAATATTTATCAAGAAAATTAAAGCATGGGAAGTGTGTAGGGACATTTTCAAGAGTCGTAATATGAAGCTAAAATTCATAATTCCATGTTTAGAGGCATGGTTAGGGTCATTGGTATGACTTTCCTTTAGGACAAACAAGATTAACATGCCCAAATGAGATGGGATTAGAAGTTTCAAGGTGAAATAGGAGAAATTGGCTATTATAGATCATGGATGAGTTAGTCATGAAGGTGTGGACCAAATTTAAGGATCCGAGGATGAGTTTTTTGTAAGATATTACAATTTTACTAAAGATGGGTTATACAAGGTATGCTAAAATAACAATAGGAATTCTTAGCGTTTGATCTAAATTGTGGATCCTCATTCACATAAATCATAAGATATGGTTTTTAAGAAAATAGGAATGAAAATATGTTGCAAAAATTATGAGGCCAAAAGGATAAGAAATAAGAAAGTTCTATTCATTTTTGTGGAACTATCTAAAACCCTCCTAAACCCCATTTGAATTGGTATGGAGAAAATTGATTGTTTATGCCTCAAAATGGATTTTTTTTCCTTATAAATGATTTTAGAGTGTATATAACTCATCATAGGTCATGTTAATGGTGGTTTGGGCTTATGACTCATCGTGGACCCCTTAAGAAATCAAATGTTTTGTGAAGAATTCAATGTACAAGATAAATTTGTAAAGTAATCCATGCTCAAATACTTTGTGAAGGATAATAGAGATATTTGATTTATGTTCATGAAGTAATCTTGGTTAGTAATTTGGAAAATTGTGATGATACATGCCTATTTTTCTCCTATCGTTTGAGAATGTAAACAAGGCAAAAACTAGTCTTTTTTTTAAAAGGTAAATGTATTTCTCTCCATAAAATATCTACAACTAAAGGTTTTAGAGTGAATTAGAGGTCCCATGTGAATTTTTTCATGAGGTTATTTGGTTTTAAAAAATGTTTTGAAGTGCTATATATCTCAAGCACAAAAATAGTTTTTGGAGCTTTGAAACTTAGTCTGGTTTGTCTCTAAGATGCAATATTTTTATGCTAATATCTTTAAATTGAAACTTTCTGGTAAGGTTAATTGTTACACAAGGTCAATATATTTATATAAAGGTATGGTATGATCCATGATCAGGTTTTAAAACAAAGTTATACCTCTTTTTGTGAAGACTAGTTTTTTGGGTATGCAAACGTTCAAGAGACTTTGTTCAAATCTACATATAATGAATAATCGGAAGATGTTGGTGCTGATCCAAGTGGATGGTTGTGTTTTAGACCTTTTGAAGAGTTATCCATTAAATTATTGTTTCATGACATGAGTTCTTATTTCTCATTATATCACCAAGTTGAAGACTACAATTTATGGACCTCTATGAATGCAAAATTAGAGATCCTAATGAAAATTGAAGATGGAATGGTGCAGAAGGAAGAATGTGAAGATTTTATAGAGAAAAATTAAGATTTTTTAAAGTCACATGTTTACATATCACACTTTTCCTAATTCAGATTAATTAGAAGACAAACGAAATTACCATAAGGAAGAATACAAAAATGTGACAGGTTAGTTACAAAAGAATATGTCAGATGTCAGTTTTGAGTGTAAGAAAAATATCTTCAGTTTTGCAATGAATTTTGGAGTTATTTAGTGATCAAAATGAAGGTTAAAAATTTCATGACATATTGTGTAATTTTTCCACATGTAATTGACATGAAATCAGGTGCAATCATTGCATGAGGACAGTTTAAGATGATGTCATCTTCATCTTCCCAATTTGAGTTATAGTGTGAAGTTGAAGAGTTCTTGGTGTAAGGTGAAATATAAGAGACATTAAAGAGGTTTGATTTGATGACTTAAAAATATATGATTGTGTGCATGAAGTAGTGGTTAATGAATATACTATTAAAGGCGTAGTAAGGGTATGAAAGTGAGGATGTACTTAATGCATTGAAGACTATAATTTTGAAACAAGTTGTGAAAATGAAAGATCAGATGATTAGGAGGCATGCTTAAGAAAACAATCATGATAAAAGTGTGTATAAATAGGTATATTTGAGTGAGGTACTTGTAACAGATGATGGAGAATGATAAGAGAAAGAGTTGAGCTGAAGAAGTGATCATAATTAGTTATGGGAGATAACACAATAGAAGTGATCAAAATACTTTGAAGAAGTCTGAGTGGATGCTCAGCACTCAAAGAGTTGATGCTTCCTTATAGGTGGAAGCTTATAGAAGATAAATATGAAGCTTGGTTGAAGTGTTGGGATTTGAAGCTTCCATGTAAGTAAATTCTTGTTAAAGGTCAAGTGGTAGCTTGACTAAATTTTGGAGTTGCAACTCCAAGTTGAGTGGATGCTCAACACGAAATCATTGTAACATTTGCAAGAATTTTGTGTCCAAGCTAGTTCTTTCGTTTCAGTGGGGTTTTATCCCTTAAATGGTTTCCCACATTAAATATTATCTATGTGTGTGTGTTCTCCTGTTTATTGCATTTGAATGAGATTATGGTTTCATATTAACTAACTTAAGGAAATTGAAATGTATGTCAAAATTTGTATAAACAATGATTCACCCCCTCTCAGCGCCTATAATTTCCAACAATTGGTATAAGGGCCTAGTTCTCTTGAATCAAGTCTAATAGACTGGATTTTGTACTCTTGAAACACAAGCATGGTTTTAGAAATAATCTTTGGAAGAAGCTCAAAAGATAAGTATCTCAGTGAGGATGAAATGTTAGATAAAGATGAGGCTGAAGTAAATATTGAAGCAAAATTGATAAGTGCCCTGGAAGAATTGAAACACCAAAGTAAAAAGAACCAAAAATTGAATCTAATGGTGAAATAATATGAAGAGAAAATTAATATTCTTGAGGAAAGACAGAAGTAAAAAAGATGAAGATGGAATCAAATAACTTGAAGCAAAGTTGGAGTTGATCTCAACATCTCTCAAAGATCAAGAGAAAGAGTATTTGAAAGTCAATACAGAGCTGAAATCTATAGTTGATAAAGTGAAAAATGCCCTAAATGAAAAGGAAAAACTTGCATGAGAATTGAATAGGAACTAATATCCTTGAGAGTTAAACTAGAAGAAGAAATATAAATATTGAAGATGTATGAAAGCATGGAAAAGAGCTCTGATGATTTGAATGGCATGCTGGATAGACAAACAAAAATAGGTAACAAGGAAAAACTAGGTTTCATAGAAGAACCTATGAAGAGGTGTTAAGATGACAAGGCTTGTCCAAAAAGACAATCAAATATAAATATGATCAAGGGGAAAAATTCAAGAAGGCCTAAATCAATTAGGAAACTAAATGCATTCATGTATGGGAGAACCTTTAATGGTCATTGTTTTTCTTGTCACAATTTTGGAAACAAAGCTAATGAATGAAGGAATCATGTCATTAATGACCATCCATGGAGGGATAACAGAGATGAGAAAGCTAAGAATAGAGTTTGCTTCAACTGTAAATATAAAGGCCACATAGCTCAATACTACCTTTATGAACCAGATAATCATATTTGGAGAAAAAAAACTCAAGAGGTATGAATAAGATAGTTTTCTATAATTGTAACATGATTGGACATGTTGCTAGTAATTGTTATGGTCATAAAAGTGCTAGGTATGGTTGGGTTGGCGAGATAATTTTTTAGGTGGAAAAACTTGTGGATTTCTTGCCAATGCTCTGGGAATCTAAGTCCCTCTACTTAACCGGTGTAGCTTGCTATATATGTATGCACGAGTGAGGTGTATTTTCCTAGTGGCGTTGTGGCTGGGGATCTAATAGGGGCATTCCACTGACCCTGTGGAAAAGCTAGCAATCTATTTCTAGGGAATACTTTGTCTAAAGAGTGGGAAAGGGGAGTGAGAAAAGAGGTAGGAGAACTAATGTTGTAGGTAGAAAATAATATTCTCGAACACACTAGTTAGAAACTTCATCACATGCACTAAAATTAGGAAGAAACAATACTGAAAACAACAACAATATCAATTAGAATTTAGTGAACAAAAAGTATCAGTAAACCCCTTAGTCAAAAAAGGCTTGAAACTCCTTGTATTGATGCTGAAGTAAAAATTATACATATTATGATAATGGGAGACATTGAGAATAGGGAAAAGTGGCTAATGCTTTTCAGTCACAAGTGAGCAAAATATCTCTCATGAACTTATAAGAATACAACTAGCTAGATGAATTTCAGAATTAAAACCCCTTGGAATGAAGAGATCATTATAATAGATAGTGCTAAAATTGACTCGTCATCTTCCTTATGCTCTTTCATATTCCTCATTTTGACTTTAGAATATTCACATTCCTATTCGTATATTAAGTACCTTTTATAAAAACAAGGTGACTTAAAGTTTACATCATATCTCTAAATTCACTTTAAGACATATCAAAAAGTGTAAACCCTCAACACAAAATTAGAACATAGAAGAGATAATGTTGGGGGGGAAGAAGGAGGAGGAAAAGAAAGGATGTCACCCCTAATGAAGTCTACAAATCCTTGTTGATTGAAAACTCAAGTGTAGTGAGACTCTAAATCTTCAAACTCCTTACACACTGAGAAACTATTTCAAATTAGCTCATTAATGCTTGCCAAGTTGAATGAATTTTTTCGCTGATAACTGTAACTCCTAGCGAGCGTATGATATACCTATGACCCAAACTATGTAGTGAGTGTCAAAAAAATTGTCAAGTTCCCTGAGATGGACCTCAAACTCCCTATGAACAATGCCCATGGATGATCTAGGATGATGGTGTTGACCTGAATGATCATCCCTTTATGTCCCATTGTGGCAAATTTTCCCTTTGAGAACAACCTACTATTTTTAGTTAGTACAAATGGGGTAACTTACCATTTTTAAAAAGTGTCGTAGTTTAACTTTTCCCAACCTCAACCGGCTAGGGTATCTTGAATTATTTCTTCTTACTATGTTCCTCTTGCCTTTTGGACCAATTGACTATTTATAGTAGGGGCTTGTGGAACCATTTACTATTATTAGTAAGTGTCAATGGCGAGTTGAGATGACCTTTTTGATGATTTTTCCTACAATACTCCCTCTATGCTCACTACCTTATTCGTAGCCTCTTCAAATGACGGCTTACCTAAAGAAAAATAACCCTATTTAGGAAGACATGTTATTTTTAGTAAGTGCACCATGTATGTTAGATCACGACAAAACAAGTCTTGAAAATCTAGGTTTTATTTCGTGGTTCCAAGCTCCACATTTTGAGAAATTCCTTCTTCTAAACAAGTGGGAAAATGAGATTTTCATCAGTGGGGGAAAAATATTGACAAAAAAACACAGCTCTCCATATCCCTAAAAAATATGGACTTTGTGGCATGAAAACTAGTTTACAGTAAACTATATTTTTCAATGATCACTTGAACCCTGAGAAGTGAAGAGGTAGCTTGCTTCCTTTTTTGCAGGTGTTCTTCATATGACAAGGAAAAAGTTTGATGAAAAATCAGTCCTCCGTATCCCTAAAAAATAGGGACTTCAGGGTACAAAAAATAGTTTGCGCGAAACTAGATTTCTCAATGATCATTCCCTCTAATTTTTGCACGATTTCACCCACTAGAACCCTGAGAAGTGGGGAGGTAACTCGCTGATTTTTTCCACCACTATGTCATGGTAGCCATTAATGTAGCTTGAAATTTTTAGGTATGGTTTTTGTCTCCGTTTGTGATGAATCAACTCTATTGCGATAGGTTTTTGCTTCTTTTCTCACTGGTGAAATTTCTCTTCGATCCGGTTGTCAGTTTGACGGGAAATTGAGCTTTGTTCTTCGTGGAGCCAGAAGTGAAATTTATTTGTTATGAGAATTCATTCCTACGAATGGGAGGTTTGAATATGATTTTTTAATGGCCTTCAAGAGATAAAAATTCAGCAACAGACGGTTTGTCAATCCTTGCACCGGTTTGTAAGATCTCTTCGATTTCATGGAAATGGAGATTTTCAAACTTCTGGCTTCTTCATTCTTCTTTCAATCAATATCTCTTCTGAGACCTACATATTGTCATGGAGTGAAGGATTTATTTAATATGGTGAATCTGGTTTGAGCTTTGGCAATGGTGGAGTGGAGGTGAGAAGTTGCAGAGAAAGTTATAGAGCAAGCTATGCATGGAGGAGTTAGATGTTAGAAGTTAGAAGGAGGGATTTTTAAAATTTGAAAATTAAAGATGATAAGGGATGAGGAACATTTTCATGTCCCTAATTTTCCTCACCTCAAAGGGAGGTGAGCTACATCAAATTCCACGATGAGCAAGGTGATCACACATGGTGAAGATCCAACAATAGGGAATGAAGGCTAAAAAATCCACTTTAAAGCACCGAGCAGCTGGAAGCTAGACATATGGGTGACAAGAAGTATCCCCTAGGGGATGGGCACATTTCTCCATGTTCTATGTTCGTGACCTATGAGGGACATCAAATTTCATGTCGCTCCTGGTGATGACACATGGCAACGATCAGACGGTTGTGGCTTTGAGCTCCCGCAAGCACTTGGGGGGCTGAATTGACGATCCTTGAGGTGGCATGAGGGTCTAGAGGTTTTATGGGGGCTAGGCACATTTTTCCATGGTTGATGTCATTGACCTTTAGGGACAAAAAATCCCATCAGGGTCCTGGAGCTGACACGTATCCTCCCAAAATATGACTAACTCCCAAACTTGCTTCAAGAGGACAACTTGAAACGACAATAACTTGAGCTCCTGATGGATTTTTTGATGAAATTTTATATGATCTAGACTAGAAATGGCCTTTTGAATCCAATAGTTGGGAATTAGGTCTTGATTCCTCTATTTGATCCCTAAAATTGTGGATTTTGGATTTGGTACTCCACGTGTGCATGATGAAAAATGCTTTCACACGTAATGCTCTAAAGTGTTGTGAAAAAAATAATTTCACCATATTGTAGGGATTGGAATTCCCTTTTCAAATATTTTTTGTTTTCTCCTAACTCCATCCATAGCTCCTAGAATCACCTTCGGAGATTCAACAACCATTTTTCCCTGTACACTGCCTAGGCTTGTGAACCCTAATTCTGGTGAAACTGTCCCAACTTTTCCAAGTCCTTCTATAATATTCCTGAATCACTTCCATGATGTCCCAAGGCCTTTGACTCAAATTCATGTCCTATTTGGTTTTTCTATTTTCTCCATGGGGTTGCTCCAGTCCTAGGAAGGCTAGTGATAGCCCTTCCCACAGCTGCCTGAAGCTTACAACTTTTAATGAACTCCTAAAATCACCTAGGGGGAAATGAATGGAATTTCCTAAATCAGCTAGGGGGATGAGATAACATCAATCGAGAGGTCACTAGACTGATTGGGTGGACTTGGTGTGCTTGGGAATGATAGGACATGAAAATTTTGGCACATGGGTATAGTTTTCGTGCTCAAAAATTGTCAATTTTCCTATTACACATTTGCACGACAATAGGTTTGAATCTCAGTATATACCCATATAGAAGCAAGAATCAAGTTGTTTGTTTTATTTTTCATAAAATTGGACACTTTGCGAAGAATTGTTAGAGAAATAAACTTCCTATACATAACAACAAATCTCAAGTAGTCAAAGGGAAGGTTAAGAAGGTATAAAAAGTAAAAACTAATCCTAAGAGTGAGTCATAGAAATTCATGGGAGAGACTTTCTCAAGAAAGATATCATAAAGTGGTGATCATATTGAGAAAGTTGAGAGAAAGCCAAGTACTAGTCATGAACAAAATTCATTCATAGTTAGGAGAAGACAAGGAAATTAAAACCATCATACATGTTTAACAAGTATCCAATCAAGTGATGAATACTTAGGTGATGAAATTAGCACATTTAGTAGTACATACAAGAACATGGACAAGGATTCAAGGGAAAGAAAATAAATAATAGAGTCATCATGTTGCTTTGATGACTACCTACTGTTTTAAAGAAGATCTACAAGCATGGTATGCCTTCTATAATATTCTAGAAGGAATTGACTCTTTTAAAGAAGCAAAGTATGTACAATTCAAGGATTTTTTTGCATAGTCTTCTATTTAGGTCCTAATGCTTATTGAAGTACTTGAAAGTACTTATTAAGTATTCACGCAAAGAGAGTACACATTCCATCCTAGTTTATTCTTTCAATTCCTGATTAAGTTGATTTTAGTAGTTCATGATGTCCACCCTTATGATTCAAGCATAAAATAATGAATAAATTAACCCAAATAGAGACTAGATCAAGGTCAACACCATGTATTGAGTCCAATTTTTCTTGTCCTAAATGAGAAGAACATGTATTTTTATGTCATAAATTAAGTAAACGTTAATAATTTAGTCTAGATCTACTCTTAAGGAAGTTTGAGTCCCAAGTTGTAGTCAAGGTACATAGGTTGTGGTAGTTGTCAAGGATACATATGTTCAAGGAGAACAATATGATCATAAGTTCATTAGAATGTATCAAGTCACCTGAAGAAGAAGATGATGCTATCAAATCTCCACGAGACACAAAGAGAAGTCTAATCAGACCATAATCAATCATAAAGCCTTTTAGTACAAAAATGTAAGATAACAAAAGTGTGATGCTACTCAAGGTACCTTATCCCAATTAAATCTTGTGCATGATTTTTCAAGAAATCATGAGTTAAGATAAAATACTTACTGTATCACATTAGTTCACAAAAAAATGGACGTATATAGAAATTGAGATAAGAGAAAATTAGGTAACAAGGCTCTATCAAGTTAGCTTAAAACATTGTAGAAAAGTCAAGAAGGGTATTCAAGGGTTTTAAAAATCATGATTGGGGTTTAAGTAATATTATCATGGAATTGAAGACTAAGATTGAACTTACAATGTGGTACAAAAATCCTAAAGAAAATTCATCTTAAAGGAAGAGAAAATTGTGTGCTTAAAGGAGTAACCTGTGTCTTACAAACCCTTAGACTGATTTCTGGTCCACTCATAAGAGTCTCAAGGATCTAAAGAGGTGTTTGAAATGTGTATGATGGTGAGAGTAGCTCCATAGAAATTGAGTCTCTAAGATAAATGTGTAAGTGCCAAGAATATTGTTCATCACTTGACATACTGCTTCAACATGAGAATGAAGGGTACATGTTGGTACATGTTAGATAAACCATGTCCTTGAAACTAGAATTGTTTAATATAGAGTAAGAAACAACATGATGCCTTGTAATGGAGCTCTAAGTTAGAAAAATGGTTATAAGAGGGTCTCAATTAGTAAACCTCAAGTGTTTATGGTCAAGTGGATGGTGGTGTTATAGACCTCATGCTCCATAGATGGTCATAAAAGAGGAGTAATGTATGAGGGAGTAAGTCCTAGTTATTATAGGGCTTCATATGTACATACATTTTTGTCAACATCAGGATTGAGAGGTACGTGTTTCCCATATTTCCCATGAATGTAAAGTGTGTAAGTGAATGTATCAATAAAATGTTGTGTGCATGTTGGTTATACATCTAGAGAAGGTGATGATCTATGTAGTGACTTTGAGCCTTGAGAAATGGTGATGATTCCATTATCCTTGAGGGTGAGTATTTTCTGCAATAGGGATTGAAAGTCACTAGTCATATGTCTAGATAAACAGTGGTAACTACAAAAGGGATTTTCTGGATGTATAGAAAATTTCTTATTGGAACGGTGCCATGTAGTGGGGAAAGTGAGAAAGCCATAATATAAGAGAATAGATAAAATATATTATGGGATATTCTTGGTGTGTAGGAATAGGGATAGAGTTAAAAATAGGAATAGGATTGAGGTCATGAATAACATAGTGAAAAAGAACCATTACATTGTTAGTAGTAGGTTGAGTAGCAGAGAACTGTTGATATTCACCAAGTCTAGTTGTAGTATAAAGAGAATAGAACATGGAGTCATTCTCTTCTATAGGGTTGAAATATAACTTATTCAAGTTCTCATTGGCGAGTGCAATGAAACCATCATCATCATTTGACTCGTTAGTCTCAACATGAAATTGTTGAACATAATTCTCTAGAATATTTGAAGCAGAGATAGAAGATGGAATAAGAGCATATATAGTAAGAGATATAATATCAGTAGCGGGAGTTTAGGTATATGTATTTGGAGGAGATGCTAGTATATTAATATTTGTGCTTGATTCCATAATAGTATATGTATCTATATGATAAAGGGGGAATTGGTTGTGACATAGGGATAAACATAGAAGTAGCTGGATCAATTTTACAATATTTGAACAGTTAGGGGCCAATAGGAATAATGTGCTCATACCCATTGTAGGTAAATTTAACACATTGATGTACTGTGGATGGAACTTCCCGCATGAAATAGATCCATGGGTGTCCAAGAAGGATATTAAATTATGGAGCATCGATAATGTAAAAGATAGTGGAGATTTTTGGGGGCCCTACCTACAAATCCAATTTGATTGTACCTATAGATGTTATAGTTGTGGTGTTATAACATCATACAGTAAGAGTAAATTTTTTTAATTTCCATATTAAGGATGCCCAATTGCATCGATAATGATAAAGGACATACGTTCAGGGAAGAACCATTTTCAATGAGTAAACACTTAATGAAAAAACCTTGGATGCAAGCTATAATCAGAAGAGGAGGACAAGTATAGTTAGGAGAGGTGATTGAAATATACTCATTAGTGAATCTAATTACTTTATCCACGAGCTTAAAATATTCCATGATAGATGAAAAAGCTACAAGAGGATTATCGATTTGTAAATAAATAGTGGGCAATGCCTCTTTTTATGTGTGGCAACAATTAGGAGACTTGCAAAGAAAATAAAAAACATATATCTTAGTAAGAATAATATTTAATTTATCAATGATATCATAACCTTTGGGGGATTTGATGGGATGATATGTTTGTGCACTACTAGGTGGGGGGAGTGATGTAGGCCCCCCAATGGGTTGCTTATTTCATCGAGTAGTCACAAAATTTATAATAGAATCTATAAGGGGAGGATTGAATCAAGGAGTGAATAGATTGACAACTGACATATATCCAGATTGAATAGTCTCTTGAGAAAACACATGGGTAGGTATGAAAGAGGAAGAATTATCCATAACCATAGAAGAATGATACAAGAGAGGATAAGAATAAAAATAGATCCTATGCATGTATAATGTTGGATTAACTAAATGACATAAACTTAATGACTAAATTTAAAGGATTTTGGTAACCGATGGTAGATTATCTTAATAAATTACTTTTTGAAGATAATTGTAGTAATAATAGGATAATACATGAACACATAATAAATAAAAATATATAATGAAGCAAAGTACTAGCAATGAGCGGGAGAAGAAGACTTAGCTAATGATTTTAACTATGTACTGATTTGATGAAAAGAAAGGGTTAGAACTAATATGATAAAGCTTCATCTATGAAATTGTGTCTTGTAAATCTTCCCAAAACAAGGAGTATGGCATGGCTCAAAGCATACAGATGTTATGAACCTTTCTGAATGCTCATGTTCTTTTATGGTTTTTTCTCCTGAAACTTTCTCAATCTGTCCACTATTTTGTAGTCTTTTCTTGTATGTAATTTATACCTTTGACATTATGTAATGCTCATTGTACAAATGATTACATATTCAAAACCCTATATGGTGGGGGAGTCTTAAGAAAAACATTAGTTGGGTTTTGGGCACCCTTGTACACTACTGACGATGCCACTACTTCAAAGAGGTATCAAACCACATGTCATTCTCACTTAGAATGTGATATCTAGAATGTATGCAACAAAATTGATAATCATGAGCTTGCAATAATGTGATTGCACTTGAATTTTTTCAAAGCTTGAGTTGAGATTATATGCTCTTTTTCTTGTAAATATGAGTAGAGGATTACCCTAAATGAATATGCAAAGTATATCATAGCTCAAGTGAGTCTTGTAGTAGATTTCTTTGTGATTTATTTTAGTATTTGCTCATTAGAATGCTAGATGCCAAGTAGGTAGAAAATATAGCCTGGTCCTTAATGAGAGATGAATAAACTGCTTATATATGTGTTATGGATATGGGAAAAATCAAGTAAATATGAATAAGGTTGTAACAACAAATTTCAAATTGGGAAAAATTTTATTGGAAGGGAAGGGACAAAATCTGTCAGGTCGGCCTATAAAGTACGATAGATATGGTCCTTTTTAGGTAGTATGGTCCTAGATGCATGTGTGGGTAATTTGGAATTTGGGATTGTAATGTACGAGTGTATGACCTGATTTGATGAATCAATATTACTAACATATGAATAAATAGGTCGTATGTGCAAGAAATAATGCAAAAGATATAACTAGTGATAACATAATTGGACAAATTAAGTAAGTGTGGGCTAGTGTAAAAGTGTTGTACAATTTTTGTTGTTGCAAGACATAAATTACAAAAATGAGTGTCTATAGAAGAGGATAAGTAAAAATTTGATATTTTTTAGAGGACAATCATAAAATAGGATATTCTAAAATAAAATATTCTATCCATTACATATGCTATCATGTTGAATTGTCAATCAAATAATAGAATATCTACTAATAATTAGATGGTGATTTTTGATTGGTTGGTCAACAATTCAACTTACTAACATCTGTGATCTTTAGGTTGAACATTCAAAAACATAGGCTATACAGCATGGAATAAATCGAAACCATTCCACCCTGGATATATGTTACTTAGTATATACTCCATATTAGACCCATAATTATTTGGAATATAACTACCATTTATGAAAAATGGTACCATTCTAAACATGAAACCTCTATACACCTCATTTTTAATGCTTTCTAACCATTTCTATTCTACAAGGGTTGTTGATGCATTTTCCTCTAGAGTGGGTGCCTCACGGGGCTTGTCAGAATTGGCGTGTGATTCTACTTGGTGATGTGGGCTAGACCACAAACTTTGAGAGATGTTTCTATTATTCCATAGTTACCTTGCCCTTTCCTCATTTATCCCCTTTTGTTCACACATTATGTCTACATATCTCTTATATTCACTTTTTTACACTCTTACACTTTAGTTCACTCTATACCTTCATTATTATCCATATTTACCTTATAGATTCCACATCTACTTGTTTTTTATGCAAAGCATTAGAAATTCTGAGAAATAAATTCCATCACCCATGGGTGATGGTGATAGGTTTTAGTTTTTTATAGCCTAGATTATTTACTATTTTTACACTCCTTAAACACTTAATTTGCATGCACATTTGAAATTTGTGCATCTTTTCACACCTATTTAGTAGAATTGATGTAGTCAATTTTACTCCCATTATAAGAGGAAGGAATCCCATGCACGCCGGCCTATCACCCAGCAGAAGCTGAGCGCTCACCCGAGGCACGCGCGGGTGTCAAGTCTCTCTTTTATGTGAGTTTTTAGTGGGAAGCATTCATCAATGATTAGTATATGAGTATTCAGGAAAGAAGTTTAGACATAAAAATATTACAGGGCTTAGGACGGCCTTCAGATCCTTGTAGTTTCTTTCGACTGTGTGTTTTAAAAGACTCCATAACACATAATATAATAGAAAGAAAGCTACAACCATTCATTCATAGTATGAAAAGAAAGAGAACTTCTATGAACAAAATATACATGAAACCCACTGATATTCATATCTAATTGTAATAAGTAACCTCATTGTATTCATTGGTTCATTACAAAGAGCCATAGATGGCAGATTGCAGTCATGCACATCACTAGGCTTGTATAACTATGTAAAAACATAAAAGAAATTACAATGTTGAGCTCAATACATCAGAGCCCCACTCCTACAGAGCTCTACCCATGTTATCTCTCTCTGTGTGTATCTCTCCTATCTTCTCCTCTTAGGTCTCTATCTCTATCTCCACACACCTTTCTTGGTTTGCAAGAACTTGTATTTATCACCTTCCCGTGCTACCAACTCACCTTGCTGTGCCCTCAGATCCATCACCAAGTGTCGAATGTGGTCCTTCAGCGAGCATGTTTCCTCAAGCTTGAGCTCTCCACTCCATCTCATGATGGTGTTCTAGAATACTGCTTCACTGGCATGCTCTTTCCTGGGCCACCTGTTGCCAATATGACATCTTATCCGCATGTAACCGATCACGCTTTTCACGTGTTCTGCTTTTGTTGCTTGAATCAGCTAAGTCCTAAACCTCCTTTTGTGTGCCGTGCGCGCTATATGCTTCCTTGAGCCTTTTCTTTTACGTGCACTTTTTCCTTGCACTATCCTGTAACTAGGGTGCCACATGCCCACGTGCCTTTATAATTAGTCAATATTTTAGGGGCCCAACATGACGCCACACTATGCCTGTTCTCCTCCCTCATAAATATTCTACTTGACCAAGGTGCAAGTTGGTTCAAATGGAACCAAGATGTAGATAAATATTACAAAGATGAATAAGGAATGAAAGAATAGGGGAAAGAATGAAGAATGGGGGGGAACACTAAACCAAAAGGCTGGGGAAGTCCTTCCACAAGACTGCCTCCAACTTATTCCATGTGTCGACCTCGCTTCTGTGCCTTCTAATAGAGGTCGCCAACCAGGAGGTTTACCTCATCAAAACTTAGGCCAGCTCCCTGGGTGCCCAAAGTGTCCACAATTTGTTCCATATCTTTACCCAGGTCTACAAGATTTTGTCCATTCTCCTAGTAATTTGAGGATATGGTTCCTTTAGCCGTGTCTTGGTTGAGCTCCTTAGTGCCTCAATCTCCTCGGATCTTCTTTCTACTTCCACCAGGACTCTATACCACTCCACCCTATTTCCTTTATTCTTCTCCTGGAAATCCTTTAGCTCTGCTTCGAGTGTGGTGACCAAGGAGCTCGCCACATTATCTCTATCCGCGTGCATGTGTCATATGCAGCCTCAGCAGATTGGGAAGAAACCTTTACATCTGTGAGCACCTTGCTATACTCGGCAACCAGTGCTATCACCTTTAACCGGTCCTCCTCCTTCAGGTGTGTGGCTACTTCCTCTGTATAGATTCCAATTCCAAGGGTCACCTCTCCATGGTTAGGATGTGCATTAAGTCTTCTAGGCATTCCAGCATTGATGCATACCTCTGGGGGATAGGCATTAGATCTGGGTGTTTCAAGATGATGGCACTTTTTATCGAGTCTACTTTCTTGTAGACCTCCTGCACCTTTTCCTTTTCCTCCTTGAGCTCGCGCCTTAGCTGTGCGCTAATTAATTCCTCTTGTTTTAAGTTTCTAGCCACCTTAGCTAACTCTTCCTCCTTCTTGGCTAGCTTTCCCTCTAAATCCCTTATGTTGTCATTCCGCATGAATAGTCTCGCCTCCGTTTCCACCGCGACCTTGTTTAGAGCATTACATACTTGCTCGTCTATGAGCTCCTGGGAATTTACTAAGGGGTTGTCTCCCTTAGACTCTGGTAGTGTGATAAGCACCTTCTGGAAGACTTCAAAGTGGGATTCAAATGCCCAAGAAAGCATCTTCTTGGTCCTAGGGTACGTGCCCTCCTTCTCGAATGATCCCATGGCTATAAGTCTTTCGGTGGGTACCATGCTCTGGAATCATGCACGTAGCACCTTCCTTGATTCATCCATGTAGCCCATCATTTTCCTCTGTTCTATATCCAGAGGTCTTCTACCTGAGCGTGCGCCTTTAGGGAAGTTGACTATCAAAGTGGGGCCTCCTAGGTTGTCATGTCCCTTTTCACTACTCTCTTCCCTCCCTTCCTTTAGCACTATGTCTACACTCCGCTCTAATTCCTGGTCTATAAGGATCTCGAGCATCTTCTTCACTTCTCACTTTGCCACTTTGGTTATCTACTCCTTAGTAAAATCTAGTGGCTTTCTGTCCCTCGGCGTCCTTCTCTTCTACCCTTGTATCATCGGTGCCTTCACCTCCTTGTGTGCCTTTCCGCCACGTGAATATGAACTCTTGCTTCTCTTCTCCACTCTCCTCCTCTGAGTCATAGACACTAACTATGCGAGGTTCCAAAGGTTCCTTTTCTTTTTCTAGCTCTTTCTCCTCATCGCCACCCTCTTCACTCTCATCCTCTCCTTCTCCCAGATATCTCTCCATGTTGTCGGTCACCTCTGAGTCAGCTTCTTCATCTACCTTCTACTTCTTCCCGAGAGGTTGCTTCTAGTCAGGAGATTCTACCTTCTCTTCTTCCTCTTGGGACTCCTCCAAGGTGGTGGGTTGTTCAGGTGCCTCTACTTCTGGCATCTTCTCCTTTACTGGGGACTTCTTCCTCCGAACATAGGTGCCCTGGATTGGTGCTCGTAGAAGGCATGCTCACTGTCTGAGCAGTTGGTACACTTGGTGCTCCTTCCTCTCCTCTGCCCCTCTTCTTAGACACTAGCTTCTTCATTCCCAGGGGGTCTTCAGGTATGGAGATCTCATCCACCAAGTACATGCCATTTTTGAATTTCAGCCTTATGCACACGTATACGCGCACCGCGGATCCTCCAGTAATAGGAAGTGTTATTGGTTTAGTCATGTGGATCTCGTGCGACACTTGTAATTTTCCATGTACATACACTTACCTCTGGGATAGTTTAGTTTCTTCCTCATATCCCTATGTTCCTAGTTTAATTTACCTAGCTCCAACCTTTACATTTTCGACTCTTTAAATTTATTCACTACCACTTAGAATTACTGGGAAATGAATGCGAAAGGGAGCTTGCACCAAGGGATCCATGATTCATCAACAAGTTTGAACCTACCCAAGAAAAAGTGTTGGTATGCCGCGAACTCAGCTTCTCCTAGTGTGGTTGTCGGGAGTTGTTCGGGGATCCTCCACTCTGCCCCGAATGCATTTCTCAAGCGCGTATACCATTTTTTGAGCTGTGCTTTTTGGGGAGCTATCATTGTATCACATGCATACTTTTCAAACCTCTTCGTGGGAGAAGGGTCTTCGGCTGGGTACTCCCACACAAACTTATCTGGTGCATCCGACACTCCAACTTCTGTAAACACTATGATGAGCAGGACATTGCCAAAGAGGATCCTGTCCCCTTCCTTTGCGCACTTTACAATTTCCTCAGAAATGTATGTGGACAAGTTATAAATAGTCCCCTCTGCAATCTTCCTACAGACATGCAGCCACTGGCTTGTTGACTTGCATCCACCTTTCTTGGCCATTCAGTTTCGTTACTAGGTGCGATGACCATCTTCATAACTGGGTCCTTGATGTCTGAGATGTCATAATACCATGACCCTTTCTTGCAGGCATACTCTGTGATGGTCTCCTGAATAGCTTCCTTATCGCTAAGGTCATCTTCCAGGCTATCTCCCTCACATATGAGGCCTGTAAACTGTGCAATCAACTGGGGAGTTACGCACATCTTGTGCCCAGAAAAGTGGAAGTAGTCCTCGTGCACTCGAGACATCAACCAATGGTACAACTGATCTAGATTCCCAAAAGAAGAAAACTCATAGAGTTGCAACAACCCTGCCTTCACCAACTTGACCTTCACATCATCATTGTAGATAGGAAACCCTTTAGGTGTCCGCTTGTTGGTTGGGCGTACCGGTTCTAATGTCATTTCTTTATCTATAGTGTTGGTACAGTGATTATAGTCACTGACTGGTATGTTCCTCAAATGTGATTCCCATTCCTTTCCCATCATTACTCTGTCAGGGTACTACATTTCTACATACCATTCTTCATTTGTTTCCACCTCAGAATCTAGTTGTTTAACCTTCACTTTTCCCTTCCCTTTCTTTAATGCCATGGTTGATGTATTTTTATTACTCCAATCCTCTCCTTGCTACTCTACTTTCCTTCTCCTAACCTTCGATCTCAAATCCATGATATAAATCCCCTAAACTCGTGCCCTAGTTTTTCGAACCCTAACTTCGATAGATTCTTCACAAAACATATTTTAACTTCGTTCCAACCCCGTGTAATTCCTTCTTTCTGGTTTACGATATCAAACTAGCTCTTTACTTGTTTGATCACATAGATCTTCTCTCTGTTCGAATCTAAAGAAGTCCTAGCTTATATCTTTCGCTTATATCTCCAACTCTTCATTTTCATAAAGTCAAATGAGAGTGTCCCGATCCTCTATTTATAGTTTCTCCTTTTTCTGTTCATTAAATGCTACTTTACCTACCCCGTACTTTGTTCATTTAATGTGGCTTTTTAAAACAAAACCCGTCTTCAGTACCTTTAATCACACTCCCTTCCTGCACGAAAAATCCTCCAACCTTTTGGTGCGCAACTAAACCAACCTGACAGGAGACTCTTACACGTGCTCAACCCACACCGAAGGCACTTCTTCTGTCCATATTATTGCTTTCGCCTACCTCGTGTTGCTTTTAAATGTGCTTCATTTTCCTTTGTACATGAGATCTATGAGTAGCTTTACCCTGGCACCAATCATTCTATCTTTTCTCTTCATATCTCTTTTAACTGGGCTACTCAACAAGGCTCTTCAAAACAACTTCCTTAGTACTTTTAATCACACTCTTCTTCAATTTTCTCCACCCCACATTTAAATGATGCGTGATCCTCTACGCACTCATAAATTCTCTAAAAATAGAAATAAGGTTACTGGTGCCTGAGGCACAAAACAAAACAACAATGTGAAAGGGAAACACAAGGAAAACAAAATGCGTAAGGGAAAATTCTAGATTAACTAGAAAAAATACCTTATTTACAAACACCAAGAAGACTTATTTATAGTATGGCTTCAACCTACTGCCATTGAAGTGTCCAGGCAACTTCATTCCATTCAGTGCTTGTAACTAGCACACGCCTAACTCAAGGATGTACGAGATTGTGTAGGGACCTAACCAATGGACTTTCAACTTCCCAGGATGGCACAAAAATTTAGAATCATACAATAACACCATTTGTCCAACCTCAAACTTCTTGTTTCTAATATGGTGATCATGCCAAGCCTTTTGCTTTGCCTTCTCCGCTATTTGGTTCCAATGGGAAAGTGATCATCTCTCATCTAGTTTCATTAGTTCATCAATTCTTTCTTTCAATGCTTGTTCATTGGCTAATCCTCCTGCGAAATCTATTCACAGAGAAGGTAACATAAATTCAACCAAAAAAATAGATTCTACGCCAAACACCAATTGAAAAGGTGTGGCTTTATTTAGTCTTTTATATGTAGTAATGTAAGCCCATAAAATTGTTGATACCTTGTCATCCCAATCCTATCATCCAACATCACAGATCTTGGTCAAGGTATGACTTAGTACTTTTTTGAATGCTTCTGTAGTTCCATTTGCTTGAGGGTGATAGGGTGTAGTCTTATGATGAGGCACCATGAACTTAGATAGTAGGATCCTCACGGTATCATTTAGAAAATGTGTACCCCTATCATTGGTCAAACTTAAAGGGCATCCACACCTTGTGATAATTTTCTCCCATAGAAACCTTGCTGCCATTTCTGCCATGCAATCTTTAGTTGGGGCTACTTCTTCCCACCTTGTGAGATAATCTGTGCAAGTGATGACATAACATGACCCAGTCCTATGCGTTGTCGGTGCAATAGGTCCTAAAAATTCTATCACCCACTTTTCAAAAGGCTCTGCGCTAGGAATAAGATGCAAAGGAATTTCATCTCTCCTTCCTGGTCTGCCAATGTGCTAATAGTGGTCACATGATTTACAATAATCTCTACAATCCTTATACAAGGTTTCCCACCATAACCTTGCCATTAAAATCTTGTGCTCGGTGGCATCACCTGCGTAATTCCCACCCGCACTTCCTCCATGTGCTTCCTCTATTATGGCCAGGTGCTCATGTTCTAACACACACCTACGTAAAACTTCATGACATCCCAATTTGTATAAACCTCCACAAATCAACATGTAGGATGTGGCACGTATGTACAACTAATTTTTCTCCAATGCCTTCATTCCATCCGGTGCCACACCTTCTTTTAAAAATATAACAATCTCTTCCAAATTTGAGGGTACGTGCCGTAATCTAAACAGTTGCGTGTCTGGAATTGTTTCCTCAATACTTTGCGCGTCCTCTCCTGAATCAATTCTTGACAGATGATCAGGTCCAAAATTACTTTTTCCAGGTTTTTCTACAATGGTGAACTCAAACTCTTGAAACAACAACACCCATAGACATATGTGCCCTTGAAGAACAGTCTTGTTTACTAAATAATTTAATGCCATGTGTTCGGTGTAGAATACAAAGGGTGTTGCCAGTAGATACTGCCAAAATTTGAAAAGAACATAAATCATTGATAATGCCTCGTGTTTGGCTGTGATATAATTATGCTCTGCTGGTGTTAACTTTCTCTTTGCGAAACAGAGAGGATGATCAATAATCCCCTCACCTGGTTGTGCAAGTACTTCCCTAATGGTGGTTCTTGAGGCATGTACATGGACATGGAAAGGCTTGTCCCAAGAGGGAAATTACAAAATAGGCATATTAATAAACTTATCTTTTAATTATCAAATGCCCTCTACTATGCCTTTCCCTAATGGAAGGTACTTTTGTGTCTAAGCAGCTCCTCTAAAGGCGTGGCGATCTTGGCATAACCCTTAATGAATTTTTTGTAATATCACGTATGCCCAAGGAATCCGCGCACTACACTCTGGCTAGTAGGTTTCATTAATCCCACAATAACTAAAACCTTAACGGGATCTACCAGCAAGCCCTCCTTACATATGGTATGCCCCAATAAAGTCCCAAAGGGTGTAGCAAACACACACTTCTTAATGTTGAGGGATATCCTCAACTGCCTACACCTTTCAAACATTAATCTCAAGTTGTCACAATGGTCCTTAACCAGACCATATACTATCCAATCATCTAAGTAAACCTGAAGAAACTTATGAATGAAGTCCTAGAATGCTTGCACCACTATGCACGAAAAGACAACAAGTGCATTTTTCAACCCAAAGGGCATGACTATATATGCAAAAATTTCCCGCTCGGTGGCGAAAGTTATCTTCTCCTGGTCTTCCTTTGTAATCCGGACTTGGTGGTATCCTGAAAAGCCATCCGTAAAGGAATAGATTTCATGCCCAGTGACTCCTTCTAGAATCTCTTCAGTGAAGGGGGTTGAAAATGGATCAATGACACAAACTGCATTCAATTCCCTATAATCCACACAAATTCTAATCCACCCATCCTTCTTGATGCTAATTACCATTGGACTTATCCATTCTGATTCTTATACTACCTTAATAATCCCAGAAGCTATCATCTTATCTATGTCTTCCTTAACCTTGACACGTAAGTTGGGATTCATCCAATATGGCCTTTTTCTAACCGAGCATGCACCTTCCTTCAGTTTTATCATCATCTCCCCCAAGGAATGGTGGATGCATTTTAACTCATGGTACCCGCGTGGAAATAAATCCTTGAATTCATGAAACAGATTAAAGATCTTTGATACTTCCTTCTCTGTCTAATAGTCCCCAATAATAGCGTCCTTAGGTTCTTCCCCTGAATCGATGTTAACTTTCTTTGTCTTTAAAGGCTCATGGTAGGCACATGCATGAGCATCTGCACTACCCATCACTTCACGTGTCCCCAAAAAATGGATAACATTTAAAATCTCTAACTCCTCTCCATTAATCACATATACTAACTTTCCCTTTTCCTTTTCCAAACACGCACGCTCAAGCTGGGATTCTTCTATTTCTTCAATCTCTTCAAAGTGTGCCTCCAAACCTAGTTCACCTAGTAGTTCCAATAGCCTATCTTCCATTCTAGCACTATCCCCCATTGAAAGGTGCCTGATACCTTGCAAGGCCTTATCAACCGATGGTTTGGTACTTTAATACTCAAAGGCTTGAATAAGATCAGCCACAAGCTCTTTCCAATTCCTTGTTTGGCGGCGTGTCTCCGAATCAATGTACCATGCATGTGCATAACCTTGTAATGTAGAATACAACTTATGCCCCTAGAGAGATGGTGGTAGGCTTCCGTGCCTTCTCTCCATACCTGTTCACACTCTTGGATATAGAAAGAGGTGGGTTCCTTCCCATGGTACTCCTTGATGATGGTGGGTATATTACTTCTAGAAAATCTGACAGAGAGAGAAATTCTTACCTCAAGTCATTCTAAAAGGCTCTCCTGATGCATGGCCCACCAACGATCTGCTGTGCCGAGAAAGACGTAACTCGGCATCTCCCTTCATTCCTTTTCATTTTTCCACTGAGCTTCTATCTCCTGTAGAAACACCTCAGGGAAGGCTCCTCCGGAATACTTGGGTAGTTCTTTCCCCCCAAGGTGCCGAACTATGCATGCCTTAGTTACCTTGGTCACTGATCCTCTCAATTGTCATCTCATTAATTTGTAAGTACCATGTGCCCAATTATCACATGCTAGGCTGGTGGTATCAATCACTGACTACGCATCCTCAAACTAGATAACCTCATTAATAGGGTGTACCATCTTAGGGTCTCTGATTGAGCACACGTAAATCTTGTCTAAAATATCTTCTCCCAATGGTTGAATGTAGGGCACTAACTTCCCATCAACTAGGGTTATAATGATCCACTCCTCTTTGTTCTCAAAACTGATGTACCCTTTGTTGAACCAAAGGTCCGCATTGTTCTTGTAACACTAAGGGCACCCAAGTAGTGCTGGGAAATTGTCCACCTCGGTGAGTGCCAAGACTTTGAAGTCCCCAGTAAACCTGGCTCCCTAGATAGTAATAGCTGCATCTTACAAGACACCAATGGGAATCACCTTAGTCTTGTTTTCCATATACAACACATTTGAAGATGGCTGTAACACAGGTCTCCCCATCTGATGCCATACATCCAAAGTCAAAACATTAACCTCCGTGCCAGTGTCAATGAGTATATTGCTGAGGAGCCATCCATCCACAACTGCATTCAATGTAATATCCTTGTCATAGTTGAGGCTGTGAGGGGGAGGGTTTGCATGTAAGACATGCCTCTCACACTCTTCTCTGACACGTGGTACTGTACGTACCCAAAATTGTAAGGTAATGTACTACCGGAACAACGTAACAAGTGCCCCAATGATGATACAGGTCTCCTCGCAAGGTGTTCAGGATCTAGAAAAGATCTCCAAGTGTGCGTTAACATCCCGCATTCCCCGCTTAGCCCCCACGTGCTTTGTTTTTCCCTTTTCCCCTCTTTTCTTGGCCTTTTGCTCTTCAGTGACGAAGCCGCCACCCTGACTGGGTGGTGGTCTCGTGACCGCCGCCCTGAACAGGGTGGCGGTCCTGTACGTGTTTTCTAGAAAGATCTTTTAACACGACTCATGTAATTTCAACATTTTACCAGCTTTCTTTCACCGCCATAACCTTGCATTTATGATTCTGGTTCCCTAGAATAGTGTTTTGCCATTGTTTATAGTTTAAGAGTTCAAATTGGTTTTTACCTTGGGTAAATCCAAATGCTATGAATAGATGGCTTGTGCTCAAGCAAATGGCCCCTCAAATTTTCCTCTGAATTTCACTTTGTAATAGATTTATTTTTCATTTTTTTTAGAGTTCTTAGTTTCTTTCATTGCATGCTTAGTTAGCATTGTTTTGATGTTAGTAAGCCACATATCCATCTTGTGCAAGTGCTGCTGTTATTTCATCCAATCCATTGGAATAGGATAGTTGGATTATCAATAGGAAGCCATTAAAGTTGTAGGTTTTGCTCCTCAAACATGATAGTTTCAGGTTCTAGACGTTTTATGTTGCATGACTCGTAATAGATCCCGCTAGGAATTGCATAAGCCAAGCTCTGTACTCTTGCGCTATCCCTCTCCTACTCATATTATATTCAGTCTGTATTCTAAAATTTGTCCCTTGTTCCAATATCTACTTCTGTTGATGTAAGCATTACACACTTTTCTGGATCGACGTGAGCACGAAAGAACGAGGAGATCACACTAAGGGGACAAAATCACACATACCATCAGATTCGCCACTGTTATGCAGAATCCATGTTCTAGCTTTCAAAGTTCTAAGTTAGAAGCATATCAAATAGAGTAGTGAATCATTTTATTTCAGTTAAGCTCACTTTCAATATTGCTAGGAAGCTGTGGGGAATGATAGTTTCTGAGAAACTATGATTTGTTCCTCACTTCTGAGGTAGGATTGAAGGTTTTCAATTAATTTAATTGGCTGTCTTTTATTTAGATTCACACATCTGCACAGGTGAATAACCACACCGGGTTATCTCGCTTGTTTAGTTTTAGTATAAACTAGTTTGATTGTTGCTTGTAATTATAATGTTTCAACCATATATTTTGTTTAGATTAGTTTCCCTTTCAATAGTAGTATAAATTGTTATTTTCAGTTTAAGTTAATTTGGAGACTTCATAACTAGATTAACACTAAGATCCTCGTTAGGAGAATAAACCATAGGGAACTTATGCTACCCACTCATAGCCTCTAAATCTCCCCTTTGTCATTTCAGCTACCAGGAGATCACACTACCAGATCTTAGTCACTGATCCTCCCATGGTTAGCCATAAGAAAGTTGCTTTCCGATTCTCATCCTCGCCTATAAATTTTCTATCGTAGAAAACTGACCATAACCCCGGCTGTGACTTCATCTAAGTCACCCGCATTTCAAACCACCGACTGTCTCGGCATGACCTCGGGAGGTCGGGTACAGGGAAGGTCACTTACTGATTATCATCCTCGCATGTCACTTTTCCATTGTACAATTGTTTCACCTTCTATACCTCATTAGCCTTCACATCAGATTCACCAACAAAATTGGTGAACCTGACGTGAAACAAACAATTGTTTCACCTTCTGTACCTCATTAGCCTTCACATTAGCTTCACCAACAAAATTGGTGAACCCGACGTGAACTTTCTACCTTCTGATTTGGAATCAGATTTGTACTACCTCATCAATTTTCACCATCACCTTCGCTCCTTCCCATTATTTATGCAAGTATTCATATACCCCCCGAATATGTCGGGATTCGATGCGTACGACAGACCCCTCTTGGGTCTTGAGGCATACTACGCCCAACAGAATAGGCAATCATCACCCTCACTCTCAGTATGGGGTGACAACTACTCAACTAACTAGTTGTCAACACAAACTCCAAGGATCAGATATAAATCATCTTTTCAAACTGAGGAGTTAGATCAGCTCGCTCAAACACAACAAATAGAGCCTTCAAGCTTGAATAATATGAAGTTCACCGAAGAATCTGGTTCATCTCCTCAGGTGCTGCTTAGACCAAAAATTAGTAGACAATCAGACCCATACCTGGTTTTAGATGATGAACAGTCAATAGGTTATCCTAGGAATGAAAAACGCTCTCAGAGTATGTACCCACCTATAGGGAGTTTACAAACACAACCCGAGGCCTCTTTTCAAGAAAATACCTCTCTACCACTGCATATAGTAAATACCCTTGAAGAAACTTGGCAAGACAATGGTCATTTCATAGCAGGGTATCATAGACCTATACAACATCAGAATATACAACAAACGCCACCAAGGAAAAATATCGTGACTTCACCATATGAAGTCATTTCAACTTTAGTAGAAAAATTTAGGGGATTATAACTTGCCCAAACAAGTCAAAATTCTCAATTCATGCAAGCAGGAAGTTCCAATCCCCCACACCATCCTAGCCAAGTAGACCTCCTCATAGGAATAGGCACGTTAGGCATGCCTCCTCAGTATTCACAACAAACACCAACTAGACCCACCATCTCTAACACCGTTCCTCCCGGTCTAGTATAAAACAATCCATTCCTGGACAATACCCCGTCATATTTAAACATGTACTCCAAATGACCACAAGGGGATATGTTCTCCTCTCCCGGCATGTTTTCTCAAACACAGGTGTTTCCTTATGCCCCTACCAACGCATACGCTATGCCATATCAACAACTCATTCCACCACCACTCCCTCAGCAAACACCATCAATGGTCAAAACCTATGCGATAGGGACTTATTCAGAATATTTGAAAGAGCTCTTAGACTTCACCATACAAAGCGTCATGCTTCCAAGACCCCTTCCTGATTTACCCAAGTACAAAGGTGAGGGAGATCCGAACACACATATCAAGGCTTACGCTACAGTCACACGAGAACTACTCCCTTGGGATGGGGTTGTTGCTAAAATATTCCCCAAAAGTTTGGAAGGCATCACTCTCGATTGGTATTATAGAATACCCGAGGCTTCCATCCATTCATTTAAACAACTCGCTTCAGAGTTAATTAAGGCATTTGACATGAACAAACTGTTAAGAACAAGAATCAGGGAGTTCTTGCACATTAAGTAGGAACATAATGAATCTGTCGCTCATTTCATCCAGAGATGGCGTACAGTTCTTTATTATTTAGCCAGTGCTTCAAATATGGACCAAATGGAACTATGTGATTTATTCCTTCATTCTCTCAGCAGAGAAGTGAAGGAAGAAGTCCAAAAGTTCCCACTAAGGACTTACGATGAAGTACTTGAGAGCGTTCTCCGAATAGATCAAGCGGCAATAGATAGTGGTCGTAAGACATGGAAAAAATGGGAGGTTAATCACCTCCAGCTAGAACACTACTACCAGAAATGTCAATCAAGGACCTAAAATCCTTAACAAAAATTGCGGGGTGACAACAGATGGAGTAACTGATCAGCCCAAAAAGGTAAATACTGTGAATACTTCACCACCAATGAACAATCAACGAAACAACAACTTTACCCCAACAATCAATACAGTGGATTTTAATCATCCTCAACAACGACAACAACCACGGAAAAATCCCGCACAGGGTCTAAGACAAAACTCAATTGGTTATCAAAACCAGAATCAAAACCAGAAATAGCAAATGTAAAGCTTTAATCCTAGTAGGCAACGGTTTGATCAGAGTTTTAGGCCACAATATACACCAAACCAACAAACCAGGAATTACAATCCCAATTCATATTTTGGTTTCCACAAAATTTGAGGTCATGACACTAGAACGTGCCGTGACTATAATAAATTCATACAACGTTTTCCAGAGGAACAAAGACAATTCTTCATAGATATGTTCTTGGCAGATCCTGTGTCACCACCACCAAACACACTCGTAGGGGTAGTTTCCCCCCAGAATGCTCCCCTCAAAATATTTAATGATCCACTCCCAAATCACAATAACAATAGGCTAAATCCAAATGGGAAAAACAAAAGCATAATGATGGGAAACAATGATCATGAAGCCTCAACTTCACTAAATCCATCAGTTGTGCCACAATTAGGAAGTCAGCCAAGACCCAAGATAGTCGGTTTAGTAGAATTAGACGCCGAACTACCCATCGAAGCTATAACAAGAACATGAGAGTATTTCTCTCAGCCAAGCCCAAGTCACCTACCAGGAACAGATAAGATCCAACAAATAGTAGAAAAACCCATAGGTGCCTATGATTTAATTAGCGACCTAACAAAAACCTTCTTGCACATTTCATTTTTGGACTTACTGAAGAATTATCCTACCCACAGGGCTGCTCTTCTAAAGGCATTAGGTTTAGGTCATCTAATTAACATCACTCCACCTCCCGAAACACAAGTGAACCATGTAGACTTTGATATCCACCCTTTGGGGCAGCCGGATAAAGATGTCGAATTCATATTCGAAATAAATAAAATGCCTATAGAGGGTGAGATTGCATGCCAAGGTGATCCAGCCTTACACTTACAAGTATGGGTTTATAATAACTACGTGAAATGAGAAATGGTTGACAATGGAGCAGCAGTTAACATAGTCCCCTTCTCTTTCCTTCCAAAACTAGGATATGGGGAAACAAATTGTTCAACGACTTGAAATACATTGAGAGGCTATGATAGCCTTAAGGCAACTTTGATTGGGACTATAATACTACTAGTCACCTTAGGACCCAAAACAATCCTGACTAATATTTATATCATAGATCAGGAGACTGACTATAATATGATCCTCGGCCGACCATGGATACACCGTATGAAGGAAATCCCTTCTACGTTATTCCAAGAAGTAAGATTCTTGCATCTAGGAAAGGTGTTTGTAGCCAAAGGTGATCCAAAGCCATTCGATGTACACCTAGCTGACTTAAAGAAAAGACTAGGTGTACACTCATAATTTGAACTTCCAACAAACCAACTTAATAAACCCACTGATGCAAAACCAGAGGAAAAGTTGGTACCTACAACAGGTCTTGAGACTATGAGTCTAGTCAAGACAATCCTAGCCTCAAAATATGAGGCTAACATTGTAGAAACGGTGTCATTAGGAACTACTACAAAAATCGTTGAATTGCTAGAACAGGATCTACCAATGTTCTTACCATTTGATTCTGTAGGCATGGGATATTCCCTAGGTGTTGGCTCTCTTCCAGCAGAGGATCTCTGTATGGTGGAAGTAGAATGCATAAACACAACAAATATTCCAGTGTCCATATTCCCAGCTAAATATTGGACACTCCATTTTGATGGAGCTAGATGCCGTTATGAAGCGGGGGCAGGTGTAATCTTTACTTCCCCTGAAGAAAAAGTCCCACCGTTCGCCTTCAAGATAAATTTTGAATGTACAAAAAACGGCACTGAGTACGAAGCCCTCCTCCTTGGCCTCATTTTAGCCAAGAGGATCGGTGTTAATAACATCAGGGTGTTATGAGACTCGCAATTGGTAGCAAACCAAGTCTCTGAGACATATGAAACCAAAGCCGAGCACTTACAGCTTTACAAAACAACTGTATTAGATTTAAGCAAGGAGTTTGACTTCATATCAATTGAAGCAATCCCGCGAGAACACAATCTTCTCACCGATTCTATAGCAACCTTGGCATCACGCTTTACTCCAAACAGTAAGTTAGAGGATACCTGTTTCATGGTATCCCTTTGTGATGAACCATTGATAAAAACAATGACAAATTCTCTTTTAAACAGAAATGAAAACAAATTTACTATCCTAGACCACATTGATAGTGATATGGCCATTCTGAATTACTTAAATGCCTATGCGGCATTACATCTCTCCTATCATATGATAGATTTGTCCTTAATCCCACATTCGTCTTCCTATTTTGGAAATCCCATGATGGAGCTTCCTTCGCAAATGGAACCTAGCGTATATACAGTAGAAAATGGGGACGATTTGGATTTACCTCCAGCCCCACCTGAGTTTGAAGAAGGTAATGTTAGTGTAGAATCACATCACCCCTGGATGTTGATCAGATTTCTAGTTTGATCATACTAGCATCCAGTGTGATTGCACAACATGGAATCCTTTCTCCAAGTGTGGGACTTGCAAAAATGAGAAAGGAATCTCCAGAGAAGGCTGGTTCCTATTCCTAAACTACCTGCCACAAGCTATTCCAGTGCAGGAAAGCTAATCTAATCCTAATCTAACCATGCCAAGGAGACAGAGAGAGAGAGAAAAGGGAAAAACAGAGCCTACACTAAAACGGTGATACACCAGAGAAGGAAAATGTTGAACATCTATCAAAACTACCATGGAACAAGGAGAGGTGAGCAATGGGAAGGATGGATAGATGGATCACAGGCCCAAGGATAGATTTCACACAGAAAAAGTCCCAAAACTCCATGAACACAGCTCCAAACCTGTAATGAGTATTAAAACATGCACAAATACTTTCAATGAAGAGAGGCAAGAAGAAAGACAAGCAAAGAATGAGCAAGGATGGACAGATGCATCACGAAACATGTTTTTGTTACTTCAGAAGTTTGCACAGAACATCATTTTAATGGTAAAAGGAAAAATTCCATTACAGAGAAGGGGAGGAGGTTTGAACTCCATTTTCAACCCTGGAGAAGAAAAGAAGGGAGGGCAGAGTAGAAAAGATGAACAACCTTTTTTTAAAATGAGCCAAATATGGCTTTTTACAATGCATGGGTAGAGTCCAGGAGAGAGAAAATGTGAAAATTTCTTTTGGGCCCTTCCTTAATTTCTTGCCACTTAGACACGTGGCACTATTTTATTGGCTCGGGCCTGAGGGGCGCACTTTGTCCTTTGAAAATTTAGTATTTTTCACTTTGGGAAAATTTTCCCATAATTCTCTCCCAGCGCTCTGCCACTCAAGTGCCACATGGCACGATTTCATTGGACGCGGGCCCTTCCTTGACCATTTTCCTTTTGTTTTTTGCCTTTGGAAAATTTTTCAAAATTTTCCCGCCGGGCCGATGAGGTGAAGACATGTGGTGAGATTTGATTCGTTGGCGGCTCTTTCGGCTTTTCGTGTCCCACGCGTCCCTTGTGTACCTTTGGCCCGACTGTCCCAAACTTTTTGGGAAAAATATCTCCGAACTGCCTGATTCGGGCTTCCTTGTTCCTGTTTGAGGTGAAGACACGTGGCGAGATTCCATTCGTTGGTGGCTCTTTCGGCTTTTCACGTCCCACGCATCCCTCGCGTACCTTTGGTTTGGATGTCCCAAACTGTCCCGGATGAAAGTCTCCTGTTTCGGCCGAATCGGCCGGTTCACGTCCTCCGCGTACTTTTGGCCCGGATGTCCCAGACTATCTGGGACAAATATCCCCGAACCGCCTGAAATGGACTAATTTGCGCCAAACCGGTGCCGATCCGCGTCCCGCGTACTTTTGGCCCAATTGTCCTAGACCGCGTGAAACAAGACTTAGGTAATTTTTTCCCTCTTTCAGCCGATTCAACTTTTCGCATCCCACGCATCCCGACGTCCCAACTGTCCCGCAGACCGCCTGGACTAGGACTTAGCCGATTTTCTTCATTTTTCGGCCCCAAGCTTGGTACGAACGAACCCAGTACGACCCGAGCCCTTCAGACCCGAAATGCCTTAACACAGTCTTGCAACCTTATTTTTGCATTTCTTCCATTTTCTCAACCTGTTGGGATTTCTTCTTGGATGGGAGAGTTAGAAAAAGGCCGAGGGGGGACCTCAAAAAACATGATTTTGGGCCTTGAATTGATCTACTTGCTCGGGACTGAATAATTTGATGCATGTTATCAAAATTACCCTGGGGGGTGAATTTTGGATAACAATTTGGCGACTCAGTGGGGTCATCTGCCTGCTGGATGAAGTTACCAGTTTCCTGAAGCATCCATTGGGCATGGAGTCATGAGTTGTAGCCTGCAAACTGATCTGAACTTTGAAAACCTCCTCTCTGAGCCACTTGGAAACCCACTGAAATGGAGTCGTTCTCACCAAAATGCCACTGAAATGGACTGTGCAAGAGCAAAACCAGCACCACAAAAACTATGTACAGAACTGAAAATCATACATGCTCCAAATGGAACATGCAGAGTGTGCACAAGCACTTCTTCTGCTAAAAGCAAACCTACCTACTCTACTCTAACTGGAAGCAAAGGCAAGCTAAACAAACCCTGCAATTGGTTGTGAGAAATAGCTTCCCTTTCTCAAAAGTGGCAGCCATGCAATTGATTTGGCATTGAACATGGCTGATTGGATGGATGGAAAATCAACAAGAAGCTGGTCTTCCACCCAAATCATCAAGGTATCAGCTGAAGGAAAATTCAATACCTCTTTTAGTTGCTCTGCATTTGGATTGAAGAGGTATGACAGCTGATCCTTGGTACTTTGTAGCTCACCCTCATGCTCAGAAGCAAGCATGACTGGTTGTGACTTCTCCTTTGGCTCCAATAAAGCCAAATACCTGATTGGGCAAGGTATGGTCCGTTTGATATGCCCATAGCTCTGATTTTCAACTCCAAAAATGGAGTCTTCTTGTAGACCTTCTTGAATGGATGGTGTGGAAGAAATGGTAGAATTCTTTCTGCCCTTTCTCTTCCTCCAATGAAGGACATGAAAGATTAAAATCTTCCAATCTTGGTTCCAAAGAGCTGCTATAAGATGCAGGCTGCTGCAAATGAATGTTCTCCTTCATGACAGCAGACTCAAGTGTTTGGAATGTGGATGATGAAAGAGAGAATGGTGGAAACTCAACCGGCTCTTCTCCATCAAAACAGTCCTCCAAATCTGACAGATAAACTACCTCATGGCTGTCCTGCTGCAAATGCTCCACTTCCTCCATGGTGTCTTCTTGATCTGTAACTTGACCACCATGGTTTCTTTCACCCTCCAACATTGAGTTTGAGAGATCAAACTCCTCTTCAGTACTAGAACTTGAGAGAGGTGAAGTAGAAAGAAGAACTGAAGGTTCTCCTGTAGCCTGCTTTGTGCTCAAAGCCCTTGGATCTGCAATTTTCTCCTCCACAACTAGAATGTGCTCCTCTTCTTTTGGATCTGGAGCAGCTTCTCCTTTCTCTACTACTTGAAGACAATCTTGCTCTTGATAGAACTCTTCCTCTAGCACAAAGTTTGTCAAGTCAAACTCTTCAATCTGCTGCTCTAGAGGACAAGTTGGGACTGCAAGATCTTCTTCTGAGCTTTCTTCCTTTATGGCTGATTGTGCAACTTGAATTGAATCAGCATTCCCTTCAAATAGAGTGCCAACATGGACACTACTTTCTGAGAAAACTGACTGCTGATCTGCTTCTTCTTTTTTCTCTTCTTCTGCTGCCACAAAATCAGTCTTAACCACCATTTGTTCAACCTTAGCCTCTTCTGTAGGTTTAACCATCAAGGGGATCTTTGTCATCCCAAATTTGGCAGCCCAAACCCTCAAGTTGTCTGTCATTTCTTTTCTGTTGGGCTCCTCTTCTTGCTGTCCTTCATGGCCGATTTTTGCAATTTCTTCTTCCCCACATGGAATTGGGAATGCAAGAGGAGGGATGGGTTGTAACTCAATTGATTTGGAAATTTTTTGTGGTGGTAGAGGAGGTGAAACCTCTTGTTTCTTTGGGGGAGAGCATATTTCTTTTAGCTCTTGTGGAGGGGATGACTGTTTGGAAGGAAAAAGGAAAGAAGAATTGAGGTGTGGTGGAAGACTGAGAGGTGGAGACATGGGATCAACATTTGGGACAGCAGATGGGGAGTTTAGAATTTGCAATTCCAAATGAGATGATGCTGCTTGAGTAATGGGAAGAGAAAAACCAGATGATGGTGTAGAACTTACCCATTGACAAGGTTGTTCAACAACAAGTGTATAGGCCTCTATTTCTGCTGTCCATTGTGCAAGTTGGGGCAGCATCTTCATCATGAAGTCCAGCTTCTCCTGAGGGCTGAAGTGTCTTGGAAAAGGGCCTCCCCATGGACAAGGAGTCCTGCAACCAATTCTGAAAGCTCTCATTTGAGCTGTTGCTCTGGACTGCACCATCTTTACCTCCATCTTTTGGATTTTCTCCAACAGACCAGCATCTTGCATCTGATTGTCTTCATTATATGCATACTCTTGCTCTTGGAAAGCTCCATAGCCAAACTGATTTTGGCATTGCTGCTCATATGGGTATGCATGCTGATTTTGAATTTGTTCAAAATGCTGATTTGGAGGATTTAAAAAACATGTTGGAGGTGGGAAACATTGCTGCTGTTGTAAATGTGAGTTCCATGATGGAAATGAAGTCATGATTGCACAACTTCATGGAATGGAAAAGAATGAAAGGGATGGAAAGAAATATGGATGGATGGGAATGGATGAAAAACATGGGTCTGCAACTTCAGAAATGGGTTGCTGATCAGATGGAGTCGCCAGATGTGTTTGCAAGTGCCTCCAAAGGCTGAAATCTTCACAGGAACACACCAACCTGCAAAAGATGAAGTGGAAGACCTCTAAGGTCCCACCTCTAAGGTCCCATAACTGCCAGAACTGTTAGTGCAAATCACAGCACCCCTGGATGTTGATCAGATTTCTAGTTTGATCATACTAGCATCCAGTGTGATTGCACAACATGGAATCCTTTCTCCAAGTGTGGGACTTGCAAAAATGAGAAAGGAATCTCCAGAGAAGGCTGGTTCCTATTCCTAAACTACCTGCCACAAGCTATTCCAGTGCAGGCAAGCTAATCTAATCCTAATCTAACCATGCCAAGGAGACAGAGAGAGAGAGAAAAGGGAAAAATAGAGCCTACACTAAAACGGTGATACACCAGAGAAGGAAAATGTTGAACATCTATCAAAACTGCCATGGAACAAGGAGAGGTGAGCAATGGGAAGGATGGACAGATGCATCACAGGCCCAAGGATAGATTTCACACAGAAAATGTCCCAAAACTCCATGAACACAGCTCCAAACCTGTAATGAGTATTAAAACATGCACAAATACTTTCAATGAAGAGAGGCAAGAAGAAAGACAAGCAAAGAACGAGCAAGGATGGACAGATGCATCACGAAACATGTTTTTGTTGCTTCAGAAGTTTGCACAGAACATCATTTTAATGGTAAAAGGAAAAAACACCATTACAGAGAAGGGGAGGAGGTTCAAACTCCATTTTCAACCCTGGAGAAGAAAAGAAGGGAGGGCAGAGCTGAAAAGATGAACAACCTTTTTTCAAAAATGAGCCAAATCTGGCTTTTTACAATGCATGGGTCGAGCCCAGGAGAGAGAAAACATGAAAAAACATGGGAGCCATTCCTCATTGAATGCAGATGCATTAAAATAGCATGGGCATCCTTACAGACCCATGCCCTGACATTTTTGGCCGTGCTGGAGAAGAATGCGACCCATTTCGCATTAAAACTGGTTGTTGAAACGTCAGTTCTGGCCATTACCACGTGCCAGAGACGTTTCTTGATTTTCTCTCTCCAAACTGAACCAAAATGCAAGATTGACCCTGGAATCATGTAGATAATTTCACCATCTTTCCATTGATATAAAGAACGTGAAAATCTGAGCTCTGGATCGAAAGATATGGCGATTTGAAGATTTAGGGAAAAAACAGGCCAAAACGGATCGGCGGGAAAATATTTGAATTTTTTCCGCGCTCTGCCACTTGGATGACACGTGTCAGGCTCTGATTCATCCATGGGCTCATCCTTTGAAAATTTATTTTGGGCCCTTCCTTAATTTCTTGCCACTTGGACACGTGGCACTATTTTATTGGCTCGGGCCTGAGGGGCGCACTTTGTCCTTCGAAAATTTGGTATTTTTCACTTTGGGAAAATTTTCCCATTTCTCCCCCGCGCTCCACCACTCAAGTGCCACATGGCATGATTTCATTGGACGCGGGCCCTTCCTGACCATTTCCCTTTTGTTTTTTTCCTTTGGAAAATTTTTCAAAATTTTCCCACCAGGCCGATGAGGTGAAGACACGTGGCGAGATTTGATTCGTTGGCGGCTCTTTCGGCTTTTCACATCCCACGCGTCCCTCACGTACCTTTGGCCCAACTGTCCCAAACTACCTGGGACAAATTCCTCTGAACCACCCGATTCGGGCTTCCTTGTTCCTGTTTGAGGTGAAGACACGTGGCGAGATTCCATTCGTTGGCGGCTCTTTTGGCTTTTCGCGTCCCACGCGTCCCTTTGTCCCGAATGTCCCAAACGAAAATCTCCTGTTTCGGCCGAATCGGCCGGTTCGCGTCCTCCGCGTACTTTTGGCCCAATGTCCCAGACTGTCTGGGACAAATATCTCCGAACCGCCCGAAATGGACTGACTTGCGCCAAACCGGCCGATCCGCGTCCCGCGCGTACTTTTGGCCCAACTGTCCCAGACCGTGCGAAACAAGACTTAGGAAATTTTTTCCCTCTTTCGGCCGATTCGGCTTTTCGCGTCCCACGCGTCCCGACGTCCCAACTGTCCCGCAGACCGCCTGGACTAGGACTTAGCCGATTTTCTTCATTTTTTCGGCCCCAAGCTTGGTACAACGAACCTCAGTACAACCCGAACCCTTCAGACCCGAAATGCCTTAACACAGTCTTGCAACCTTATTTTTTGCATTTCTTCCATTTTATCAACTTGTTGGGATTCCTTCTTGGATGGGAGAGTTAGAAAAAGGCCGAGGGGGACCCTGAAAAACATGATTTTGGGCCTTGAATCAATCTACTTGCTCGGGACTGAATAATCTGATGCCATGAAACCTAAGGTAGCTCTCATGGTGAAAGAGGAAGTAATAAAACTCCTCCAAGTAGGATTCATCAAACCAGTCGATTACTCTCAATGGGTATCTAATATCGTTCCCGTTCTCAAAAAGAATGGGAAAATACACATCTGCATAGGTTTCCGAGACATTAACAAAGCGTGTCCTAAGGATGACTTCCCATTACCATCCATTGATGTCATTGTTGATGCAACAACTGGATTTGAACTCTTGTCTCTCAAATTGGATTCTCTGGATATAATCAAATCAGAATATCTAAACAAGACCAAGCTAAAACCATGTTTATAACTCCTTGGGGAACCTATTGCTACGCTGTTATGCCATTTGGTCTCAAGAACGCTGGCGCCACATACCAGCGAGCTATGACATATATATTTCATGATCTAATTCATAAAATTGTGGAATCCTACATAGATGACTTGTTGGCTAAGGCTAAGAAGCACTGTGACCACCCGAAGGTGCTCTGCATCATTCTTTCACGTCTAATAGAATACGAAGTCACACTAAATCCAGAGAAATGCATCTTTGGTGTAATAGGAGGAAAGCTCCTAGGTTACATCATATCGTCACGAGGGATAGATATTGATCCAACCAAAATTTGGGCTGTCCTCGAAATGGTCCCACCTTCGGATGAATCTGGAATCAGGTCTTTTCTCAGAAAGCTTGGTGCAATCCGGAGATTAATCCCGGACTTAAGTTTCCCCATTCACCCAATTAACAATCTACTCAAGAAGGATTATAGCATTGATTGGACTAAAGATTGCAATGAAGCTTTCAACACAGTTAAGCGTTTCTTGTTATCACCACCTACGCTAATGCCACCTAAGCTAGACCACCCATTAATTTTATATTCATGAGCTACTGATGTCTCGCTGGCCTGCATGTTGGCCCAAGAGGATGATGACAAGAGAGAGTGTGCAATTTATTTCATTAGTCAAACATTACTTGACTACGAAACATGTTATACACAGGCATAACGAGAATGCCTTGCCATAGTCTTTGCTACTAAATGCTTAAGACACTATATGCTGAATCAAGAAACAAGGGTCATGGTAAAAACGGACCATTTACAAACTTTCATCACACAAGGGTCCTTGTCTAAGAAGGCTGGATGTTTTATAACCTTAATGGGGGAATTTGAATTAACATTTGTAAATCAAAAATCTGTTAAGGGACAAATCATCGCGGATTGGTTAGCTAATAACCCATTAGACAGAGGTGATCTAGTAAATCTAGAATTTCCTAATGAGTGCATATACTACATTGAAACCAGAGCTCCTATCTCTGAGTGTCCCTGGTATACCGACATTATTAAATATATCATGGACCATACGTATCCAGAAGGGGCTACATCACAACAAAGAAGGTGGTTACGCATTATTACAGCCAAATATGTCCTTATAGAGCAAGTGCTCTATCGAAAAGCATTCGATGGAATGCTCCTAAGATGCGTCGACACAGAAGAATCCAAGAAGATTCTCCATGAATCTCACAGTGGAATGTGTGGGGGTCACTTTGATGGCCATGCCACTGCTCACAAAATACATCGAATGGGCTATTTCTGGCCCACTCTAGAACACGACGTAGTAGAGTTTGTATGCAGGTGTTATAAGTGTCAATAATTCTCCCACGAGATTCACATGCCAACACAAGCTCTACAACCAATTGCTACTCCATGGCCCTTTTCTACGTGGGGTCTTGATTTGATAGGGAAATTCTCTCCCTCGTCTACAAATGGCCATAATTTTATAATCACGGCCACCGAATATTTCACCAAGTGGGTAGAGACTATGCCTCTTTCTACTGTATCAGGTTCTATAATTGCCAAATTCATTTTGAACCAAATCATTTGTAGATACGGTATCCCGCAAGTCATTATCTCAGATAATGGAACTTCTTTTAAAAATGACGAAGTTCGCGAACTATGTAATAAATTTAAAATAAGCCATCATACGGCTTCCTTGTATTACCCTCAAGCCAACAAACAGGCTGAAGTGACAAACAAAACACTGAAAGCCATTCTCCTTAAAACTGTGAAAGAAAACAAATGAGATTGGCATTTGAAGCTATATCTGGCCTTATGGGCCCACTGAACCTTAATAAGAACACTGACGGGAGTGACTCCTTTCTCACTAGTATTCGGGGCAGAGGTAGTTCTCCCACTTGAGGTTGAAATACCCAGTCTCTGTATTTCATTACAAGGGATTCTGGATGAAGACGGTTACAGAGAAGCACATCTCTCCCAACGAGAAAGCCTAGATGAAGCTAGGTTAGATGCTGAATAGTGGCATAGAGCCTATGCTGACCGAATGTGCTGGCAATATAATAAGAAGGTCTATGAATGTGACATATATGAAGGTGATCTAGTTCTAAGGCTAGACAGTCGGATCGACAAAAAGACCGGCGAGGGAAGAAAGTTCCAGCCCAAATGGTTGGGCCCATACCAAGTCATGAAGGACTAGGAAAATGGTGCATATCTCTTATGTATGCTAGAAGGTGAGGAATTTAGCAAAACAATCAATTCCCTACACCTTAAACGATTCTACGCGTAAGCAACCGACATAATATATAGCTACATTTACATTGCATCTTCATATAGTTAGGTTCATTTTGTCCGCATGTTTCGTATGAATCTTGTGATCAAGGAATTTATTCTTAAAAGCAATTCATTACAAACTTCTGATGGTATTGGCATAATCACTCTAATCATACTTCTCCATCTCCATGATATCGTCAAGTTATTTTGGAATCATGTCATCAAATAAAACTAGATATGACAAAGTCTTAAACGGTAACCATACCAAGATCTGCGGGCTTATTCTCACTTTTGGTTTCTTCTTAGGACAGGCGTCTTGTCTATGGTCTGTTCTAGAAGCTTCATCATGTCACATCTATCCCATATGTATATCTCTTTGGAAATAAGAGCATGCTGACATTTTGCTCGGATAAACAAGTCAAACATGTAAATCAAATAGAAAATTTTAAATTTACACATTTTCTTTCCTCACCAACCTTCGGTGATGAGCTTGCGTCTCTTACTAGTGACGTAGGGTTGGAAAAGGATGGAAATTCCCTTACTCGCCTATACCTTGCCCATGGTGATAAACCCACGCTTCTTACTAGTAGCATGGGGCAAAGTATAGGGGGTCCTCTTGACAAACCAACGTTAAAAGGTTATAAGCAAACAATTCAAATCTTGAAGCCTTGAGTCAAAAACAAATGAATTAGATGTTCAAAATTCCAAGAGAGTTAAAATCCTAAAAACCCAGATTTTGTCTACTATGTGGCCATCTACGGATCTAAGTCTAGATAACCCGCAAGGCAAGTTACATCCTAAACTATGAAGGTCACTCAGGTAGAGTAATCTTGTAGCTTCCCAATTTGGTTCCACCAAAACTTTGTCTATGTTTCATCACTATCATTTCAGCATATTTCACATCTTGTGCCCTTTCTAGCTCTCGGTGACGAGCCCTCGCATCTTACTAGTTGCGTGGAGTTGAGAGTAGGGGCAGGTTTATCTGCTCATCATACCGGTTTACCTTCACCACTCTGCCAAAACAAATATGAAGTATCAAAAATTGCTTAAAGAAACTAAGATTCAAAATCACATTGTTTCTACATTATCATGTATCAGCATCGTGAAATACAAAAAGGAAGTAAACATTTGTATCATTTGTTCTCCATTGCATCCATTCTAAAATCATATAAACATACATCATAATTTACATAAGGAAACTAGAAAAGGAAACAAAGCCATAAATACCAAAAGACTGATCCAAAAAGAATATATATATATATATATATATATATATATATATATGAATGGTCACAGTTTGTGTACAATGACATCATGCACTAAGCATGGTCAAAACGCTCAAAGAGCCCTGGATATACAAAAGAATATATCATACAAAATCTATGAGAGCCAAGTGGCTTCTCAATCCCTACGAGACCCCTCTGAAGGTGCACACCCACCTAGGACTCCGGCTACGCCGGCACTCTAAGTGCATGGAGGGCTCAGGATCTCGAGGGGCAGCTCCAATCTCACCACGAGAATGACTCCTCATCAGGTGCTCAACTGTCCTATACCCCGCTAGCTCCGTGTGGAGATTCGATACCATCCTGGCCACATGCTAGACTAGATAAAAGACGTCAGTGTGTCTACCAGCTGCTGAGGGCTCCCCAGCATCTACAGACAGCTCTACACGGGTCCTCTCCATGGGGATCATTAGGGTATCGGTGCATACCCTGTGAATCAAGTCTTGCCACTCATCAGCGGTCTTTGTAAATAAAGGAGAAGACAAATTAGCACTAAACAAGAGATAAAACACAAAGGTTAAACAAGAGGAGAAATAGTAACTAAAGCAATCCTAATTAAAAGCAAACATTAAAAGGAAGGATGGTAACTTATCAGATCACCAGGCCTCCAGGATGGATCGCTAGGGTCAGAACCTGCCACGGATGCCGCCACTGACTGGGGTGTTTCTCCTGTGGCTGGAGCAACATAACTTCCCACAATGGACTCATCCTCCCTGCTATGGCCCTGGGAGAGTGGCTCCTCTAAAACCAGAGTAACTCTTTTTGCACTCTGCTCAGCCCTCGCAACTAAGGGTGAACTCCTCAGATTCGGAGTCTATTTCAATGGGGTCATTGCTGCTATGAGTAGGACCTACAGCAATCTGAAGTAAGGGTGCCTGAGGAGCACCGGCTCTCCCTCGGGCACGTATTACCCGCTTGGCCGTAATAGGAACGCCAGGTGTCACCACTGTCCAACCCTGACCTCTAGGACCCCCTCTGGCCTCTCTGACTGACCTGTATACTGGCGCTACTGGGGGAAGCATGCCCATGTAAGCTAGGCAAAATTGCTGAGGAACTTGGCCAAAGGGGTGTATCTCCACTCACCCCACTCTATCAATAAGTTTCCCTATGGTGGAGCAGGAGATCAAAGTAAGAGCCTCCTCGCCCCATATACCTGCCATATTCTGATACGGTGTGGCCTCCATGTCAACAGTGGTCAGTGAAGCAATTGGTTGATGAGGTGCTCGGAGCACCAACATATCTATCCATCTAGCTGCCCTCACAGCTCCGGGATTTGTCACCTCTACACCTCTGCCACAGGGGATGAAGTGCTCGTAGACCCAACTCATGACCAAGGTCGGGTGGCTCAAGGACTGCCCCTGTAAATGGACTACCCTGTATAAATCATGGTAGGTGGTCCTAAGTATGTCTACTCCCCAGACATATATCTGGCCATGTCCCTCTATCTGTGCAATAATGGGGGACCAACAATATAACAATGTGTCTCCTCCCTTGTCCCTGATCAGTCTCGAGGCAAGGATCCCCATAATAGCCTGGCGAAGTAGGGGGATGGGAAAGCTGGGAATAGATTGAACTCTTACCCCCTTCTTCAAACCCATGGAGATGACTGCATCTCCCATATAAGTGGCCCACTGTGCTATCTGGGCCCATGAACCTGCTGTCTCTAGGGTGAGTCATCTCCCGACGATCGGGACCCCCAGGATACGGTAACCATCCTCTAAAGTGATGGTCCACTCACCGCGGACCCCTGGTAATTGGAAGGTGTTCCGATCAGCATCCCAATATGAGAACAAGTCACAAAGAATGTGACTGGAAGGAGCAATGTGGGGCACGCGTGATATACGCAGTATACCAGCCCGCTGAAGAGTATCCTCCTCATCCTGTGAGAGGGCATCTAATACTGCTGGGAGCCAGTCACACTCTCTCTCTTGGATCCACCGAATGTACTCCTCTCTCACCTGCATACACCCAAAAACACACAAAATAGAGCAAGTTAGCATCCAAGTGATACTAGAAAAACCATGAAAACATGTAGAAATGCTAAAAATGCAAAAAAAACTTCAAACAGGTACTCTTTTGACATTCTGTGAAGAACCGCCGCCCTGAGCAGGGAGGAGGCTTCGTAACCACTGCCCTGAACAGGGAGGCGTTCGTGTAACCACCGCCCTGGGCAGGGCGGTGGTCCTGTGCCGAAAACCCACATGGGTTTTCTAATCTAAAAAGCCTAAAAACACTAAAAAACAACCATTTTAGCTAGAAACAAAGCCTACCCAATAGGCACCCCCCCTAGATGGACCCTTTTAACCTAACATTTTAAAAAATTACCCCCCCATGACCAAGATTTTAGCATTTTAAAATTAAGGGGGTAAAAAGGATAAATTGAAGAAAACCAACCTGTGATCTCGCGGGTCGATGTTCTGCTCACGGAGGCATGATCACTATCTCGTCACAGACGTTTTGACTCTACTCACGCAAGAAACCATCACCGTGGGTCCCAGAGCTCATAATCAATCAAATCAACGCGCACAAATGAATAGGAAAATGGGCCCACTTTCATATATATAGCAACCTGACTCAATTTAAATGCCTTTTTTGCAGGTTTGGAGCGCCAATGGAGGTAAGCTTTTTATGCTTTCATAGATGGTACATCCTCATTTCCTATTATTTTAGTTTTTATTTTCCAAATTATTGTGTCTATCTACACTTGAGTTCTCTTTTCATTTTGCAGGTAACGGAAATTTTGGATGGCGTCATTTTGACACACGGATGTATCAGGTATAATTTCTATTTTCCCATTTCGGGACTGCCATACTCGGACCCACCGTTTTACACCTCTTCATGGATAAAACACTTCTCCGAGGGGGCAATATTTACGTACCCAAAATTGTAAGATACTGTACTGCCCGAACAACGTAAAAAGTGCCCCAATGATGATACAAGTCTCCTCGCAAGGTGTTCAGGATCTAGAAAAGATCTCCAAGTGTGCGTTAACATCCCGCCTGCCCCACTTAGCCCCCGCATGCTTTGCTTTTCCCTTTTCCCCTCTTTTCTTGGCCTTTTTCTCTTCAATGACGAAACTGCCGCCCTGACTGGGTTGCGGTCTCGTGATCACCGCCCTGAACAGGGCGGCGGTCCTGTAACCGCCGCGCTGCTCAGGGTGGTGGTCCTTTACATGTTTTCCAGAAATATTTTTTAACACGACTCACGTAATTTCAATGTTTTACCAGCTTTCTTTCACCACCATAAGCTTGCATTTATGATTCTGGTTCCCTGGAATAGTGTTTTGCCATTGTTTATAGTTTAAGATTTCAAATTGGTTTTTACCTTGGGTAAATCCAAATGCTATAAATAGATGGCTTGTGCTCAAGCAAATGGCCCCTCAAATTTGCCTCTGAATTTCTCTTTGCAATAGATTTATTTTTCATTTTGTTTAGAGTTCTTAGTTTCTTTCATTGCATGCTTAGTTAACATTGTTTTGCTGTTAGTAAGCCATATATCCATCTTGTGCAAGTGCTGTTGTTATTTCATCCAATCCATTGGAATAGGATAGTCGGTTTATCAATAGGAAGCCATTAAAGTTGTAGGTTTTTCTCCTCAAATAGGATAGTTTCAGGTTCTGGACGTTTTATGTTGCATGACTCGCAATAGATCCCGCTAGGAATTGCATAAGCCAAGCTCTGTACTCTTGCGCTATCCCTCTCCTACTCGCATTATATTCAGTCTATATTATAAAAGTTGTCCCTTGTTCCAACATCTACTTTTGTTGATGCACTCAAGCATTACACGCTTTTTCTAGATCCACGTGAGCACGAAAGAATGAGGAGATCACACTGAGGGGACAAAATCACACACACCATCGGATTCACCACTGGTCTGCAGAATCCAGGTTCTAGCTTTCAAAGTTCTAAGTTAGAAGCATATCAATATAGAGTAGCTAATCATTTCATTTCAGTCAATTTTACTTTCGATATTGCCAGGGAAGCTGTGGGGGGATTGATAGTTTCTGAGAGACTATGATTCATTCCTCACTTCTGAGGTAGGATTGAGAGTCTTGCAAATAGATTAGATCAATCATTTTGTTATTTAGAATAGATTTTACAACCGCACAGACGAATAGCTAATACTCGGGCTATCTTGTTTGTTTTTAATTTTTTATCTTAGTTGTCAATTCTAGATATATAAGATAGTTGTTCTTTAAATTATGTTTAGTAGATAAGATATATCAGATTTAAGGAATTATACATAGACATATATTTCACAATTAGTTTATCCTCTCATTAGTTAGATTTACATTATTGCTTTTGTATGACAATCACGGGACCTAGGGAGCCCAGAGAATACGTATTTGAGCCAATCGTGCCTCAACCCAATCTCGTCACAACAATAGTTGACATAGACCAGAATCTTAGAATCCAAGTCTTCCAAACAACAACAAACTTACAACAGATCAGCTCTCAGTTGAGGGTATTAAACATAAAAGACAATCAAGTGCACATGTTTTGGTCAAATCAGCCAAATTACAGATTACCCTAGAAAACATCCACGTGACTTTAGAAGGGCTTGAAAGAGAGAAAATGTTCGGTTGTGATCCTTTGGTCCCACAGACATAGATACTAGCCTAAGAATTCAGGTTGCAAGAACGCCTGTGAGGTACTCTGAGAAGATCGCACAGCTATTAATTTTGAATATAGAGGCTGAGAAAGCATATGATTATTGGATACTAGGGATCAGGGACTGAATTCGTACATGACCATAGCAGGACCACAGTAACCAAGAGTCTACGGTTGCGATCCACAAATCCTGCAACCCAACGAATCCGTAAGTGAATTAGACATATACACTGGCCTACACATGCTAGTATTAAAATCTACTCCACTTCCACCTATTATCATCACACAGTTATCCTTGTTAGATATACCAGCTAACGAAGCTAAAGAATTATGGACTAGGCCAGAGAACCGCCCATAAAGACAACTACATCCATCATCCACTCTATGACCCTGTCTGGAGACATACACGAAACTATTCCAGGCCATTTTCCATGTATACCACAACCCATAGACCAAATCACACCAGAGCTCGATATTGATTGGAGCCTTTGAGAATTCATCCTTACTGATTGATCTATCACACCAGTTCAGGTTAGGAGGGCCTTCTTTGCCTTAGATTCGCAACTTCCAAGATTGCCTAACTAATTTGTCCGCATCCCACACATATTTAAATCCCCACCGGCTGTCTCATCACAACCTCGGGAGGTCGGGTGTGAGAAGAAGTTACTTGTAGATTCCTATGCTTGCTTGTCACTTTTCCATCATACAGGTACCTTCTCTATCAACAAGGATCCTAGCAAAGGAATGATGTTCTCCTGCCTTAGCATTTTACACACCTCCTTGACCTCATCGAGGTCATCTTTCTATGCCTCGATCCTCCTTCCTTGTTCCTCCCTCCTTGATTGCTCCTTTAGACATTGGATCTCCACTTGCAAGCTTCGAATAACATCCATGGTGTCCTAATATATCTCCTTTTGATGCGCGGGGTCTGGGTACTTTCCATGAATGACTTCTTCTCTCAAAATGAGGCTCTTCTGTCTTGTTATCTCTCTTACGTGCACAGCTTCTGCCCTTGTTTTTACCAAAACAGGCTCCAAACCTTCATCCCATGTTACCCGAGGCATCCATTGTATGTCTCCCTTCTTGATGCTGACCATTGCAATGCCTTTGTCCTTTTGGTGTTGCTGATTCATATGCTCATGTAACTCTGTGAACTCCTCATACTTATGCTTCTTTTTGCACCATGAACACTACAACAAGTCCGGGCACTCACGCTTGTAATTTTCTGTAGATCCACAGTTGAAACATGTTCCTCATGGGAACTCACTCCTTCCTTCGTGGTTACCTCATCCATAGAATCCTCCTTGAAAACCTTTTCCTTGTGGACCTCCATCTATGCACTCTTCATAACGGTGATCATCATTCTTAGAACTATTGGCAATGTTGGTTTGGCGCACCCCATGATCAATGGCCTTATGTATCTGATCAATGAGCCTACAATCTTTAGTATTATGGGTCGTGGAGGTGCAAATATTATAATAATAGGATACATTTTTTTTATCGTGCACTGTAGCAAAGGACATCTATTGGCATCATGGTCCCCATAATAGATTTCACAATCTAATGTTACAGCATGTACCACCCTTTAGGGAAAATTATTCTTAATGTGCCCCTCTATCTCACAATATGTGCACCACAAACCACTGCAAGTCTTATGGACTAAGTTTGCAGATAGATTTTCCAACTGCTTAGCCATAGTAGCAATCTGAGCCTCCAAGAACGGGCTAATGCCAGTATCAATACTACCAACTGCTTCGATGCACAAGGTAGCCTCCAATGCTTCGGGTGGGTTTGTGAAAGTATTATGAGACAAGGCCCTTCTAAAAGGGGTGATCAATCCTCTAACAAACCACTATGAATGCTGAGAAGGATGTATATCATATGATAATTTATACAAGAGAGTCGTAAAGCACATATCATACTCCCGCACACTCTTTGCCAATCCTTGTTGTATCTCCTTCAAAGTGCTAATGCTTTTTTGCTCAAACTCAAGAATATGGAACTCTACCAAGAATGCATTCTTTAAGGTAGTGTAATCCACCACTGTTTGATGAGGATCATACTTTCTATACAAGCTATGTGCATGTCCTTGCAACATGGTTACAAATTGACTAGCCTTTCATCCTGGGGTTGTGATACCTTTCACACGTCATAGCAATTCACACTTGTGAACATGTTCTGTAGCATCCTCAATGCCCATGTAGTCTGGTAAGTGTAGAGACATTTCAAAGAAAACTTGAGGTGGTGGCTGCAGTCCTTGTTATGAACCAGAGCCTTGGTTCCCTCCGATGTTTCCTCTGCTTGATCCACTAGGTCCACCAGGTCCTCTACCTTCAGAGCCACCAGATCCACCAAGACCACTGGGTCCAATAGGGCCTGTAGGAGCTATGCTAAGTGCCCCCATGGCCTCATTGAACTATGCGTCGATGGTCTTTAATGGTTCCCACCACCGCTACTTTGTCCCGTGCCACTCCTTGGTGTGAGACAAAAAGTTTGTACACCTGCCCATTGTCCAAAAACTCCTCCAAATACTAGAATATGTGCAGCCATAGAAGAAGGGAATGTAAAATTGTATCTCCTACGCATGGATCTATTTCTTCCATTAGTTTCAACTGGATCAATACTTCTTCCTAGTTCAGGAAAACCAAGCGCCAGGGCTCAATCACTAGGTGGGTTTAGATATGCGCCAACAACTCTCCTTTCTCCATGCGATGAACTCACACCAGAAGCTGAAGGGGTCTCCCTCACATACTTGCCAAGATGGGGTATCACAGACTGCTCAGGCTCCATGTCCTTTGTGTGAACCTCAATTTTCTCCTGCAACGTCTGTCTCCATAGATCCATCACACTAGTGGCTTCACGTCATCTAGTAATCTCCCTTTCACGTGCTTTGCCATACTTTAGCCATCTTTCTTCCCTCTCCTTTTCTGTCGTATCATCTGCCATCTTCCTCCACCCGAGCTTCCTTACCCAGTGCTCAGAACGGTTTAGCCATCCATTGGGAGCACTTCTAGACTCATGGTAACCATCAATATCCTTATAGCTAGAGGGATAACACGTAGAAATGATCCCCTAGGTTCTCGTAGAAACTCGAACTCAGCAACCTCTGGACAAGAATACGTGGAAATGGCATATTCTAGAGTGTAGCTAGCTAGTACTCCTCCCCACCAGTGATCTACAACATGGGTCTATGTCAACTTTGTATCCTGCAACCTTTGGTAGTCTTCTTTGGTACATATTTGTGATCCATAACACCAACTTGATCTAGATGCATAGGCTGAAAGCCACCCAAATAACTCTAATGGGAAGTAGCAAAAAAAAGTCTCATACAAATCATGGTAGAGATTATCCTCTACCCATCTACATGTATCAAACTCAGGTCCAATGCTGAATCTCTAGGAAAATTCATCCTCCATGCTCTTGAACCATGATTCAACATTTTCCAATGTCAACCGATCCATCATTACTCTTTACACAAATCATGATGCATGCTATATCCCACTACAAATTTGAAAAGAGGTCCTGGCAAAGGAACCAATATGTAGTCAATTTTACTCCCATTATAAGAGGAAGGAGTCCCATGCGCGCCGACCTATCACCCAGCAGAAACTGAGCACTCACCCGAGGCACACGCGGGAGCCGAGTCTCTCTTTTATGTGAGTTTTTAGTGGGAAGCATTCATCAATGATTAGTACAAGAGTAATCAGGAAAGAAGTTTAGACATATAAAGATTACAGGGCTCAGGATGGCCTTCAGATCCTTGTAGTTTCTTCCGAATGTGAGTTTTAAAATACTCCATAACACATAATATAACATAAAGAAAGTTACAACCATTCATTCATAGCATGAAAAGAAAGAGAACTTCTATGAACGAAATATACATGAAACCCACTGATATTCATATCTAAATATAATTGTAGATCAAGAATTTCGCGCTTGTTACCTGTCTAAGTTAATGTACCAAACTAAACACAAAAACCCTGAAAAACTCAAATGAAATCGATACCTAAAAGACAAGATCTGAAGATGTAGATGAAAAAGAAAGCCGATGTAGACAAGACGGGTGCACACGAGAGATCCTGCAAAGTAGATCCAGAAAACCTGTGAGACACAGATGCTTGACAGAAAAAGACCACGTTAAAAGATATTTGGGTGGACTGCCCAAAAAGTGGGTCCGGGAAGCAATAAGTTCCCTCGGCGGATGTCAGTCCATGTTTTCAATTAAGGAAAGAAGCATACATGATAAAAGACGTAATTAAATGTCTAGATTTCCTAATCAAAAGTGACAAACAGAATCTAAACAGGGGACAGACAACAACAGAAAATAGGAAACTGTGAAAACAATGGTGTATTTATGTTACCTGGATTGTTTTACTTATGCACAGTCCAATCGGTGTCGATTAAGAAATTGGCATTGACTGAGGCAGGTTACCGTCGACCAATACAGATCTGCGTCGATTAGGAAACGATCAGCGTCAACTGATACTAATCAACATTGATTAGAGGAAAAATGCAAGGAGATTTTGGAAAATGGAAAACAAAGGCTAGATCGTCAATGTCCGCTGGATCTGTAGGAGCCTTTGAGATGTTGACAGGGCTCCACCTTCGCTAGACACAGAAGTAGAGTCACCAAGAGATCAATGAAGGCCTGCGATGTTGATATGGTGGGAGAAGAGTAACAGTACTCCTCTCAAGGATTGATTTGGATAGGATTCACTCTCACTTGATAGACAATGCTCAGACTTGATGCTCAAAACTCTCTTGTTCTTTCTGTATCTCTCTCTCTGTCTCGCTATCTAACTCACTGTCCCACCAGAACTGAGTTCTAGCCTTCTATTTGTAATTGGTGCCGACTTAGATGAAATCAGTGCCGTTCCAGAAAATCAGCGTCGACCGAGTACCGGTCGGTGTCGATCAGGGCACAGACTCCCGAAATGGCCAAAAGGAGCACTTTCTAGAAAGATGAGAGTGATCCCTCCACCTCAAATATGGGAAATATCCCACTGCTTGGTTTGGGAGAAGGAGAAATAGGGGGGATATATGGATAAAATAGATATGGGAGGTTAGAAATTGATATGTGGTAGATAAGTGGTTAGGATATATGTAAAAAGGTGTAATTAAATAGTTAATATTTAATTACTTAGGGGTAAAACATAATGGAGTGAATTAAACTTAGGACAGATGTTTTAAAGAAAATATTGAATAATACCTTAAGGGAGCAGTGATGATATGAATGTGCCCTAGGGTACCTGAGAAGGTAAACGAGTGTGGGGGACACTAAATTGAGTAACCAATTTTAGGTGTCTACATTTTGCCCCTTTTAATCGGGTAACTTGCGATAAGAAAAGTTGTGAGACAAAAAAAAGGAGTTGGAAGAAAGGAAGAAAAAGTGATGATGTGATCCCCCTCAAACTAGGGATGGGATGGGCCCCAAAAGAGTAAACAATCTCGAGTTTGAAATAGGTAGATGAAAATGTAGGATGCCCCAGTTAGATGCCTGGAGTAGATCTGATCATTAATGACGCACAAAAATAAAATAAAAAGGCAGCAATCTAAGGAACTCACATTGGTAGGGCAGACTAGACGGTCTCTGAATGAGACGACATTAGTACCTACAAACCCATGAGTGTTAAGAAGGGCTGCAAAATAGGCAGCACCTAAAAAGAGACACATTGGTAGGGATAACTAGACGATCTGTAAAGCAGATGACGTTAATGCCTATAGACCCGCTAACTCTAAACTACCAAAATTGTGAGTGCCCCATGGATAGGGAACAGGCTCAAAATGGACGATAATATTGAAAGTATGTGCCAAAAGGTAACACTCAGGGCATAAGAATGACCAGATAAATAAACCAAGCGTCAACACTACGGCAAGAAGATCAGGAGATGAAAGAAGATGACGCGGAGAAGTCAAATTACATCCCATCGACAAGAATGGGCCCAAATCAGCGTTGATCAAACAAATCAGTGCTGACCATGAAAATCGGCACTGACCGTACCAATCGGTGCCAACCATTCCGAGCACATATAAATATGCGAGCGGAAAACGTGAATGATTTATTTTCCCCATGACGATTGATTTAGAGAGAGTCAAAAACTAGTTTTGAGCACCATGGAAGCCTCTAGGAGCAGTCAGAAGTGGAAGAGGACATGACCGGGGGTAAGTAAATCTAGCTGAACTTGTCATAATAATGTTTTTACTATCATTATTATTTTTTTTGAAAAAAATGGAGTAAGTGGGAGGCCAGAGTGTTTCTGACATGCTGCCTCCCAATCGGCATCGATCAGAAAAATCGATGCCAGTTAGGTGAGATCAGCACTGATTCACTTCAATCAACGTCAACTATATCTGGATCGACGCCGATTGAAGTGAATCGATGCCGATTGGACCAGATGAACTGATAAGGTGATTTAATGTGTTTTGGATGTTCGGATTTGGATAAATAGGAAGCTAACATTACTCTTGATATTGTGTGATGCAGGCACAAGATGTTTTGCATATGCGGGACGCTATTCCTGAGCTTCTAGAGATGATTCTCCCTGATGTGACTGACATAGATTGGCACCACCTAGAGCTAGCTGGGCTTGGGGGCTTTCGGTACTACAGACAAGTGACTCGGGATGTAGAGTTGATGTGAGCACTAGTGCGACGATGAGATAGCCGGACTTGCACTTTTTGGTTTAGGACGGGTGAGATGACTATCACCCATGAGGATATATACAGGATTCTGAGGCTGCCGATTACTAGGGACCCGATTGAGATTACTCCACGAGAGCAGCAGCAGAGGGCCCTAGGATGATTGTATGGAGACAGGGAAGATGATTCAGAGATAGTGTCTGGGGTAGTGAGGATAGCCTCACAATATAGACAGGATGATGTGAGGAGTAGACAGATAGTTCTTATTCAGATGGTGATCTCCTACTTTTCTCTGCTAGATTCAGGAGGTGGGAGATTTCCCTTGTTATTACTAGACTGTGTGTGTGACATCCTACAGTTCAGACAGGTGTTCACTTTTACCGATGCCTTGATAGCGCAGATATATTATGAGCTATAGATGTACATGACTAGTAGGCGGATAGGCATTGATGTCAGTTTTGTGCTCCATTGCTAGGCATATGAGCACATAGCAGTGATCAGGCCATCCGGGCTTCCATGGATGCCAGCAGTAGTGGGGGCTATTGATTATGGATTCCGGCGATGGTGGGCTGACATGGCCCCAGGAGATACAGGGAGATCTGAAGATTGGTATGCCGAGCGCTTCAGGACGCTGACACCAGAGCAGGTCATCTGGAGACCATATCGCGTCTTCCCGACATGGGCCAGCCAGGATGTTCACCTGGTGGGGTTGAGACGGAGTAGGGTGGTTAGGGGCTGCAGGCCTGATATGTGGGAACACGTCCCGTTTATATGGGTATTGAGACAGTTCGGCCTAGTGTAGACAGTGCCGACCACTTATAGGCCATACAGGTGAGACAATAGAGAGACTGATCTACCGATTTTGATCCCGACAGATCCATTGAGGGAGACCCCACCCTCTGCAGACAGTGATGACAATGCTGGAGTGGATGATGGCTATATAGCATGGTATTCGACAGAGCTACCACTACACCTGCCAACGTCCATAGATGCCAATGAGGGGGATATAGCCACAGTGCTGGAGAGGCTAGAGGGAGAGCATTTTACCCTGATGTAGACACAAAAGGCGGCCTTCAAGGAGATCAGAGCTCTGACAGAGTAGAGGGATGCCCTGATATTGGAGAGAGGACACAACTCACCAGGAGCGGGATACAGTGATCCAGCAGAGGGATCGCTACCACTAGCATAGAGAGGCCCTCAGGGCCAAATATGGTGATACAGGTACTATGTCAGAGTCTGGGACACAGGGTACGACCATAGGAGGGCCACCACCAGCATCACCAGCAGTGACATTACGAGCGCCTGGTATGGTGAGCCTTAGTACTTATCAGTCTCTCCTCGCTGAGGTGAGATACTATGAGGATGCTCTAGCACAGCATGCCCCTGATGTGCCCTGTTATGGTGCGAGGAGGAGATCAGCGACAACCACAGCTAGTGGTGCATCAAAGGGAGGGAGTAATGGGAGAGAGTGAGGTGGAGGTAGGCCCCCAGCAACAGGTACTTCTAGTTCGAGAGGCGGTGTCCAGGAGAGACACCCTGGTCTAGAGGAGGGTGGAGGAGATAGTGTCTTCCACTTATCAGACTTTACGATATAAAGATCGATGTATTTTGATATCGATATATTGATGTAGCCTCAATTTGAAGGCATTTTTGATGTATGATATAGATGGCTTGATTGAAAGCCATCCATTCTTTGTTGTACAGATACTCATGTATGTATATAGATTATCATTTTCTTCGTCATATGATTGTACTCATGCTTTTTAATTTCGATATACATGGATAGATGTAGCATAATTGTGATGGATATAGACATATGCTGATAGATAGATGTGATTGGGTAGACATAGACATAGAGGATAGATAGACGTGATGTGATCTGATGTGATTGATATGTGGATTTAATTTTGATGAAAAATAGATATAGATAGATGTAGTGTAACTTGGATGTACGCATTTTTAGATGTTTTTATGGATAGATGGATAAATGTGATTAATATATGGATTTAATTTTGATGAAGAATAGATATAGATAGATGTAGTGTAATTTGGATGTACAAGTTTTTAGATGGTTTGATGGATAGATGGGATTTGATAGACTTGATATATTTGAGATGTTAATTAAATTTTGATGAAAATAGATAAGTAGATCCACATGTGTTGAAAATACATGCTTTGATATATGTTTTGGACAAAGTAGATAAGATGAAATGAGATCGATGATAGATTTTGACTAAATTAACATGTTAAATGTCAATTTAACTGGATGAATAAGAAATAATAATGGGAAAATACTCTCTGTGAGAGCCAAGGACGTAATGAAATGACCTTGATTAAAAGGAAATACATCTAGGTAAGAAAAAATAATGATAAGCTAGGCCCCTAATTGACCATAAATAGAGACTTTGATAGGAAGCCCAAAAGACCATGAACACAAGGCCATATATGAGGTTAAAATAAACTTGACATTAGCTAGTCGCAAACCAGATCTAGAAGGTAAATGGAAGGAAAAGTAGGTATTTATCTTGTCAAAATTTACAAAGGACAAAATATATGCTCCCTATTGGGAAAATAAGGTTCTCCATATGACCGACAACAAGTCTTATGTCTCAGCTTCACAATTTTTTATTTTGACAGAAGAGCAAACTGATCAATGCAGGAAGTTTGCTAGATATAGAAAGACTGATCAATACGGGAAGTCTTTCAATGATGTGAAGAAGCAAACAAACAGCCGTCCTTCAAGGGATCGGTTTATATTTCAAATGTAGCCATCCTTCAAGGGTATGGTCTATATATTTTTGATTCATTTTGAAAATGCATAGATAGCTGTCCTTCGAGGGATTAGTCTATCTTTTGGGATTTTGCTTTTATTTTATTTTCTCTTTTTTTTTTCAAGATTTTGGATCTTTGTTTTGAAAGAAGCTGAGTGTAGACCATATAGATCAAATAAAGGGGAAGAAAGCGCATAAAAAGCATGTATTCATGCCCTGAGTAGATTCAATTAGGATAGATACTTGAGATGGATGAAGAAGTGATTAAGGTGTCCCAACTAGGAGGAGGAACATATCCATAAGAAAAATGCTATGAGTAGAGCCACGATACTCATATTTAAGGTGGAAAAGACATAACGTGGAGAACCACATAGTTCCGAATCACTATGAAAATATATGACTGGTTGTTAGATGGATGAAAGATCTATTTTGTGACTAAGATTGTGTAAGATAGATTTTAACAATAGAAGGGCCTTAGATGCAAGGCATTAAGAGGTTCCATTTTAGGTACACCATCCATGGAGGATAGATGATAAGCCCCAGACCCATATTTATGAGTAACTATGTATGGACCCATCCAGTTAGGAGCGAACTTACCACGCTGACTCCGTTCTAGCATAGTGATATTTTGGTTTTCTTTAAGGATAAGATCACCAATTTTGAAGTCATGGTGTTGCAAATGCTTGTTATAAGCACATTTGACACGCTCAAGATAGATTTGATGATGTTCAAGAGCATTGAGACGCCGCTCATCTAGCAACTCAAGATGCGCTAGGACGATTTTGATGATAGTCCTCATCAGAGACAAATTCTCTGAGAGAAACATGAAGATATGGGATCTGGACTTCTAAAGGAAGAACAACCTCTGATCCATAAACTAGAGAGAAGGGAGTAGCACCTGTAGGAGTATGAATGCTAGTCTGATAAGCCTAGTGAGCAAAAGGGATATGCAAATGCTAATCCCTACTAGATCGACTAGTTACCTTTGTAAGGATATTACGTAAAGTTTTATTGGAAGCCTCGGCCTGACCATTAGCTTGGGGATAGTATGGAGAAGAAAAGATGAGTTTGATATTGAAAGTGTCATAGAGATTCTGCAAATTGACATTTTTGAAAGATTTACCATTATCTGTGATGAGTTTGTGTGGAACACCAAAGCGATAAATGATGTGTTGATAGACAAAATCAACAATCGGTTTAGCTTTGGTCGATGAAAGAGGAATAGATTCCACCCACTTAGTAAAGTATTATGTGGCAGTAATGATAGAATGATGACACTATGAAGAGCGAGGGTTGATAAGATCGATGAGATCAAGACCCCATTGTGAAAAAGGCCATAGATCTACTGCAGGTTGCAAATCCTGACTGGGGATATGTGTGAGATTGGAATGTTGTTGACACTTGACACACTTCTTAGTGTATTCGCAACAGTATCGATTAAGAGAAGGCCAATAATAGCCTAAGCGTAAGATGTGTTTAGCTATGGCCAAGCCACTAAAATGTCTGCCACAGATACCATCATGCACTTCTTGGTTGGCTTTAGATGATTTAGGGGTTTTGAGGCACTGAAGAAAAATACCATCAAAACCACGTTTGTAAAGGATTCCACCCAAAATAGTATAGCGATTAGCGTGTAGGATAAAAGATATTCTACCATTGGATGTTAGATGTGGAGGAAGCACCGAATGGGATAGATAATCAATGACTTGTTGATACCACTCATCTTGAGTATTGGTTGTGACGACATTGATTGAAGTTAGTTGCCGGAGATGAGATGGTTGATCTAATCACTGCACAGCCACATAAAGTCGTGAGTCTTCAGTAAAAGGTGGAATAAGTGAGGCTAAATAAGCCATTGTATCTACGAATTGATTTGCAGTATGATGAATAGCTTGGATAGTAAATTTGTCAAAAGATTGGAGTTGAAAAAGAACGATATCGTGATATTTTTGAAGGATATCATTTTTGCATTGATAGACACCCGTGACTTGATTAACGATGAGTTCAGAGTCACCAAAGATGTTGATATGGCGGGTGCTAAGATTAATAGCATTTTGAAGACCTAAAACAAGAGCTTCATATTCAGCCATATTATTGGTACACTCAAAGTTAAGTTTGTGTGTGAATGGGATAGGTGCACCCCAAGGAGGAATCATAACAAAACCTACACCTCCCCCTTGCTAGCATTTGGATCCATCAAAGAAGAGTTTTACTTTAAATGGAGAAAAACTGAAATCAATTTGCTAGATATACTCATCAGGGAATTGAGCAAGGGGGACTTGAGTGTCCGGAAGAGGTGCATCAACTAATTGATCTACAATGACCTGACCTTTGATGGATTTTTGCAGAATAAACTCGAGATCAAATTCTGTCATTAGCATGAGCCAGCGAGTGATACGATCATTGTGGTAAGGCTTCGCATGCATTGTCTTGAGTGGATTGACACTTGTGACAATGTAAGTTTTGTGATTGAGGAGGTAGTGACGAAGCTTAGAAGTTGCAAAGAAGAGAGCACAACACAACTTTTCAGCTTCAGAATAACGTGATTCATACTCATGGAGAGTGCGACTGATGTAATATATGGCCTGTTCTTTACTGTTAGCATCTCGATGCAAGATCATGTCTCCCAAAGCATGGCCAGTCATATAAATATAAAGATAGAATGGCTCCCCCTCGCGTGGAGGCGTAAGCACAGGTGGAGAAAGAAGATAAGCTTTGAGATCATCAAAGGCCTTTTGGAAATGTTCATCCCATTCAAAATGAACATTCTTACAGAGGAGGTGATGAAAAGGTTGACAACAGTCTGACAGTTGCGAGATAAAATGACATACTGATTAAAGGAATCCTTGAAGACCGCGGAGTTGCTTTAAGTTAGAAGGGGGAGGCATCTCAAGGATAGCTTTTATTTTCGCAGGGTCTACCTCAATACCCCTAATAGAAATGATAAAACCTAAGAGCTTACTAGTGAGAACGCCAAACATGCACTTGGATGGATTTAGGAAAAGACAAAAGTAAATGAGCCTCTCAAAGAGAGGTGCCAGAGTGAAAAGATGATCCTGACGGCATTTGAATTTACCGAGGAGATCATCGATGTAATCCTCCACAGTTTTGTGTAAGAGATCATGGAAGATGTAGGTCATGGCTCTTTGATAGGTTGCTTCTACGTTCTTAAGACCAAAAGGCATGACACGATAACAAGAAGTCCCCCAAGGAGTTATAAAGGAAGTCTTATGTTAGTCCTCTAGTGTGATGAGAATTTGATTATACCCAGAGAAACCATACATAAGAGAAAGCATCTCATGACATGCTATTAAATCCATGAGTTGGTCAATATTAGGTAGAGGAAAATCATCTTTTGGACAAGCAAGATTAAGATCCTGAAAGTTGGTACAAATTCAAATCTTCCCAGTAGCTTTGGTTACTGGTACTAAGTTTGAAACCCATTGTGGATAATCAATGGGTTGGATAAAGTTAGCAGAAAGCAAACACTGCAACTCTTCTTTAACAAGAAGGGCTACTCGAAGGTGTATTTTACGTAAATTTTGTATAACTAGTTTGATTTCGGGAAGAGTAATGATATTGTGTACCACGATATCAGGATCGAGTCCTGGCATATCCTCATATGACCAAGCGAAGGCTTGACGATGGTTGGAAAGAAAAGTGGTAAAGTCTCCTAACTCCTGTGGATTAAGAGATTGGCCGCCCTTAATGATGCGAGGGTCTTCAGAAGTCCCTATATTAAGATCGAAAGTGGCTTCGTTGAGAAGTGTAGACATGTCAGACAGAATGGTTTTAGGAAGATAAGAATCCTCTGCCTCCAAATTAATGAGGACCGAATCATCATCCGCACAGTGTCTAGTATCGATAGTAGGAGAATCGTCTCCAACTATTTCAGGGAAGACTAATGGTATGGAATTGGATTTGTTATTAGTTTTATAGGTCAGTGGCCCTAGGGAAATGGTATTGAATAAAAAAAAAGTTATACGGGATGGAAATGGTGTCATCCACATCAAATGATGCTTCTAACCTTGCAGGAGAAGATGGTTCCTCAATGGGGGAGAGGCTCATTGAGAATAGTGATGGTGGCTTTTGAAAGAGGTTTAAATCCTAAACCATATTTTTGATGTGGTTTGAGAGTTGGAATGAACGTGACATCATGCACACCCTGTTTATACTTTCCCAGGTCAAAACCCTTCCACGTGCATCGATATAAATAAGTTTTTGCAAACGTGGGATTTTGTAGACAATCAAACCCTGCTGAATAGGGTTTGGCCCTAGGAGGAGAATATGGGCGATAGTGAGGTGTATCAAGACCACCGTAAATGAAGTTAGTTTGTTGATTGGGCAGACCAATGGTGATGACATGACCGAGACCTGGCTGATATTCAGGTTGTTTGTCTGATCTACCATACTCATTAGGTTTGAGATGGGCATCAAAAGAAAGAAGAGGAAGCTCTCCTAGTGAGAAATGCTGCAATGTCTCTTCCAGATTTTGTAAATCTGGTAGTTTTGTTACATGTATAGAAGAGGATGAAGCCTTGTCAAGAGAACAAGCATTCTTCTTTAGAGGGGCAGACCCTGTGGTCATGTCACACTGTGCAGAAGGAAAAGGATATCCTGGATGAGTATAGATTTTGCCCTCATACTGATATTTTATGCATCGATGGAGGGTTGATGGGACACAATGCATTGCATGAATCCAGGAGCGTTCGAGGATCATATTGTAGTGGAATTTCCCTTCAACAATGTAAAAGAGTTCGTGAAGCAGCTTCTTACCTACTCGAATGGGCAGGACCGCAGTTCCTAAAGTAACTGCCAACTGATCATTAAATGATCAAAGGGCGAAAGACAGGGGTGACACTACGTTCTTTAGTAACTTAAGTTGCTCGAATGTGTGGGAAGAAATGATGTTGAGTGCAGCACCACTGTCGATCATAGTGCGTTTTAATGTAGTGTTGTTGATTTGAACTGTGATAAAAAGGGGAGCCTCCAAATCCTTAGAAGAAAGGGAAGGAATTTATGAATCTTCAAAAGAAATGGTGGTTGACAGTTTATTCAATCCAACAACCATCTTGAAAGGCTGAGGCTCATCTGAATTCATAGCGATGTGACGTAGATTATCAATCAGAGCTTGGTGATGCTACGGATAAGATTGAATGAGGTCAAAAAGGGATATTTTGACCGGAGCATGGGTGAGTTGTTTCATAACAGTCTCCTCAACGGACACGGGAATTTGATCCCAAGGTGAAGCAAGAATAGAGACCCGAGGTCTCGAGGCTGATGAAGAAGGAAGAGCTCCTTTGGGGGCTGCAAACATGACAACCTGTGGTCGAGATGCTATAGATGATGATGGATTATCATATTGTTGGGTTCTAGTCGCGACACGAATTGTGTCGATTTGAGAAGGTGGAAGATCATCCGGAGTGAAATTAATAGAACTAGAGGTCTGAATAGACTGTTGAGGCTCAGATGAAGTTGGGACAACAGGAGATACTTGTTCCTCCTCCTCTTCCAAAAGAAGATCACTTTCTTCCAAGAGGTTGTTAATGACAGATTAAAGGGCCTCACATCCCTCAGTGTCATGTCTTGGGATGTGATGATAAGCACAAATCAAATCAAAGTTGAACCAGGAAGGTTTTACTCCTTTAGGATTATAGGGTTTGATCAGAGGAAGGGATATGGATGAAGACTGGATAAGTTGGCAAAGAATCTTAGTATAGAATCTGGTAGACAAAGATGAGGACAGAGATGACGGAGGTGCCTCAACAGACTGCCGAGGTAAAAGAACCTACATGTCTGGTTTGAAAGTCTTCTTAGGGATCTTCTTACTTTTCCGGACATCAGGAGGAGCAGCCTTGGGAACTTGAGATGGAAGTGAGTGATACTGGATTGATTTCGATGGAGGAGGAGCTCCTAAGATAGATTTGGAAGATGATGGAGATGTGTCAAGTGTTGTGGTCTTCAGAGATAAAGAAGGATGCTTGGTCAAAATAGATGATGATTCAGATAATGTCGATTTAGATGAGGGAGAAGATCCCAAAGTAGGTCTGATTGGAGAAACAAGAGGTGTCCTATTTTTTGGTGACGAAAACGATGATCCTAATAAAAGAGGTGATGCATTTCTAGTAGGTAAGTCCAATTTGCGAGGCACTGGTGAAGATGAAGTTGTAGAAGAAAATGATGGTTGGGATGGTGTTGTAGAAGAAGACATCTTCTCAGCGGACAAATCCAATCTTTTATGAGGCGTAGAGAGAGATTTTTAGGGAAGGTACCAAGAGTCTTGATGGTTCGAAATATGGGTTTTCCTTTTTCAGGGATGGTGACAACTTCAACCGCATAAGGTGATTGTAGCCTTTTTAGGGGAAGGAGATGAGGAGGTGCTGATGATGTAACGTTAGACTTTAGTTGTCTTGGTTTAAGTCCAGGAACTGAGAGTGTAGGTGTCGATGCTATTTCTTTAGATTTTCCCTTAATAGGCAAAATAGTATTGGTGATGGAAGAAGTGGATGATGAAGGAGCAGTTCCTTGTGAGGGAGGAACTTCTGGCATGCAGTAATCATGGGTGAAATTACTGTAGGAAAAGATATAGGAAGGGTCAAAATCGAAGACACTTCTGTCGAAGTCGGCACAATTATGGGTACGTTCACCAAAGGCATAGTCGCGGCAAAAATGGGAGCAACGGACGTAGATGTACTCCGTAGTGGAAACTCGAAGAGATGTGATTGCCTCGAGCATTGAAATAATGTCTGAAAATGAGACAAACGCGGATGACACTGTCTCAGGGATAGATGGAAGGTCAGACAAAGAGGCAGCGGAGAGAGATGACTATGTGCTCTAATAATGTGGGGATATTCAAAGACGGGTTGTCTGAAGATGATTGGAATCTCCCGTGAATAGATGAAGAGGTATGAGGACCTGATTCAGATTGATGTGTTTGCAGATGATGCTGGTAATTCTAGAAGACGGATTCTTCAGTGGAGATGAAATTGATAGTGTGGGTGTTTGGTTTTTGAGATTCTAAAGAATTATGATTTGGGGCATGATTGGGAAATGGTTGTTTAAAAACATCAAGTGCCTGATTTGGGGGAGCATTTGGGTTATCCAAAATAAGCTCGCCCTTATCAAAGAATTTCTTGGACAAGAATTTTTGAAGGTCTGACATCGTTCGATGTCATGACCTTTGGTTCTGTGATAATGACAGAAGTCGTTTTCCCTATACCAGAATGGACGTTCTCGACTTTCATCGATATCCCTAATGGGTGGAAGTTCGATCATGCGAACTTCCAGCATTTTTTTCTAAGATAGAGGCATATGATTCCCCCAACGCAGCGAAGGATCGGGATGGTGAAGCCCCTTTCCGAGAAGATGAGGAGTCTCTCTTCGTGGTGTTTGATTAGAACTGCTATCAGTCAGTTCGTGATGTTTTTAATATGATGGCGTTGGTGGATCCTTGATTTTTGTCTTTAGAGGGGGAAGAATTAGGTTTGGTGAAGCGAGAGAAATCTGGTTTAGATTTGGAGCGAAGTTTTAACTTCCCTTGTTCAATGGCGCGAGATTCAAGTTTACGTGCCATCATGAAGGCCTCTTCAAAGGTATGAAAAGTTTGGATCCTTAACGTGGAAGAAATGTGGTTAGCACAAGATTGTGTGAACAACTCGATCTGTTGGGATTGGGGAAGGGAGAAAGACAATTGGTTGATTATCCCTCTCCAACGAGCGACAAAGTCTGCAATAGACTCATCATCGAATTGGCGAATGTTATAAAGATCTGTAATCGAGATCTTATGCATGATATTTATTGAAAAGTTTTCAACAAACATCTGGGCCAATTGAGAGAAAGAAAATAAGGAATGTTGAGGAATGTTATTGTACCAGTCTAAAGCAGGTCCTGCTAGAGACATAGGAAAGGTACGGAGCATAAGCTCCTGATCCTGGACTATGAGGTAGCAAGCATGTTTGAATGCTCGCAAATGTTGTTGAGGGTCTTCCCGACTATGAAATTTTGAAAATTTAGGAAGTTCCCATTGGGGAGGATAAGGCTTGAAAGCTACTGAGGGGTGAATGGGTTCATTACACACTTCTTCAAAGGAGTATGAAGGACGAGCCCCTTTTGTGGAGGCTTCCAAGTCTGTGATTTTCTTGAAGAGAATTTGAACCACGTCAGATTGAGGAGGAGGTACATTGGTATGTCCTACATAAGAAGTAAGTGGTGGATGTTGTTGGGGTGTCAATGGAGGATTCATCTGTTGATGGATAGGATGATAAGAGGAATAACCAGGTGTTCTGGGTGACACCGGGTGGGGTATTTGCTGTGAGGTGGCTTGCGTATAGGCAGGCTGTGAGATAATAAGTGATTGAGAAAATGAAGGTTGGATGACGGGTGGAGCCTGTGATTGGTGGACTCCTATGTTTGTTGATTGGATCGGGACAGATTGAGGAACATGGGTGTTGGTTGGATTGGACATGTTGGGGAACAAGACCTGAAAGGGGCCTTCTACTGCCGGATTAGGTATTAAGGGTGCCGATGTTAAAGGATGGGCGAAGGTCACAGTTGCTGGAATATTGGAAGAAAGACCCCCTAGAGGACGAGAAGTAGGAGCCAACTGACTATTCGGAGGGGGTTGGCTCATGAAGAGGTACTGACCTTGGGACACAATGGAGGGCATAGATGAATTAACAGCAATATGCGGGTGTGCAGACGCATTCATTATAGCCAGGGCAGAAGACTTCTCAGAAGTAGGTTGTGGAATAGCTCGAGGTAACTGCGGTGTTAGGAATAGGTAAGACTATTTGAGAACTAGTCGATATGGTAGGTGGAAGAGAAAAGGGAGGCATAGGGGCCTCGCTCTTCTCCGTGACTCGAGGCAAGAGCGACGATGCCAACTGCTCTACAAAGGCTTGGGATGATCCACGAGGGTAATCGTACACTTGTTGGATTGGTGGTCCTTGATCAGATATTTGAATAGATTTGTGTACTAGGTAGTCCATGAGGGCTACTCGGATTGCGGTCGAGGAATGCCTGAAATTCAGGATCCCCGCGAGGGAACATACTCCGAGCCAGATGATATTTCCGAAGGACTAGGGGAAGCTGGATGTGATGGGATTGCCTTGGCTTGATAGAAAGGATTATATGACCAGGATGGGGAACCAACTAACAGCGGTCCCGAGGAAGATTGGGGGGGTGCCGAAACCTCCACACTAGTGGTGATCTCGGAGGAAGAAGGAACCAGTTGAGCCATTCTTCTAGATTGTGACCGAGTGATAACCGTCATAAACACGCAGAAAAGAAGATTGACCTAACTAATGCACAGACAATTCAAGCAGCGCAAGTGATTATCTCCTTTAAATTTTGATGCTTTTAAGAAAAGAAAATGTTAGGGAAGGCTTTTTAGAACAGGAACTACTCAGATAGCCAAACTAAGGATGGTTTGGGTAATGTTTGGTGAGGAGTCCCGAAGGCACTTCAGTAAAAGACCGGTACGTGGCTTGATATAGGGGCCTACCCCCGCACTTCACACACCGCTGCGATAAGGGAGTCGGGTGCTTTGCCAATATATACCAAAATCTTCCGTGAATTTATAGCGCGGCCCGAGTACCGCGTAGGCTCTTCCTCTTGGATATCACTTCCAAGTAGGCGAGGCCAGGGAAGGAATTTTGTTTAAATGCTTTATACCTAGTGATTTTGGCTTTGTGTGCAAGGGTGAAAAATAAAAATCAAATAGTGTCACTACCGATTTTGATCAATTTTCTAGCCTAATTAAAACTAGATGAAGAACATGCAGCAATGACAAAGAACAAGTTCTTTTTAAGCGCTTAAAAACGAAGTGTTTGATTTCGATGAAGACAAGTCAAACAGATTCTTTCCCAAATGCGATTAAGTTCTTTTTAAGCACCAAAAATTGAAGTGTTTGGATGTGATAGACAACCGACAAAGAAATCCTAAAAAGGAGAAAACACCGTAAAAGAGGAATACCTGTAAATTTAGCTCTCCAAGGTGTGTGGACTTCAAAAAGCACGTTGTTGAGCTCTTCCCCTCGAACAATCCCACGAACAAGCAAAGTGCTCCGCAAGAAGAGGTTAAGCAAACACCAAAGAAAACCCAGAAAGATATATCCAGATATACGGTAGAATGGTGAAACAAAAATCTCTATTTTTAAGAAACTAGAAAAATTTCGAAGATAACGATTTCGCCTAAAAAAAAAGCAAGATTGAAATGATGAAAAGAAATGCTTAAATAGGACTGATAGAAATCAGTGAAGAAAAGGAACAAAGTTCAAAACTAGGAAAAGAAATGAACTTACCAATAAGGGACTTTGGTTGGGTCCCACCGGGAACGTGCCAGAATGTAGATCAAGAATTTCGCGCTTGTTACCTGTCCAAGTTAATGCACCAAACTAAACACAAAAACCCTGAAAAACTCCAATAAAATCGATACCTGATGGATAAGATCCGAAGATGTAGACAAATGAGGAAGCCGATGTAGATAAGACGGGCGCACACGAGCAATCTCGCACAATAGATCCGTGTATCCTGCAAAACACCGATGCTTGACAGAAAAAGACCACGTTAAAAGATATTTAGGTGGACTGCCCGAGAAGCGGGTCCGGGAAGCGATAAGCTTCCTCGGTGGATGTCAGTCCACGTTTTTAATTAAGAAAAGAAGCATACATGATAAAAGATGTAAGTAAAAATCTAGATTTTCTGATTGCAATAATAAGACAGAAATCTAAACAGCAGACAGAAAGTACAGAAAACAGGGAACTATGAAATAATGCCGGATTTGTGTTACCTGTATCCCTTTTACCTATCTGCAGTCGGAAATCGGCGTCGACTGGGCACGGATCGGCGTCGACTGATACAGATCGGCGTCGATTGGAGACAGATCGGCGTCGACTGATAGAATCGGCGTCGACTGGGGGCAAACTCGATCAATCAGGGACTGTGCGATAAGATTCGGGAATTGGAAGGTGAATGTGGTCTGCTGGATGTAGGAGCCTTTGAAGTTGGGGATCCACCTTCGAGACACTGGAACAGAGTCACCAGATGATAGATGGTGGTGTGTGATGCTGATATGACAGGGAGGAGAGTAACGGTGCTCCTCTCAGGGATTGATTTGGACAGGATCTGCCCTAACTTGATATAATTGATGCTAAGAAGATCTCTCTTTCTCACAACCTGTATCTCTCTCGCTCTCTGTTCGTGCGTAAGTGCTTCCTTTTTTCGTCTATTCTCGCTCGTTCGTAACTCTTTTTCGGTCCCTAGAACTGAGTTCTGGCCTCCTTTTATAATCGGCGCCGCTCCTAGAAAATCGGTGCCGTTCCATATGGGTCGGCGCCGATCGCGGAATAGACTCCCGAGATGGCCAAAATGAGCGATTTCAAGAAAGATAAGAGTGATTATCCCGAATACGGGAAATATCCCGCTTAGGGAAGAAGGAAAAATAGGGGGTGATACATAGATAGGGATAAATTTATGGGGTAGATAAGTGATTAAGATATATGGGAAGAAGCGTAATTAAATATTTAATATTTAATTACTCATGGGTAAGATGTGATGGAGTGAATTAAATTTAGGAATAAGTGATTAAATCACAAATTGGATAATATCCCAAGGGGATAGTTGGTGACGTAAAACGTGCCCCAGGTTACCTAAGCAAGGTAAACGAGATGTGAGGGACACTAAATTGAGTAACCAATTTTAAGTGTCTACAGTAATATAGTGCACCTGAGTGTACAATCATTGGTTGCACTATAATAAAGAGCCTTTAGATGGTAGACTCCATCATCTACATCAACTTTGGCTTGATGAATCTAAGCTTCAATGAAAATTTCCACAATGATGATCTCAATAGGTTCGAGCCCCACTCACAGTAATCCTAAGTAGAAATGATCTGAAAGTGTGTGCATCTCTCCTATCTTCTCCTCTTAGGTCTCTATCTCTATCTCCACACACATTTCTTGGCCTGCAGGCACTTGTATTTATCACCTTCTTGTGCTACCAACTCACACTTTTCACGTCCTCAGATTTTTTGCCAAGTGTCACAAAAAGTGGTCCTTCATGACCAGCATGTTTCCTCAGGCCTAAGCTCTCCAGCTCCATCTGATGATGGTCTTCTAGAAGATTCCTTTGCTGGCATGCTCTTTCCTGGGCCACCTGTTGCCAGGTTGGCATGTTATCCACGCGTAATAATGATCACGCTTTTCACATGAAGTCTATCTTTGTTGCTTGAATTGGCTAAGTCCTATAACCTCCTTTCATGTGCTCATGCGTTATGCATGTTTCCTTGAGCCTTTTCTCATTGTCCTCTTTTTCCTTGTGCGCCATCCTTATAAATGGGGTCCCACATGATCATTTGAAAAGTTAAACAGTTGGCTCAGATAACATATTTTAGGGACCCAAAAATTGAGGTTTTAAATCTTTCCAAAAAGGCATTTGGGTCACCACAATGAGGTAGGACTAGTTTTCATTGAAAAAAACGAGCCTCTACATCCACTTGGAACCAACACATTTACTACCATACTTATGATGATGTTTTCCAAGGAAGACTAGAATTGTACAAAGACCCCTCCACCGCCACATTGCATGTAACTATTTCTGAAGACCATTCTTACAACTCGATATCTCCAAATATTTTTATGTGTGGTGGTTTCCCAAAAAGAATAACAAAATTCTAGTTAGAGTTCCCAAAGATAGACGTGATGAATTTGTAGCTTTAATGTGATTGCTTTGTCTTATTATATCACACACCCACATGAAGATAATCAAACTCTTGATTAACCCCTTGTTTTATAATCCTAGTGTGACTACATATATTTATCTTACATATAGGCATTGGAAAACCCACCCTATCATGATTTATAATCACTATCATTTATGTTATTATGACAAACTTCAAATCTCTTAAAGAACTTGTGACATACTAAAATTGTGTGAGTATGAATTAGATTTTATCCCTATATCTAAGAACATCATTGGAACCTATGAGTTACCAATCAAAAGACTACTGGCAACTCTAATGTGAAATTAATCCCCTAATACTCATTTGGATTCACTATAAATAGTCCAATTTTAACTAATTATGAGCTATATCATTTGACCATGTATGTAACCATATTGCATGATTGATTGTGTTTGTGTATTGATTATCTTACCCTAATGCCATCATCACTTTTGTAATATTTTAACACGGTTGATCTCATTATAATTTTCTTCTATTTCATATGTATCCTCCCCAATCCATTAACCTTTGTGAAATTTTTCTAAATAGCCAATCCCATTAAAAATATATTACAAAAAACTCTTTTTCAAGCATACTTGTTTCAAAATGGAATATTTACTTTGTAATTCTACTAAATCTCTACAAAGCCATATTTATCTAGCACCAACAATAAGGATGAATTTTCCTAAACTAGTTCCTCATTATGTTGATTATTTTACCATAGGAGATGTTAATACTAAAAGGCCAATTTGTATTCTATTATTGACTTAGATGACCAATGAGTTGAATGATATAGGTGAGTAGTATCATTATTTGGATGATGATATGTGTTATTGGTTGGATTAATGTTTTCTCCACTTGGAGAAGGATCAATATGATTGATATCTAAATCCAAATTCCTACACTTTTGCAACATATCGGGTGATTCTCCTACATATTTAGGAAAGTTTTGAATGAATCTTTGTATAACATGAGGATAATTAGATTCAATAATATATTCATGTTACTCTTCTAATTTATATTCAAAGAAAGGGTTTTAGATGATAGATATGGCTTGTACATCACGAGATGGTAGGTATGGTCTGTATATTTCAAGATAAGTTCCTGTAATTTATTATTCAGATTAATATTAATGAGAAATTTATAAATTATATATCTATTTTGAATTCTAAATATCAAAATGAATCTAATTTACCTAGTTTGACTACTCTATTTGCTCTCCTAGCTTAGGAAGATAGAGTAATGGAGAACTTTTACTCAAAAGAGAATGCCTCTCAGGAATTTATCTATCAAAATAAGACATCAGTTAATTAGAATATCGACCATACTAACTAGGAGTCAAACTCTAAATCTAAGTTCTAAATAATTCTAAAAAGTTTGTAAAGAAGAATAAGAATTTCAAGGTTAATTTTGATGGTACTTGTGCCCTTTGTGGTAAATTTGGTCATAAAGAATCTAACTATTATGAAAATTCTCCAAGTAATAACAATAGAAATAATAATAAGAAAAAAAACCAAGAAAATATTTCTGAGCAACCCATTTCTTTATGAAAATGTTTGTGGTAAGGTTATTGTAGACACTAGATCACACACTTTGTGTACTTTTCTAGGTCCTGATCACATACCACTATTTTTATGATTCCTAAGTGGGAAAACTAGTAATTGACATCTGTGTTTGGCCTCTTTTATTTCTCTCTTATTGTCTTTGTGTTCTTACACACCTCACCACCCAGGCTTACTTTCACTGCTTTATCTTTCTTGGCTCTGAACACTGGTGCCCAACCAAGATGATAGTGCCCAGGTGCCCTCATCCCCTCTAGGAATCTCGAACACTATGTATCTTGCTCGCCTCTTTCATATTTTTGGAATCTTGTTTTCTTATGTGTCAGCCTTTTAGTTGTCAATTACAAAATTCAAACAAGGGAATCATATAAATACAAAGCTATGTGACCATAATAAAGGACCAAGCACTTAAGCACCTATTACTATCACCTAAGGTTGTATCCAAAGGAATTTCAAATAGCATAAAAGCATCCATCTAACTTCATTCAAGGGACAAGGGACTACATTCTTCTGCATACACGTATAGGAGGGAAAGTTCATTTTGACATCCACACATCTATCTACATTGCTACATTTAGCTATTGTTCCTCATTTAGTGCATCTTGCATAAGAACCACCTAGGGCATGACTCTTGCACACACACATGAGAACTACATGGAGTTTGAAATGTAGTGCAATGCTTAGTCGTAAGTTCACTCTATTGGGTGACCACTGGGGTCAGTCTGAATCCCCATTTGTATATTTTAATTTTTAGGATTTGATGTGTTTTGGGGTTTTGTAGGAGGTATTTTGTTTTGTAGGTTACAGGTGAACTTGGTGATCTTCTAATGACCTATAAGCGATCAACAAATAACATTAGAAAACATCTTGTGACACTACATAAATTTGTTTCTAAGGTTCTATGCATTCACGGGCTTATAGAAGTAGTCTACAATGCCTGGGTTCCCCTGACCCAGTCCAGGAGCCCCATTCTCGATAGTTTTGATAGTTATGTGATTTTTTGAATTTTTTTGTGATAACCCCTCCTTTTGTTTCATCAGTTTTCCATCTCAGTACATCTTTTGGATTATTGCAAAACTAGCTAAGTATTTTATTCCCTCTCTTGTGCCTAAGGTTTCAATTTTATCTAGTTTATTGCTTAGGTCGGATCTATAATTCATTTCTTATTATTTTGTTTTGACTTTGCAATTAGGATTTCAAAAATTTATATATTTATTAAGTCATTTGGTGAACCTAACACGCGAACACTCTTGGATCTTCATTTTTCTCAATCTATCTAATCTTCTTTCATGGATCCTAAGGTTCATCAAATATCTTTACATGAAATACTTCAAATGCATACACCCTGCAAAGATGTTCTTAAAAATATCTAGAAGATACGCCACCCACTCAAATCAGTTCCATTTTAAATCGTCTCTTCGATGACCCTATCCTCCACGATCCTCCATCCACTCAACCAATCGTAGAGTCAATTCAAGCTTTGCATTCTTTATTTCAAGAAAAAAAATTAGGTTACAAAATCAACAATGATATCTCTTAAAACTGAAATTTAGCATCTCAAGTATACTTCTCAGGCTGAAGTTAGTTCTCATTCTACATCTCATTCATATCATCCCAATTCTATTTCTTCTACATGTGATTATATTAGTGCACCTCAAGTCTTACCATTACCAGAAATTCTCAAGTTTTATTATAATGCTAAGTAACATGACATTATTATTGTACTCCTCAATAACTAATTGATAAATTTACCACATACTCATTTCTATCCTCCTTATGAGCTTTCCAACTCAAGGGATCCTATTTTACAATTACCATCAAATCAATGTACATAATGACAATGCTTTGTCTACTCTACACCGATAGATTGGACACCTTAAGCAGTATGGTATTATCTCATTTGTTGCACAAAATAATGCTACATGTTCATCTTAAATTGCTATGTCTCATTGGGGTCCTAAATCTGAATCATCTATGTTGAGCAATGACCATCATGCCATCACTTCTAATGTTTCCTCTTCCGTCACTCAAGCACTACTTATGAAATCCACTCAAACTATGCAACCACCTCTCAAAATCAGTCCACCCTCTTCTCCTATTAAGTATTTTGTAACATCATCAATCCAAAATCAGCTCCAACAAATCTATTTTATTAAAGAAACTACTCCTTTTACTGATGGCTAGGACATATTTCAAACTCCGCCACCATCACATAGTCCTATTGTTGCTTCTGGCTACCATTTTGTAGATTTATCTCTTATCATGACATGGATAATGCTCTCCCACAATAACATGGTACCTCTTGTGTCACCACATAAATCTCCATCATTGGCACACTTGGGGGCATCATACTTACTCTCCCCCCTCTTAGCATTATTTTGTCTCTCACATTTCTACTATTACGCTTCATGATTTACATTTAGTCTTCCTCATGCATCATACACACATTGATACACACAACTTGTATCGTCACTACCTTGTGATGCACTCTTTTGATACAGTTCACACTTGACTATTGAGGGCCCACTACATTCATGAACCTCACATAATACACATGACACATTACACACACGGTGCATTCACGACACATCTTTCTAGTGCACATTCATCACAACACACTACCCAATGACGCACTCTAGTTCGACAATTCATACTCAACTACTGAGGGTCTAAATATGAAATAAACCTCACCAAACTCACTTGCTCTATACACTTTATACGCCATCAATCTATCTTTCTAGTGCACAATTCAAACCATTTCTTGATGATGCACTCTTTTTCTATGGTTTATTCTTGACTGTTGAGGGGTATTTTATAAATGAACCGCATTTCATACTCATTCACATTTTCTTAGGGGCACATTGCTTATATCACACTGAATTTGCATTCCATTCCATTCACATTCACAACATGTTGCATATCTTAGTTGCATAGTTTCTTGGTTACTTATACTCACATGTACACTTTACTTACTATGCCAATAAGATATATTGTATGTCATTATCTTTTCTATACACACATGCATTTTCACTTGCCTTCTAGTTGTGAATGCAGGCTTTATACAAATCCTTAAACACAACATAAATGCTTGACACTATACCTCTTACTAATCCCATAATGACTCCTATGGGCATCTACCTTCATACACACTACATGTTCTATTGTTTTTCCTTGTGTTATTTTCTATTCTTACTAGCAAACTATGCTATATTGGATCATACCCATTGTGACATACTTTCTATATTTCTAACGTGCTAATGGGTGCATCATGTGCAAAAAATTTCTTACAGGAACTATTTTCCACCATGGTTATCTATTACACTTTGCTTGCTACTGTTTGTCATTGTTTACCATTGTTTTCCATTATTTTTAGGATTTTCCCTTTGTATTGTGTGCACATTTTATGACATTGTGAGCAATGTCCCATGTTTGAAACCCACTTTTCACAGTCTATACTATCTTATTTATTGCTAGATTACACTTTTGTATTATATATGGGTATTCCTCTTGTTTGCACTAACACATGTTTTCAGCCACTTTGTTTACATGTGCCTTGGTTTCTACCAAGCACATTTCATCCCCTGCAGGGTATCTATTTTAGCACACTTTCAAGTCCTGTCCTTTGGGTTGCATCCTCCTAGCAACGTTGCATGAACCCAAAATGAGGGAGGCCATACATTGGGTGAATAAATCACCCCAATCAGTAGTAAAAAGTAACAGTTATGACCTACACAATATACGAACAAAACAGTATTTAGTCTTAGAAATGGCCCAGAATATGACTTGGGTCTTTAGCACAACACAAACACCAGTGCCCAGATACAGACAAGAGTGCCTAGGTTCCCTTGACCCTTCCTGGGAGCCTATTACTAAGGTGAAGTTATAAAGTTTTTCTTAGATTTTCATAATTTCTAGTGGTTTACACAACAGTTTTCATAGAATAGGCACAATCCTCCAACAAACAACATGCATATTATCTCCTTTTTCTATTTACGTTGGATCGAACTAGATCAAAATAAAACAAAGTAGGATCACACTATTTGTAGTGGTGTATAATTTTTTGGGAAGAAGTCAGGGTTAGAGAATAACATCATACATTTCTCCCTAATACTTCTTCTATTGTGGCATGAGATTGCCCAAAAAAATTGTTCTTAGCATGAGATCACCCAAAAACACCCAAAAACATCATTCTTATATAGCATTTTAGGACACTTTATATCCTTCTCACTCTACACAGATCAGCTACACATGTTCTTTTTACTACTTTTTCACATTTTTACACACTTTTTACATAATTGGATTAAAATTTTCAGATACACATATTTTACTACTCTTTTTCTCTTCTCTCTTACAGGTCCATCCTTATGGGAAGTAGCAATCACATCATCAAAAACATAAAGTGAAAAAAAAAAGGTACAATATAACACAACACATACACTGTCACCCCTAGGGGTACTTCCTCTTCTCTAGCATCCATGCTTCATTTTTATCACTCAATAAGTTTTCTTGTCTCTTTAGAACACTTTCACCATCGATCTACACGGGTATTAGGTACATATCTCTTATATAATTTATGTTATTGAGTATTCACTCAACAATATAAAGTGGGGGGAAATTTAGACACTAAATCATGAACTTTTGGTACATTTCTAGGTCCTGATCACATACCATTATTCATATGATTCTTAAGCGAGAAAACTAGTAATTGACATATTTTTTTGGCCTCTTTGCTTTCTCTCTTGCTATATCTATGGTCTTACACACCTCAATGCCAATTTTGAATTTCACTTCTTTATCTTCCTTGGCTCTGGACACTAGTGCCCAACCAAGACGTCAGCACCAAAGCACCCTCGTCCCCTCTGTGTGCCCCCGACCTATTTGTATCTTACTCACCTCTTTTGGGATTATTTTATATTTTGGGTATCTATTTTTCTTATGGGTCAGCCTTTTAGTCATCAATTATGAATTTCAAACAAGGGAATCATATAAATACAAAGCTATGTGACCATAATAAAGGACCAAACACTAAGCATATATTACTATCACCTAAGGTTACATCTAAAGGCATTTCAAGAGCATCAAAGCATCCATATAGCTTTATTCAAGGGACAAGGGAATACATTATTCTACATACACACATAGGAGGGGGAAGTTCATATTGACATCCACACATCTATCTACATCGCCACATTTAGCTATTGCTCATTATTTAGTGCATCTTGCCTAATTTCCACTTAGGGATGATTTTTTAACACACAAATGAGAACTGCATGGAGTATGAAATGTATTGCAATGTTTGGTTGTAAGTTCACTATGTCAGGTGACTGTCATGGTCAGTCTGACTCCCCATTTGCATATTTTTGTTTTTAGGATTTGATGTGTTTTGGGATTTTATAGGAAGTCTTTTATTTTGTAGGTTACAAGAGAACTCAGAAATATTTTAGTGACCTACAGGAGATCAAAACTAACATTAGAAAACATTTTGCAACACTACAAAAATTAGTTTATGAGGTTCTACGTAGTCACGAGAACAAAGTAGAAATATACAATACCTAGGTACTCCTGAACCAGTCCAGGCACCCCAGTCCTGACATTTCTAATAGTTTTATGATTTTATGGGTTTAGTTGCAATAGCCTATCCTCTTATTTCATTAGTTTTCTAGCTCTATACATCTTCAGGATTATTGCAAAACAAGTTAAGTATTTTATTCCATCTCTTGCACCTAGAATTTCAATTTTATCTATCTTATTGATAAGGTCAAATTTGTAATTCATTTCTTATTATTTCATTATGACTCTGCAATTAGGATTTCAAAAATTTCTATATTTGTTAAATCAATTATTTATACATGTGTAATGTATTTGTGATTGCTTGTTTCATGGATGCATATCTGAAACCCGTGTTCTTATTATTCTCATAAGGTTCTACAACTTTGGTATGAATTTTTTAGGAATGTATATGCTATAGAGAAACCATTTTGTATATGAACTCTCCTTTTTTCTCCTAAAATAGAAATCCTAGAGTTTCTTAATCATGTTTTGCACAATTTGGAAACAAATGTCTGAGAGGATGATCATCCTTCTTCAATTTTGATGGATTTGGATATTAAGATGGATTCATCTCAAAAAATATCTCTATCTAAAATTTCTAAATGGGCTCTAATCTAGGTTTTATTCCTCTTCCTAATAACCTAAACCAAATTTTATATTTTTATGTCAATTCTTGGAAGCTAACCCACATGTAAGCTTCTTAAAATTAAAATCTTAAAGTCATGTTTCATCCTCCCACATCTTTCATTTTTTGACACATGGTTGAGGTTATATCGATTTTTGCATTTTCTTCCATTACATATTTATTTACATGTTATTAAACATTTAGGATCACCTCATCATGCAAATGTAATTGGAAATGGAGGATTTTTTTATAGTTTTGTATATTGAGATTGTTTTCTTCTTTCAAGATATTAATTCGTAAAATCTATCTTGTTGAATTTGTTTTGTACAATATGAATTTAATCATATTTGTTATTATTGTTTTAAATGCTTGATAAATTATTATTTTTAAGCATGGTTATATCTATGTTACCACATCTCTTTTATCATATGCCAATAACTTTGTTATCCAAAATTCACCCCTCAAGGTAATTTTGATAACATACATCAAATTCTTTAGTCCCAAGCAAATAGATTGATTTAAGGCTCGAAATCATGTTTTTGGGGCCCCCTCGGCTTCCTTCTAACTCTCATGTCTAAGAAGAAAACCCAACGAGTTAGAAAAGGTGAAAAAATTGCAAAAAACCAAGCTTGGGGCCGAAAAATGAAGAAAATCGGCTAAGTCCTAGTCCAGGCGGTCTGCGGGACAGTTGGGACGTCGGGGCATGAATCGGCCGAAAAGCCGCCAGGTGGTCTGCGTAGCATTTGGGACAGTTGGGACGTCGGGACGCATGGGACGCGAAAAGGCGAACCGGCCGAAAAGTGGGAAAAATCGACTAAGTGTTGTTTTCGCGCAGTTTGGGACAGCCGGGCCAAAGGTACGCGCGGGACGCGAACCGGCCGAAAAGCCGAAGGACAGTTTGGGACATCCAGGCCAAAGGTACGCGTGGGATGTGAGGGATGCGAAAATCTGAACCGGCCGAGAGAAAAAATTGTCAAGTTTGGGACATCTAGGACAAAAGTACGCGGAGGACGCGAACCGGCCGATTCGGCCGAAACATGAGGCTTTCATCCAAGGCAGTTTGGGACATCCAGGCCAAAGGTACGCATGGGACGTGAAAATCCGAAGCGGCCGAAGGCAAAGAAGAAAAGTCAACGTTTGACCCGTGAAACTTCAAACGGCCATAACTTTTGACTCCGAGCTCTGATTTTCACAAAATTAGACTTTTTGGAACGAGCACGACGTCCTCTATGCCGGATTTCTTATTTTTAATGAGGGTAGATATATTTAAATAAAATAAAAATATTCGGCTCCAGTCAGTTAATGCTCATTCCCATCAAATGACAGAAAACACCTACCAGATCCAAAATAGCTGCCCGCACTCAGAAGGCCATAACTTTTGCATTTCTTAACGAAATCACACAAAATTGGTACCGTTCGAATCGTGGCTCCAAGACCGACGCACAAAAATCAATAAATTCCTGATTTGGTGAGATATTGATGGATATTTTTTATAAAACGTGGCCGAGTTCATAACAGTGTTTCATTTGGTGGTTGGGAGTGCAATTAAGAGGCATGGTCATCATTCTTTCTCTGCTGCAGCACCTGGGACAATATGGGGAGCCTTTTGTAAGTAATATATAATCATTTTACTCCATTTAATGCCTCTTATAGGTGGTTGAAGGATAGATTTCAGGATTTCCATTTTCCCTTCTCTTTTCCTTCTCATTTTTCTATAAATTGGAGTGTTGGGCTCATTGTAAAAGGGAGGTAGTTCTTTGTAGCAAAGCTCTGTCAAAATTTCTTTGTGAAGCCAATGTGCTGCAGGCCCTTGTAGTGGACTCCTTGCATGGTGATCCAGGTCCTTATCTTGTAATAGATTGAACTGTGCATATCATGAAGCAATAAAATATCAATTTGTGGCTGTATCTTCCCCTGTTGTGTTTTCTTGCATTCTTCTTGCCCCTTTAATCTTTCTACAAGAATATTGTGTCTATTATTATGTTCTTGCAAGGATTCATTATCATTGTGTATGCTTGGAATATTGTTGTGAATGTATTTTGCTAGATTATGGAGAACTGTCATCACCTCTTCTAGTGTGCACTTTGCCTCTATATTTCACACATTTGGAGACTACTCTCACACCCTCCTTTTTTGGTGTATCACCGCTTTAGTGTAGGCTTTCATTTTATGCATTCTCTCTCCCTGGTCCCTTGGAAATTTATATTAGAATAGTTAGTTCCCCTTGCATTAGAGTAGATTGTGGCAGGTAGTTTAGGAGTAAGGACCAGCTTTCTCTAGAGGTCTATCTCAAGTGGCAAGTCCCACAACTTGGAGATAGTACCCATGTTATCCAATCACACCGTGAGTTTAAGTATATGCACTTGTATAAACACACGGGTGCTGTAATTCGGTGATAACAAACTTACTTCAAAGAAGTTAGAAACATTGATTATAAACCTGTATGTGATAAAGTTATTTAACTATCACTAATATCCTATGAACTAGGAGTTTCTCCTAATATTAAAGAAGGATCCTTATGAGGACCACTGAAAAGTAAAAAAGGGAGGATTCCGAGGTATAATTAATTATATTTTGTATTACTCTATTAATAATAATACAAATTATTTTGTTTTTATGATTCTAACCATGTTGCTAATATTGTAGATAAAATATCTACCTATGGATATGTTTGTTTCAAGTTAAATTAAGGTGTGATCACTTGAATAGTAAGGATATCACAAGCCACCCATATAACTTATCCTTAATGTTCTTAATTTTAGCTAGATAATTAACTATTTTTTCATCTCCTTTCATTGTACTTCTAAACACTTATATGATAAGTTTTATTTTAGAAAGGTGACTACCTTCATGCATAGTTTGTAATTGCATCCATGCATTAGTTAGAGACTCCAAGTGTCGTATACGCAACAAGAATTAATATATGATACTTCGCAATAAGATAGACATGGCCTCTTGGAGTTTTGGGAGAAAATACTCAAATTTTCTAGGTTAACTTGTCTCCTAGTGGGTCTTTTTTCAACACCACTAAATAACTACAAAATATTTGTTTCCATAAATATAGGTTTAAGCCAAAATATCCAAATACTATAGTTAGTACCATTTAACAACTGATATTTATCCATAAATAAATTATATGAACTAGCCATATTTAAAAAACTTAGCAAGTTTGTTATGTGGGTTTTATCAATATATTTGGTCCCGTGCTAGAAATATACTTGGTATAAAGATGATACTATATTTTTTATAGAGGTGACAATATATTTGGTCTGAAGACAATAGTATATTTGGTTTGGAGCTGATAATATACTTGGTCCAGAGCTTAAAAAAAGTCTGTGGAATAAACAATACCGACCAAAGACAAAGGAGGTCTGCAGAACAAAGAAATCAATTTGTGAGACAAAGGAAATCCATGGAACAAATAAAAATAGTGTGTGAAATAAATGAAGTCTATGGCACACAAAAAATAATATGTGGAACAAGGAAATACTATGGAATAAGGAAAAAATTGACACAATAAAGTAGAATGTTACAAAACACAAAATAAGCCATGCAACACTCAAAAATAACATGCAACAGTGTAGAGATCCATGTAACAAATAAAAATACTGCACAAGACTAAAAATATCATGCACGACTAAAAAATACCACACAAGACTATGAAAATCCATGAAACACTAATACAAACCACAAAAGACTTGAATAAGTTGTGAAACAAACAAAACTTCCATACAAGACTTACAAATGTGACACATAAAACTAAAAATGTTGTATAAGACTAAAAATGACACGTAAGACTATGAAAATCCATACAACACTAAAAAACCATGCAACACATAGAAAAACCATGAAGCACTTTAAAAATAGGCACAAGACTAACAAAGATGCAATACTCTGAAGTAAGGTGCAAAACTTAAAAAGAAGCTACGAAAGTCACAAAAACCCATGATAAAATGTAGAAATCCTTGAAAGAATGGAAAATAATAAGTCCACAGAACATGTGAATAAGTTACAATTAATCAAAAAAATAATGAAGATAAGGAAAATCCCACGAAGCCAGGTGGAAAGCCGCAAAGGTCTTAAAAATAGAGGAAGGACTCAGGAGATTAAAAAAATTTGACCATGTAGAGTCAATAACAACATAGGCTTTGATTACCCACACTATTATAAATCATTCAAACACTTAAAATTTTTCTTAATCCACATGAATTAGGGTTTTTGCACCTTGTAGGACTAAAATAAATGTACAACATTGGTTAGGGTGTCGTGGATCTTGAAATTTTCCAAGTAATTTAGATCTACAAGATTCTTTGCACCTATAAATAAAAAATAACTAGATCTATCATATACAAACATAAACACTAGATTTGATACCATGTTAGGAAATGCAGTGATTGATAATACCACAAATTTATATATCCACCAAAATAAACTGTCGAGGAATATAGTTTATGTTTGAAGAACAATTTATAATGAATTTATAACATAATGAATTAGATATTATATTGCATACATAAACATGAAAGTAAATGAACACAAGACACAAGATTTAAGTGGGAAAACCTTTATGTAAAAAACCCACTGAAAAATCACTTATCTTTATTGAGAAAATATGTTTCACCCAACACACCCACTATTTCATGAATCCCCAATAGTTACACCTTCAAGGAGGAATTATAAACAATCATATACATATGCTCATGATTAGAGATCTTACTTCACTCCATTCACATCATGTATCATCAACCTAATTGAATTTCTTGCTATCTTGTTTCTATGTCTTCACTCTCTCAATCTTAAAGAGACTTCCTTATTATATATTAAGTTTGGGTGGTCTAGATCCACTCTTACATTTTAAATTTAAACATGGGCTGACCCAATTTGGGAATCTAGCACATTATAAGTCTTTGGTGGGTTTTTAATTAAATAGTATTTTTCTTAATATTACAACCCCAACAACCAATATATAATCCGTCTAAATCTAATTTTAATAACATCCAAAACAACATCACCAAAACAAGCAATAATGATATCAATAGTAAATTGGCACTGTATGCCTCATACACAATCTGTCAAGTCAGGTTAACATAATTAAGATAAAAAGATGAAATATATATATATATATATATATATATATATATATATATATATATATATTCAAAGCAATTAACCAGTATGAAAACTATCCAAAAATATAATTCATGTAAACATTATCCATAACATTATATCAAATCCAAGTTGTAATTATAAGTGCAGTAAATCGACATTGTATGCCTCGTATATCATCCTACCAAGAATGAGTTAGAAATAAGTGTAAATGTGACGACAAAAACATAATTATTCAAATCAAATAGTCCATAAAATATCAATTCAAATATCCCAGTCATGAATATGACATAGAGTCAACGTCATCAAAGGAAGCAAAACTAGAGGGAACTATAAAATACTCTAATTATCCTCTTGAAGAATAATATGTAGTGAGATGTTAGTAAGGGAAGTGGAAGGTGAAACAGAAGATATGTGATTAGAGGCTTTTTTATCAAATTAGGTCTGATTTGAGTTATAAGGATGCAATCTAAAAAAAAAAGATCTTAGTATTGTTATTCATTGTGGGAACGGAGGATGTAAATATGACAGGAGATACAAAGAAATACTTTTAAGTTATATTTGGTACATACGAAAAGGTTACACGATATCGCCTTGATGGTAGCTAAAAGGGACTTAAGGGAAAATAAGGTGTTAGATGTAAATGTCATGGAGGGACAATATTCTAAACATGAATTTGGACATAAGGATAGGTTTATGGTTACCCATAAATAATATCAAATGATACTCATGGAAATTTTGGAGAGGTGCTGCAAAGAATAATTTTTTAAGTTGTATAAATTGTAGGATGATGAAATTTGAAATTCAATTACTAACACCATCAAACTAATGAATGATTAAAAATGAAAATACAAGATATATAAGGAAGAGAATCGAATGGAATAAACCATTAAAAATGTATGAATAATGGTTTGAATGCTATTTCTACATTTTATTCATGGAAAAGGGGGAATTTCCCTCTATCATTGCAATGATTATTCTTTCTTGGAATGCCAAGGGCATGAATTCACCTTGTAAATATCATTTGGTGCTATGACAACCTAAAGTGATGAAATAAAATATAGTTATATTATAAGAAAATAAGATATGAGAATTAGAAATAGAGGATTTATCAGTATCCTAGTGGATATTTTGGTATGAATTCACTATTGGAGAAAAGGGTAACTCAATATTTCATATATATTATGGAACATGGGTCATAGAAATGGAAATCAACTAAACAAGGGTTGGAATTGGCTTGTTATGATATTAAGGGCTTTGAAAATATATAATAAGAATGATTATAAATGACTATGGAATAAAAAACACATTGAGGAAACTAAGAACATGGGAATAATTTCAATAGATCTAGATAGAATGGAGGAAAAAAAGGGGATCATAGGAGGGTATTTTAACATTGTTCCAAGGACACATGATAAAATGTGAGAAAGTAGTAAATCATCATAATCAAAGATTTTTTTTCTAATAGCTCTTTAATATATTTACCCTAAAGATTTGGAATCTTTATATGAAAACATAAAATAATAGGTTTTAATAATATTTATGAAAGGTTAGTCAAGTTCCAGATTTCACCTAGTTGGCTGAATTGATATCAGATTATAAATCATCAAATTTGAATGTGTTAAATTTTGATCATAACCTAATTACTTTATTAGTTAAAATGGATAAAGATCCTAAGATATTCCATTAGAATCTTGATATTATGTGGATAAGGTATCCACATAAAAATGAACAAATGATAGATTGGTGGAACACCCATGATTTAGGTCATAGATAACTTTTTTTTTTTAAATATCTTATAAATTACTATTCATAAAATGGAAATTGGGAAAGTGGGAAAAATGTGTTTTTGGGAATATATTTAGACAAAAACTGAAATTAAAAGGTGAAACAGAAATGGTTGATTATTAAATTATCCCCCTCCAATGTCCCATGAAATAATTCACAAGGAATTGGATTTTCTGTTATCAAAATTATAACCCATGTTATTTTAGATGACATGTCAAAAAGAATTAACCATTTTCATGATCTATAAAATCCATGAGAGAATACTTTAGTCTACTTTGGAAGTAAAAGTTTAGTGTTCCATGGATTATCCTAACCTGCTGAATAAAGGAATCAACAGTGTAGGGAATCATGTGGAAATTGGTTGAATTTAGTGCTACACATCATTCTTTCAAACTTGCAAACACTAAGGAAACAAGTCCTAGGAAAAGAAGAGACGGTTTTGAAGTACCACATAATTGTTTATCCGTGAAGGAATCAAAGGGATTTTTTGAGTTCAAATTTGTTGAACACTAGTTTAGTGTTCCACGGGTTCACTAAATGTAATGTCCCACAATTTTTCTCAAACCTATGGAACAAAAGGAGTATTCATGGATCAAAAGGTTAGGTCCTTATGGGTGGCATGAAGGATTTCATCTCTTCAAAATAGTATGGGGGATTACAGGGGTTCACAGAACATAGAAAATATTAAAGGATATGGTAGAAGCCACAAAATATAAGGGAAGGTGGAGAATCTACACTAAACTAGAACCAGATAGACAACCACCCCAAGGAACGAAATTTAATGGCATCACTCAGTATAGTTTGATGACATGCACTGGGATCAATGATTGTGCTATAATTGATGATGAAATGTGGAGGTGACCATATCTATAATAAAAGTGAAATCAAAGGACCAATCATAGGAGCCCATACTCATTCAATGAACAAATCCTTTGTTTTCCCTCTATTTCTCCCCTTAAATGTAAGTTCCTTGGCACATTAAAGATATTTCTTTCCTGTAGAGTTGTAGTTTTTATATTAGAATTCCTTTCTTTTAAACCTTGGAAAATATATTTCATGGAAACGATTGGGCCTCTATTCTATAAATGCAAATGATATTGTTTAATCAAATGCAATTATGGTTTTCCTTCATGCATTGCATATTAAATATGAATTCTCAACCCTATTGTCTCTCTTTGAGTCTATGTAGCTATCTTTTGCAGAGATCTAAGTTTTTTTTGGTTTCTCATGTGATAGTTTGAACTGTGTCAATAAGCCAAGTTTGAATCTTGTTTTAGTTTGGTGCATCACCCTCTTTTTGTTTGCAACCTCTCTCCCTTTCCTTCTTAACCCCAAATCTTGTGAAAATATAGATAGTGTTAGTTTTGTTGCATTCTAATAGTGTAGGTTAGTTTTGGTGGGATAAAATGTAGAGGAACCAACCTTCTCTAGAGGTTGATCTCATTTTGTAGGTCCTAAACCTACAAGATCAAATTCCATGTTACCCAAAATTTTGATTTTCTGCTAATGAGCATTCATGGGTGCAAATTTTGGTGTTAACAATTTTGGTACGCCTGGTGGGACATTACGGTTCTTCCACAAAGTCTTGGTGTGTAACTTAGTGATTTAATCCTTTTGAGGTAGTTCTTTAACACATTTGATGACTATGACTATCCTATATACTAATTTTAGTAGCCAAAGTGCCCATTTCATGAGAAGAACTAGACAAGATCAAGAAGAGAATAACCATTCAACTATTTGTAGTTATCACTAAGAATAAGGAGAAGAGGAAGATAGATTCAAATATCCCCATCCACCCCAAAATATGTTCTTTCTATTCCTCCTCTTGCTAAGACCTTCTCACTATCTTCCAGGGTATTAAGACCTATTTTAAGATCTATTCTATTCATGACACATCAAAGGATTCAATATTTTGTCACATTTAATGAGGGAAGTACTCTACTGCTTCCCTAATATGATAATATTCTTGTTTCGTCCTAAAGAGTGTTTCTTTCTTCAATAGAGATAACACCACAACTCTTGTTGAGCACATTAAGGATGTTGCTAAAATTTGTTCTATATACCATGCCACACAAGATAATGTAGTGGTGATGTTAATGGAGGATTCTTTTAAGCTCTGTAATGGTTTAGAGGCTTAAGGATAAATTCTATTACCACTTGGGATGAGTTAGGGGAATCTCTCTGCAACCATTTTGAAGATAAATAAGATCAAATATCCTTGTTGGAGTAGATGACAACAACAAAAAGAGTGCCTAACTAGCCAATGTTTGATTTCAACAACAAGTTTCAAAGGACTTGGGAAAAAATTCCACAAGTGGTAAGGCTTGCCCCTTAGTATGCATTTCTATATTACCTAAAGGATTTAAATAGTGACATTTCAGTCTTGCTTCTATCCATGGGGGGTATAACTCTACCAGATACTTATGACATTGCTATTAGGGCTGGAAATAGTCTCGTTTAGGCTAGGATAATTTCCCCTAGACCTCCAATTCCTATATTTACAAAGCTAGGGACAATTGTGCCTCATCAAGTTCCTGAGTTAACACCCATACCATCCATAAGAAGCTAAATCCCGAGTTAAACATCCACCCTTGTAATATCTTCAAGAGAGTTGCAGGAGGTCATGAAATAATTGTAGAATTTTGGAAATGAGTTGGTATCCCTGAAAAGGCAACAAACTCAAAACATCAAACCTTATAACCCCCATACCAACCTAATAAACCTCATCACACACAAGCCAAAATTTCATTTCAAGCATCTCCACCAAATCAAATCACCCAGGCAAAACCATTCTAGTCTTACAATCCAAATGTGACTAGTTCATCCAAGGATTTGGTCCCAATACTAAATAATATTGTCTAAGATTATGAATTTTTTTCCTTGTAATCTTCCCCATAATCAATAAAATTGTGCCAATGGAATCCTTAGCTAGGAATTAATAGTGTATAATGGTTTCACTCCACAAAATATAGCCACAGAAGAAAATCCATGGAGCCAAATATTACATATGAAATGTCGCGTCGAGCAATACTTCCCTTGTAAATTGGAAAATAAAGGAATTCTGTACGGAATCGGTCAACTATGCAGGAAAGTGGCCAAGCACGTCTTCATCAAGTTGTAGCTAAAAATACTAGGGAAAAAATAAGATAGTTGGAAGCAGACATCCCTTCTACTTATCCCTCCAAGTCTGTATCCTTATGATTAGGCGACCTGTAGAATCAGGTAGATTCCAGGCCTCAACGATGGAACCACGGAATACAATAGTTCCGTAGAATTGTTGACCACGACACCTTATAGACCCTCGCTGAGCAAATAAAATTTGTAGATTGAACAAACACGGAAAGAAAGTACCACACATCTATTGTAAAATCCCACAGAGTAGCCCATTTCAATATCCTAGATCAAATGAAGAAGAACTAATGTAAGCATTTGCACGTGGAAATCCCTGGCCATCCATGGGCAAAAATATTTTCTACAAGACCACTATAGTTGATCTTATCACACCACATAGGATGTTCAAAGAGAAAGAAAAACGATAATCAAAAGGATAATCACCTTAGCAAAAGGAAAATCAATTAGGTAAGGACATCAAGCCACCAACCTTCTATGTGTCTCTTATTATAGGAAATCATCTAGTGCACAATTGCATGATATATTCACAAGATAACAACTCAGTAATTCCCAAATAAATAAGATAACAACTTAGCCTTGAATATGAGTCACTCTCTAAGGGAGTGGTGAAATTAGATGGAACCATAATTGGGACCATTGTGGTTATAAGAGGGATAATTCTTACGCTTCATGCATGCTCCAAATTTTTGCGTTTGATTCGACCATTGGTTGTGGTGTTTGTATGAGTTGGCACTTTAAATCAGTTTTAACCCTCTAGCTTGCTTCATGAACTTGCCAATTGGCTTGATTCATTCATCGATTACCAACTCACTAAGTAGCTTGATGCATAACTCAGGCTTAGCTTGATGAGATACCTAGAGTACTATGATGGCTAGGTACCCTTAAGAATAAAATGTGGACCCCACTATTGCAAACCTTTTAATCGTCCATCAAAGACCAGAGGTTTGAAAACCCTTTATTTTTCTCCATGATGCTACGATGACCCATTTTCTATTGCACCCATGCCCAATCACTTGTGTTCTTGCCTCATCCTGCAAACACCTTGTTTTTGTGCGGACTGCATCTAGAGCATACGGTATCCGTTTTGCACATTTCAATAGGCACTAGAAATATCTTGAAGCCTTCTATCATACTATAATGATCCTAGGAGCTTTAGGGAAAATTTTCCCACTAATTTTATATCTAGATCACACCTCCCCATTAAGAGGCTTTTTGTCCCCAGAAATCTTCTTTTCCTCTGCATCTGGATCTATAACTTCGTGCATTCTCAAAGAGATATTTGTAGCTGACATGATGGCCTTCAAACTACTGCTCCTTTACTCATAAAATCAATCTCTGGTTTGACCTTAGGACCTATGACACTTGGGCCCATTGACTTCTACTATGCCACATTAATTCCAAATCAGGATAGATAATCTCCTACTGGTCTTCATGAAAAATTTATAATAGAGATTTGGTTACAAATTTTGAAAGAAAAAACTAGGCATGATAAACCTGTCTCAAATTTTTCACCTACTTGGTGGCTCTAGTCCTGTGTATTCTTCTTAAGATTAGGTATATTTACCCTTATCTTCATCGGACATAACCCTCTTGGTTTGTTTCTATTGTTTTCCACACCAAATCACACAATCGCTATTGGATCCATATTAAGCACATGGACATGTCCACAGTAGTCTAGGGTTATTATAGGCTCATTATTTTAATCAAACAAGACACAATCATATATCTTGGGGATGAAATTTTTTTATTTGCTCTCATCACTACTTAGATATCCTAGTCTATTCGCTACTACAGGGTGCTTCGGGAGGACTGGTGGGTTGGGAACTATGCTCGATGTTGTCTTAGAGCTTTCTCCTGCCTCATTTTTACCACTACTATATCCTAGATCCGCATATCGAGGTATTTCCTCCACCTCGATAGGGTTAATGATACCTTGGCTATTCACACCCAAGTTTATTTTCCTTCATACCCCATTTTAAAAATCAATTTTTGATCCTATACCTCTAGTATAGTTTTTGAACTCACCAAAAGTAGAATTTGTAGCTTCATGGGAAGTAAAATTCATTGAATCACTTACAATGTTTTTTATTGGTGGGCATACCTTTCTTCATTTCCTCTTAACCGCCCTACAATGTTGATGAAATATCTTCCTTAGCATGTAGTTCATGTTGTAACACTGTGATCACTCCTCCAAGGAATTCTTACTGAGACTCAAACATGTCTTGAAGATATTGCTTCTATGCTCCCATGAGATGTAGATGTTTCCTCAATTGAGAATCCTTCTTTGGGATATGTTGTGTTTTTCTAAGCTATAGATACAGTAGGTTACATGCTACTAGTATTTTCCTAGTGACTTTATATGTTCCACAATTTGACGTTGGAACCATCTTGGCACTCGCTCTAGGAATAAATACCAACATTGTTCCTTGATCATGCCCAGTCATAGAGAAATGTGCACATACCCGATGACCATCCTATTATTCTTGGTTCCCTTGGTGATGGCGTTTTTTTTACAATGTAGATTGTAGGAGTTCCATGTTCCATCTCATTTCAAAAATCTGGCATTCCTTATATCATCGATGTAGATTCACCATGTCCATCATAGTACCCATTATAGTGAGTACAACGGGCCACCATATGAAACTGGTATAAGTCCATTTCACTGGAAACCACATGTGATAACCAGTTCTTGATATCAAATTTGTTTCATGAGATAACAAGTTTAAAGGTAAAACAAACTCACTCTAATATCAAACTTTCTTCAAATGTTTGGTAAATTTATTTCCCTTTGACCAACGGATCCTTATGCGTAACTTATCTTTACTTCCTATTTTACGCAAAAAATAAATAAACTTAAACAAATATAATGCAAGAAAAAGAACCGACACTACAAAGGAGTTGATAACGGACTTCAGAAATTTCCTACGTCTACAAGTTCGCTAATAGGTGAACCAATTCATTATAATGTTTCGATTATAAGTACAAATAAACTTACAATTATATAATGAATGTGTCAGCTCAACTCGAACTCTGGTGCCAATCAGTCCTGCAAAACCCAGACTAGACTTAGAAAGTTTCTTAGTGTTCCAGCATCACTTTTCATTTTTTATACCTCCTATTGACTTTTCCTCTGCTGCATGACCTCTAATATCTACACAAAGATAAGTTAGAAAGTTCTTGGTGTTGACGAGTGCCATGATCTTGTTGAATTCTCCTTAATTACACATCCTCCAGCCTCTATGCATAGCTAAGTTAGATCCTACTATCATCAACGAGCTCAGTAATAAGACTCTACTTTGCAGCCTCTAAGCAAGAAAATTGGTAATACACCAAATAAATGAAGAATCAGAGAACCATCATGTGTATGCTTCTCCAAAGCTTGATCACATCCCTTTGGCTCCATGTTCGAACTCTAGGATTACACGAGAAGAAGAAGGCATCAAATGGCCTTTACAACTGTAGGAGAGTTAAAAATAATTAACTTCCAATTTTACAATCATGCCTATAATAATAGGTCTTTTATCATCATCATGCCTATAAAAAATAGGTCTTTTCAATTTTTCATGCCTATTTAATAGTAGGTCTTTTATCTTTTAAATAATGCCTTAATATTCTCCAATGGCCTTCTCAAAATTCGCTCACTCTATCCTTACTTTGTAGTTTCCATTGGAAGTTCTTATTTATAATGGAGGGGGGTTTATATACCCCAACTTGGCCTCAAGATATATGTTAAATGACTTATCGACTTTGTTATGATCACTTTGGTGAGCTAGGTAGATCGGTTGGGTCACTCACATAGGGTGGGGAGATTAGTGGTTCAAATCCCTGAGCTTTTACCCTGCCAATCCCTTCGTTGTTGTACCCAAGCTTCTTAGTCTTTGCACCCACATGTTAACCAAAATGTCACATGTACCTTGGTTCACTATGTTCCACATCCGCATAGATCCCGTACTATTCATTGTCAACCCCCCTAACCTCCATGCCACACATCCTTAACCTTTCTGCCATCCGAGTGGCCCATTGTCAACACACCTAGTTGGTCCAATGCAAGTCATGGGGTTTTATCCCATATTTTTCATGGGAGCTGGTTGAGTGGGATAAATATAGCCAGATTCACACCTATGTGCTTTTTGGATTTGGCCACATCTTCATCATTTTACTTACTATTTGGCTTGCTGGAGGGTTGTGTGACTCGGTTCCAAGCTCGATCCTTGAATCACCATTAACTCACCATACGATCTCATTTTCATAGATAGAATCAATCATCTCACCAATGATTTTAATATTTGAATCACTCTTGTAGCTTGCTTAGCTCAATCTTAGCTCAGTCTTAGCTCAATGAGCTACCTAGAGTACTATGATGGACCAGAGCCCCCCTCCGAAACAAGAGTGGACCTCACTGTTGCAAACCTTTTTACTATGCACTCGTTGAATATCAGAGGTTCGTAAACTACTTTATTTTTTACTCTGTGATGCTACAAAAACCCATGTTACTATTGTACCCTTACTTAGTCACTATGATTGTGTGTGTTCTGGCCTTGTCCTTTGAACACTTTGTTCCTACACCAGGATTGCATCTTGGAGTGTATGATATCTATTTTTCATGTTCCAATAGGTGACTGGAAAGATCGTGAATCCATCTATTGTACTATAATGATCCTAAAGAGATTTAGGGAAACTTTTCCCTCTGATTTGATCTCTAGATGATTTAAGTATTAAGATCATGAACCTATTTCACTTGACAAGGAAAATCTACTTAAAATTGGCTAGGTATGAACTCCTTAAGAAAAGCATGACTTTGTGAAAATTTTTCAAGAATTTTCTGATGTATTTGTATGGAATTATGAAGATCTATAGGGTTTTGATCATGATTTAGCATAACACACTATTGAATTATATCCCATGACTAAGCCTATTAGACAAAACCAGAGGCCTGCCAATCCTCGTATGGAGCCACTAATGAAGAAGGAGCTGAATAAGTTGATTGAAGTAAATATTATCTTCCCTATTAAACATGGGTTGAAAATCTAGTCCCTATGCAAAAAATAAATGGAGAAATTAGGCTATGTGTCAATATTAGAGACCTAAAAAGGTACCTTTTAAAGATCACTATCCATAATCTTCCATGGAGAAAATTCTTCAGATGGTAATAGGTTTTGAGAGGTTTTTCCTATTGGATGTATATTCAAGATTTGATCAAATCATGGTGAAGGAAGAAGATCAATTCAAGATTACTTTCACCACAAAATGGGAAACCTATGCCTATAGAAAATTCCCTTTGGTCTATTTAATGTAGGAGAAACATTAAAAAAATCCATGGATATGGCATTCAAGGAACTAATAAAAAACATCATCCTTTTGCATTTGGATGATATCATGATATTCTCCAAACATGTAGAAGACCATCTCCTTCACCTTAGGAAAGTATTTAAAAGTTGTAGATAATTTAGGGATTATCTCAATCCAAAGAAATGCATTTTTTTTCTTGATGAAGGTAGACTCCTTAGACATATTGTTTCGAAAGAAGGATTATCCATTAACCCAGAAAGAGTCAGTGACATACGAGCATTGCCATTACCTAGCCATACGAAAGCATTGCAAAGTTTCCTAGGAAGGATTAACTTTATCAGGAGATTCATGTTGTATTTTGTAAATCATGTCAAGCCACTGACATCCTTGTTGAGAAATAATTTGACGTTCAAGTGGACCACAAAAAGTAAAGATAGCTTTAAAGCTATCAAATGCATAATTACTGAGGCTGCTACTCTTATTAACCCATATTTCTCTAAATATTTCACCCTATATGATTTTTGTGATAAAAATACAATATCCTCCATGTTGGTGCAGACCAATGAAGAAGGATTGGAACAACCAATTACATTCTTCAGTCAGAATCTAAAACACTATGAGGAAATTGTTAGCATAATTTAGCATAGGCATATTTATTGCATTTTTATTGCATTGTCTTTTATTTAATAATGTGCAATATGTGCACTCTAGTCTAACGACCCTGCATTCAATATTGTTATGATGGATAACATTCAATATTGGTATTAGTAGTAATTACACGTGCATGTGAGATGGGTCTTATCATATTGTAGCTGGTTCTTGATAGGGTGTCATGTTTATCCATACGAGGCTGTCTAATATCTATAAATATTACAGCTCTTTGCATTGTTATGTAATCTGATTTCATGATCAATAATATTTGTGAGGCTTCCGTCCCTCTTTGGTCATTGCAATCTAATTCTATTCTATCATTTGGTATTAGAGATATACCATTGTTATCATTTGGTATCAGAGCAGGTTCTATCCAAGCAAGGTTGAAGAGGAACACTATTGGAGAGGATCCATTGGAAAAGAAGATCTGCATCAAAGGAGAGCCATTGAAGCATCCTGTAGCCTCCATTCCTTCCAAGCATCCCTCAACTAAAAATTTGAACTATCCACTTATTTGGAAGGTAATTTTTTTTTTTATTAGTCATTGGCATAGGCCAATTGATCCAACATATTGGTAGAATATTTCAGATTTGGAGATCTTTAAAAAAAAAAATCTTGAAGCACAACATACAGCTCCAGTTCTGTCCCTACAGCTGAACAGAAGGTAGATGTTTTTTACTAATTCACTTACACGTGACAAATTCACACTATTCAGAGAGTTCCTCTCCACTTCATTGGAAACTATGCAAAATTAAGGTGGGGAATGTTAGCATAATTTAGCATAGGCATATTTATTGCATTTTATTGCATTGTCTTTTATTTAATAATGTGCAACATGTGCACTCTAGTCTAATGACTTGCATTTAATATTGTTATGTTGGATAACATTCAATATTGGTATTAGTTGTAATTACATGTGCATGTGAGATGGGTCTTATCATCTCATAGTTGGTGCCTGATAGGGTGTCATGTCTATCCATATGAGACTGTCTAATATCTATAAATATTACAGCTCTTGCATTGTTATGTAATTTGATTTCATGATCAATAATATTTGTGAGGCTTCTGTCCCTCTTTGGTCATTGCAATCTAATTTTATTCTATCATTTGGTATCAGAGCTATACCATTGTTATCAGAAAGATATTCCTTTATTGAAAGACATGCTCTAGATGTGATAAGAAGTCTAAATAAATTCAGACATTTGGTATCTAATAACAAGATTCACCTCATGGTGTATCATTCAGGAATAAAATACCTTCTCCTGAACAAGGATTTGAATAAGAAAAGATCATGATGGATAACCAAGATTATGGAATATGATGTTGACATAAAAATAGCTAAGCTAGTTAAGGGCAGATGGTTATTTGAGTATTTTGCTTTAAATCAGTATATTGATGAGGAGGATGTCGTAGTACTCAAAAATGATAATGAGAAACCAAATGATGCCTTATATAATCCTTGATGGAACTACAACCTTGTACACTTCCCAAAAACAATCCAATGTTCTTAAGGCTTGAGAACAGGAAAAATAAGGAACTTTAGGATCTAATCCATTCCTTATGTGCTTATTAATGGAATTTTGTTTTCGGAAAAGACATGATTGGTATTATCCTAAGATGTGTTTATTCACATCAAGTGGACAAGATTCTTCATGATTTTCATGGTGGAGCCATGGGAGGTCATTTTCCTCTTAAGAACACATCACCAAAATCATGAAGGGTGGTTATTATTGGCCTATTATATTCAAGGATTATTACTCATGGATTAAATAGAGAAATAAATGTTCCTTTTTCATAGGAAAGGAAAGATTCATATCTCTCACACTTCACCCTATTTTAGTAGATCAATCATTTATGTAATGGGGACTAGATTTCATAGGAGTAATCAACTCACTTTCAAGTTTGGGGAAAAAATGGATTTTGACAGCCATCGATTATTTTACCAAGTAGACCGAAGAAATTGCATTGAAGGAAATAAATGGAACCAAGATTATGTATTTTTATGAAGGCATTGTGCCCAGGTTTGGTTTTCCTTACAAAATCATTTTAGAAAATTCTTTGACATTTCTTGGTACTAAGATATTTGATTGGGTTGTCAAAAAAGGAATCCATTTGAGCACCTCATCAAATTATTACCTTGAAGGAAATGGAAAGGATGAGTCAACCAAAAAGAACTTGCTAAATATCATAAGGATAAACTTGAAATAAAATAAAAGGGCTTGGCATGCAAAGCTAAAGTCAACTTTATGGGATGATAGGATCACTCCTAAATTTTCAACAAGAAATTCACTGTACAAGCTAGTTTATAGTAATGAAGGAAGGCTAACTTTATATGTTGAGTGACCCACATTGGAGCTTATTAAAAAATTAGATTTAGCTATGTTTGAAGCCATAGAGGTGAGATATGCAGAGCTCATGGATCTCGAAGAACTAAGAATTTAGGCCTTGGAAATTATGGAGATGAATTAGGCTCAGGTCAAAAGTTGTTTCGATAGGAAGGACATATCCAAACAAATTCAGGAAGGGGACCTTGTGTTAAAATGGGATCAAGATAGAGCCAAGATACGTAAAAATTAATTTTTTTTACAATATGGAGTGGCCCCTATATTATATCTAGTTGCAAGAAAAATGATTCTTTCCAATTGTCAAAATTGGATGGAGAAGAACAAACAATCCTTATCAATGGGATTTATTTGAAGCATTTCATTTGAAAAGGATTTATACCTTGTATATAGTAATATAGTTTTCAATTACTCCATGTGATTTTGAGCACATGTTTTGTTGGTAGCATAGTTTTTCTTTACAATAAGTGTTGTGCACTTTTTGCATTTTTCATTTAAAACATGTATGATCTTCTCTTTTGTACACAAGTTTTGTGCCACTTACATTCATCTACAGATCATTACAGAGAAGATTCATGAAAAAATTAGATAAATGGAGAACTTATAAAATATTATCCTTCATCTCCACATATTAGTTTCATTTTAATGTTAAGCCTATGCGAATTTAGGGGTGACTTCTCTAAATTAGATTATTTTCAAATTTTAAAGCTTGAATCAATGCCCAATGGATGCTTCAAGGTAGCTGGTATTTTTCATCTAGTAGGTAGATGTCCCCTAAAATTTGCTAAATTATTATCTAAAATTACACCCCATGTAATTTTAGATGACTTATCAAAGGGACTTAACCATTTTCATGATCTAGAAAATTTGCGAGAGACTAGTTTAGTATACCATGGAAAGCAAGAGTTTAGTGTTCCATGTGTTGGGGTGATAATGTTAAGTGGGGATACCTTTTGGCAGACCACCACTTCATGAACCCATTGTCTTAAAGTTTATTTTTCTAAAATTTATGAGTCGGCCTTTCACAACAAGAGTGAGACGGTGTGACCATTCACGCATCTTCTATATATAGGATAATCCCTCATGATATTGGTAATGTTATCATATAGATGCTAGATCATGTTGTATGATTATTACATCGTAAAAATACGAGAAACATGTCTGAAATTTTTTCTCTGAGACCGAGGAGAGAAGTGGAAGTGCTAGGTAAAAGTGTTTGATAAATTCTTAATATAGGAAGTTCCTTTTTTCGTGGGGTTTTTTCCTTTGGGTTTCACCACTAAAAATCTAGTGTCTTTTGTCTCATTTACTTTACTTTTATTTACTTTCAGTTCATGATTTGTAATGGACAATATAAACATCTTAATCTATGCTTAATTTAACTGCACATCATAATCTATAATCTTCAAAAATTTATTCTCTAGATTTATAATTAGTAAATTATACATTCTTGTAATCTCCCTAACATGGTATCAAATCTAGCTGGTTATGCATGTGTAAGATAGATCTGGATATTTTTGTTTTGCTTAGTAAAGAACTTGAAGTTTTTTTTCAGATCTATGAAACCCTAATAGTTCAGTCATTGACTTCAAGTTAATGAAGTGACATACTCAAATTTTTGACTAATATTAATGAATAGTGGTTGATTGGTTGATTAGATCTTGCTTGTGCATTTATGTGCATAGATCTATGTTTATTCTTCTGTCTATGACCTTGTTCTTGGTTCTTTGTAGTTTATCTATCATCTGCAGTTTTTTTAAATATTTCGTGCCCTTTATAGCCGTTATAGTTGTTTTTTGGCTGTGGACCTGAAATGTTTCCTTAGATTTGGTTATTTCTATGCTTCTAAGTATGCCCTGGCATTAAAAATATTTATTTGTGAAGTTATGCGGTTGTGAAGTTTAAGCCAATAAGATAAGTCCAAGAAGTTTTTGGTGTTTCAATTTTTTTATAGATCTTTTTCTTAGTTGTGAAAAGTTAGCCATTAAGAAGGATCCACGTGTGTTTAGTTTTTTATTTGATCATTTAGGTTACACCGTGAAGTGTGAACCAATATAAAAATTCCATGTACATCTTTTTTTGTAGTGTCATCCTTTTCTTAGTTTTTTTGTAGTGTCATCCTTTTCTTAGTTTTTTTGAGTGTCATAATCTGCCTAGCCTTCGTGGTGTCAGTCTCTGTTTGTGCTTAGCCAGTGAGATTGTGACACCTGTCTTTTGATTTTGATGATTTTTCAAAACCGAAATATATTTTAATTTTGGTTCTTTCCAATGAATTCAAGTCTGCCCAAAACCATCTCTTAAAAGTTTTGCCAAAATTTTCCAAGTGTCTTCTTTCAATCATTAGATTTTCTCCAAGTGGCAAGTTTTTCTATCGATGTCTTTGCTTTCACATTATTACTCAGACCTGAAAGGAAATCTATTTTAGTTAATTTCATGGACTTCACATTAGTTGGGATCATTTGTGTGGAAAATTTCCAGAAAGGTGACTTGTCTCCCTTAGTTTTTTAATTAGCTCTACATGTTGCCTCCTATTTTGACCACATGTTTCTTCTGTTTTCTAGCGCATAATTCTTTGTTTTTTTGTCCCTTTTTTTTAAACTATGTTGCAGACCCGATAAGTTATTTATTTTAATTAAATTTTAGAGAATTTTTGTTCGCCAGGGGGATCTACATTATTTTTTTTAATTTTATTTATACCGCGGTTTTTTAAACATTGTTTGTGATGTGGTTTTCAAATTTTCTTTATACCGCGCATTTTTTTAAAGGTTCTTTATTTTACAGGTTTTCTAAGTTCCTTTTTCTCCCAGAATTCGTAAAGCATAGATCTCTACTTTGTAGCCTTCTGTGACCTGTATTTTTGATTTTTTAGCAAGTTGTGCATACATATTTCTTCTAAAAATTCTATAGCTTGTCTGTTGTCTCTGTTTGGCTCTCCTATAAAGGGATGGGTTGTTTTTAGCTGCATTTATCTTCATAGGTGTCTGTGGATTTAAAATGGCTAGTTATGTTATCTTCTCAATGGAAAAATCTCTGTTATTAAATAGAACTAATTACAGTATTTGGAGAGTAAGGTTAAAATCATGTTTCATGGTTAGAAAGCTATGGGATCTTGTAACTAGTGTTAAAAAATGACCCACCGGAAGACTTGAAAATCCTGAAAATCTTAGCTCCTTCTCTCAAAGATCACATGAAGATCTTTCCATCCTATTAAAAAGCATAAAAGATGAATTTTCAATGCATATAGGTCATATGGATTCTCTTGCTGGTGTTTGGAAGAAATTAGAGACTATTCATGAAGGAAATCATCTTTCCAAGATACTTAATCTAATTTTAGAACTGTTTACAAATCGCATGAAGGGGGGTAAGAAAATAGTTAATTACCTGGCTAAAATTAAAAATATTAAAGCTTAGTTGGATGGATGTAATTGTGAATTGTTTTAGAATAAGATTATGTGTTTTATCATTTAGATAAATATTCATGAAAATTTTAGAAACTATATCTCCATATTTAACTTTAAATATCTGAATGAGAATGATTTACCTGATTTGGATACACTTTCTTCTCTACTAATTCAATAGAAACGTGTAATGGAGAATTTTGATTCAAAAGAGACTTCTTCTCAGGAATTGTTCTCTCAAAATTATAAGTCTGGTAAAAATAGAAACACTAGTAATCCTAGTCAAGACTCTAATATCATATCAAGATTTGAATCCAATCCTAAGTCTAATTTTGTTAAAAACAGTTATGTTGGTTGTCAAATAAGGACTTTAATGAAAGAAACAATCAGAGGACAGAAATTCCCTCCTCTTTAATGGGATAGATTCCCTTATTGAAAGTAAAAAACTATTCATAAATGTACAACGTTTAATTTCAAAGAGGAACTCTAATATCATGAAAGTGTTTTAAATGACAAATTATCAATACAAAAGGACATAAGAACTAAGGAATGGGAAAAGGTAGAATAGCAGTCTCAGGAAATATAGATAGCAAAATAATTCCTTATAAATGCCGAACTAGGATAGTATATAATAGAATCATCTGCATTAAAAACATAAGCTGTTATTTCACAGAAACAAAGTTCCAAAGATGACATCCACAAGAACACAAAGATTCTTAACGCAAAATAGATTAATGATTTAATAATTGTTAATAGATAAGAAGGAATGAATGAGCACAGGTAGAAATAGAAAGGGAAACCTTCTTGTATTGATAGTTTTTGACTCTTTATACTTTCAAAAATAATAAGAGTTCCAACCCCTTAGAATGGTGTGGAGAGCTCATTATATAGCTCAAAAATTGGTTAAATTTGGTAACCGTTCCTTTTAAATAAAATATTAATTAAGGAAATGCATAATACAACGTCCTTAATTAATTACAAGGATTTTAGCACAAAAATAGAATAAGAGAAAGAAAATCTCGAAGAAGGGACATCTGATTATGGCTGAGGAGGGCCCACCAATTTGAGGATCTGATATCTGATTTTTTTCAATGCTTTTGCTATTTCCATGCCTCTTAGAATTGTGGTGTTGGAGGTAGCATGTGTCCATGTTCCTAGACATTTCTCCATATCTTTTTCAAATTCAGTATGCTCTAGGTATTCTTTATTGGCCTTGGTAATGACAGATTAAAGAGAGCAAATGTCCTTTATCTTATCTTTGGTAATTGACTCCTCTCTGAACAAGTCATCCTTGAAAAATGTTCTGAACTGAGCTTTGATTTCTTGAAGAGAGAAGGGAACACCTAAAATTTCATCTTGAAGTTGGCAATGGATATCTTTAAAGCTAGATGAAACACAAGTTTTATAAGACTCTCCTTTCTACCATACGTTTTTTAATTCTCCCAGTGCTTCTTCTAGAACCTTCATCTTCCACTCGACGCTGAAAATCGATGCCTTTGACAAGTTATTCTTGGCTTCATCAAAAACATTATTGACCAACAGGATCTTCTCATTAGTTTGGCCCATTAGGTGAAGATCTGTAATACAACTACTCCAGAGCTTCAACTCTTTATCCATGGCTTTGATTGAGGAAGTGAGTCTCTGCCGCAGATTAATCACCTTCTTGTTGGTCTTGAAGTATTTTTGAATGAAATTCAAGCCATCTATAACCATGACATCCACCATAGCCTCAACATCCTTCCCATAAGTAGAATACTTATGTATGTCTTTGATGCTTTGAATTTCATCCTGGATGAGAATCATGGGGGTGGAAGAGTAGCCAGTTGGGCAGGATCCAAACCCTTTTCTTTGGCCAACAATGACTTGATAAAGTTGGAAAGAACTTGGTTATGTTATTCCAACTATTTCTATGGTCTGCTTGCCCTTCTCCACTCGTTCAATAACCTTTGTTACTATTTCCTGAAGGTTATGAACCTCACTTTTAGGAGTGGATTCTCCCATTGGGATTCTAGAAATCTCTAAATCAGAGACCAAAGATCTTGCTCTGCCTTATCAACCTTCGGATTTGCAACTTCCAAGAATGGCTGATCCTAAGAATTAGTTACTTACCTTGAAGTGGTCTTGGCTCTCTTTGTTGGAGGGGTAGGGTCAGTACCCAACAGAGCTACCATAACATCAAAATCTCACCCTGTTAGATGAGAAGAAGATTTTCTCTTCTTACTATCAACCAAAGGCTGCACCCAGGAAAAGGTAGAAGAAGAAGAGGAAGGAACGAGAGGCCCAAGAGAAAGTGAACTCATGGAACTCAAATTATTAACCACTGTTGCCTCCAGTAGAGAAGTACTTTAGACCTCAGGAACTTCCTTTGCAGAGGATTCTACTATACTAGGAGGTTCAGTACTTGGAACCTCTTTTCCTTCTTCCATGGTGATTATAGGAGCTCCTGTAGGATCTGACACTTCACCATCATCACTTTCACTAAGAACAATAATGTTCTTTGGCCTTGAAGGTAATTATGACCACTCTGGAAAATATTCTTCATTAATTGGTTCTTACTTAGCCTCTTTAATCTTCTTTTGAAACACTTGAGTGGAAGGAGTAGATGATTCAGGCTCTTTTATTGAAGAAGGAGGAGGGTTTTCTCAGGTACCTCGGTACTAGTTGTATGTGCTTCCTTCCCTGGTGTGGAAGTATCTGTGGAAGAAGATCTATCTTTATTCTTCTTGAGCTCACGAAATTTCCTTCCAAACCAAACCTGAGTTCTTACAAGAACAGGGGCAATAATCTCAACCAAATCATCTTTCTCTTTCTTGTAGCAATCAATGTTTTATAAAGGAGTGTTTTTGATTGATATTTCATATTCAAAGGACTGTAAATCCTCATCATCATCCTTAAGCCCTTCAGGAACTTGGTAGAGATTGAGCTTTGCAATTTGTTGCAGAGAGAGTCTGCCGTAGTGCCTCCTTCTAGCTTCAAAATCATCAACAAAATCAACCCAATAATCCTTAGTGTCTGGCTTATAATGATAAATTATCCTGAGAATCTGATCAATAAAATTTTTCAGATCAAAACAAGTCCTGGGTTTGAAGAAATGGACAGTAAGAGAAGCAATAGTGCTTTTTACCTTTTGGGCATCCACAACTGTTTTGCATGTATAATTTCCCAAGGAGATAGGGAAATGAAAACTAGTGATCTTCTTGTCTCTGCAGGTTCTATGTAGTTTATCAAGCTGTCTACACACTTCAACTAGAGCCATTTTATCATTGCAAAACATGGGGAGCTTAAGGGGTGTACTTTCATATCCAGCCAACTTGATGTATGATAACCTTCTAAATTGGATGACGAAAGACCCATACTTATCTATCAGAGTCATAGCTTCATCAAAAAATCTCTTGGTAGTGTCACCCTCCAAGAGTTTTACAATATACATGGTGAAAGCATCATTGACCCTTTTGAAATTTTGATTGCTAGCTTCAAGGGTAAATTGACGACAATATGTGTAGATAGGTGCATCCTTCTTACCTTCCATGTAGGTGAAACCAAACCACTCTCGAGTCATAGCTAGGGTATACATGAGATAAGAAGTCATATAAAACTTCTTAGTCTACTGAACACTTGACAATTTCTCAGTCAAATTCATACAAAAATTTTTGGCCCATTTTATGTTCTGCTTACCCTCACAGATGATGTTTATAAAGGGGCACATCCAGAAATGAAATTCATTGGTGGAGGGAAATTCAATGATACGGGTGAGAAAAATGATAAAATTAGAGAACTCCTCATTGAAATCAACCTTGAATAATGCTTTGGAGATTCGGGACACTCCCTTCTTAGGGTTCTTTAACCATGATTTTTCTATTTGTGCCTTGTATTTTTCACTATCTTGGTCAAACAAGGTCCGAACTTGAGCATGAGTGAGAACGATGGAGTATTCATTATTTGCAATGTGTAGGGAAGAAACAATGGTAGCAACATCCAGTTTAGAAATTAATTCCCCATGCACATTAGTAAGTTCCTTGATATCTGAGTTATAATGGGATCCGTAGGTAAGCATAGTGTCGACACACTACATAGAGATGGGAAAACCAGCCGCGTACATAATTCCACTATCACTAATCATTAAGGCCGTGGGGGCAAAGTTTGTGCATATTAGTCTGCCCCAAAAATATCCAAAATCTAAGTGTCGAACCTCACTATTCCCAATATCAGGTACAGAGGTCTTGAGAGGTGACAGATGCTCCTACCCTTGAAACTTGATCTTCATTTTTGCAATGCAAAAAGGAATGACTTTCCAAGATCAAATTGGCAATGAAAATGCAAAGGGATATAGGGAAACGTACAAATGACTTCAATTGTAAGGATTCATGAAAGAAAAATTAGGCAAGCAATGCAAAAAATGCATAGGTAGTAGTCCCTTTAAATAACCATTTAGGAGAGAGAAAGTCATTAATGAGCATTAAAAACACCTTACACCGACTCAAAAAGATGAGATGCGGGAAAAGTAGAAAAAATTGGCCCAAACGGTCCTTGGGACATTAGGAACATGAAGACACGATTCGGCCGATGCGGGCGATGCAGGAAATCATTGAATAGAAAGCTTGAATGCATTTGGGATAGATGAGACAAAAGTATGCGAAGAAACCAATGCGGGTAATCAAGGAAAAGGAAGTCCAGGAGAACTTGGGACAAATGGGCCAAAAAGTTCCGATAAAGCCAAAAGACATGGATTTGCGGGGAAATCAGCCGATTGGTGAATAGAAGGCCTAGAGGTACTTGGGACATGAGGGAGAAAAATGTCTGACAGACCCACAAATCACCAAAATGATTCTAATAAATGTGAATTTTCACCATCTCTACAATTTTTTCACTTCACTATAAGATTACTAAAGGGTGCCAACTCAAAATTTTCAATTTTCTAACTTTCAAAAGAGGGGAAATTTTGAGAGGACAACAGCTGGCTCTTTCTGGGGATGACTTGACTAGATCAGAAGAACGAGACAAGAAAATAACTCAAGAAAAACTTAGGGAAGAAGAGGACCAGTGCCTTATCTGTTGGTAAAATAGAGTCAAGGGAAAACCAATATAGAAGGCAACACAAAAACAAGGAAAAACACAAACAACAAAAAAAAATAGGGAAAAGAAAAAACACACTATACACAATATACAAAGGACCTCCTATTCACCTAGGACTTGAACAATTTCAGGTACTACCCACTATAAGGAAGTGGGAGAGAGGATCCGTCCATGTAATTAAGGTAGAAATAATTTTCACCAGTAAAGTGCCTGATTCTGAAAGGGCCAAGCCAAAGAGAATCAAACTTACCATGGCTTCCTCAAAGTTCATGTCTTTTATCCCTTAGCAAAACAATGTCTCCAACTTTGAAATCTTTGGATCTAGTTTTCTTGTCAAATAAAGATTCCACCTTCTACTGATGGGTAGATATTCTATCAAAAACCTGCAACCTATCTTCATCTAGCTTATGGAGATACATGATCCTCTTATCCAAAGAATCACTGAGACTAGTGTCCCTCAATAGCCTTCATCAAATACAAAGCTGGTAGTTCCATTGTCACTGGTAATTGGGCTTCCACAACATACACCAATTGAAAAAAAGGAGACATCCCAATTGCTCTTTTGGGTGTAATTCTATCCACCCAGAGAGCATCATAGAGCTTCTTGTGCCAGTTTCTCTGAGATTCATTATCAGTCATGATCTTGTTTGGTACTCCAAACCTTATTAGGATGTTTTCTTTGATAAAATTACACACTACCTCTGAAGTGGTACTTTTAACTGGGATGGATTCTATTCACTTAGTGAAATCATCTATGGCAATCAATACATGAGTATGTCCTGCACTTGAAGATGGGTTGAGTGTTCCAATGAAATCTAAAACCCACTATTGAAAGGGTTCTTCAATCACAACTGGTTTAAGTGGCAAAACATCTAACTTTGGTCTTCCCACAAAATTTTGACAAGCTTCACATTTATCAACCCACCTTGATGTATCCTTGAACAAAGTAGGCCAATAGTAACCTGCATGCATAATTTTTTGGGAAGTAATGGTAGATAAGAAATGACCCCCATAGGATTGGTCATGGAAGGCTGAGAAAAGCTTCTTCTTTTGCTCTTTGTCAACGCACTCCAAGAATCTTCCATCCACTCCTCGTTTGAACAAAGCATTTTCCCATAACACGTACTATGCTGACCTTAGCTTGATAGCTCTCTTCTCCTTGGTAGTTAAGTGAGATGGAAATTCACCATAGGTGAGGAAGTGAGCAATGTCAGCATACCATTCATCCATTGAGCCGAGAAATAGAACAATAGGAACATCAACCTCATCCTTAGATAATTCATGACCCGCTCCTTACAGGCCTTTACCGTAAACTAGATTTGTTGGTATGATGTCAATATAATATTCCTAAACCTTTCTAACCCAGTTTCCTCTCTTAGTTAAAAATTCTTGTTGTGTAAGAATAGACTTGATGGTTGTATTGGGCACCAACACCATAGAATGAGAGTTAAAGATGTAGAATCGAAATTGCTTAGCAACTTAAACCACTGCAAAAGCATGTTTCTCCATCATAGTATACTTCAACTCGTGATTTTTTAGAATATAACTCATGAATGCAATTGGGAGTTCATGATCCTAAGAATCTTTCTGAGTTAACATAGTGGCCAAGGTACTCTCTGTGGCATAACAATAAATAATAAAATCTCTACTGAAATCTAGACATGCTAAGATAAGAGTCTTAGCAATAGCTTTTTTAATGACTTCAAATTCCTCTTTCCCCTTAGGGGACCAACCAAACATCTGTTTTCCTTTCATCATTTGAGAAATATTCAAAGTTAGCTCTGTGAAATCAGGTATGAATCTTCTCAATAAGTTGATCTTACCAAAGAAAGAATAGACACCCTTTTTACTTGTAGGAAGAGGAATTTGCTGAATAGCTTGAACTCGTTCAGGATCAATCTTGATTCCTTCTTTGGAGACAACATATCCCAAAAACTTGCCTTCCATGACAAAAAAGATAGATTTCTTGGGGTTAAGGGAAACTCCATGTTCTTTGCATTTCAAGAGAACTGTTTCTAGATGCTAAAAGTGATCTGCTCTGGTTTTGGAAAATATAGTTAGGTCATCTAGATACACGACAATACATTTTCCTTTCAGACTTCCAAAATCCAAATCCATAGCTCTCTGAAAGGTGGCACTTACATTAATGAGACCAAAGGGAATCCTCTTGTAAGAAAAAGTACCCCAAGGAGTGGTAAAGGTAGTCTTGTGCTAATCTGCAGTGTTGACTTCTACTTGGTTATATCCTGAGAAACCGTGAAGCATGGACAACATATCAGCTCTTGTAACAGCTTGAAACACCTAGTCCATCATGGGTATGGGGTAGTTTTCCTTCAGAGAAGCCCTGATTCAGATTCCTGAAATCAACACAGATCCAAATCTCACCATTTTTCTTCCTGACAGGCACACTATTAGCAATCCATGTTGAATGATGGATGGGGAAGATAATTTTTCCCTTCAACAACTTCTGTATCTCTTGAAAAATGGTGTCAACAATCTTTGGATTGTACTACCTTTGCTTTTGTTTGAAAGGTTTAATCCCGGGTTTGAGAGGAATGAAATGTTGGATTTCTTTTGGTTTAAAAGCTTTCAGATCATCATAAGAATAAGAGAGGACATCAACGTACTTCTTGAGAAGATTTACTACCTTCTGCTTTTCCTCTTATGAGAAAAATTTCCCAACATTCACCATTTTGGGGTCAGCCGAGCTCCCAATGTTAACCTTTTCATATTAAGCAGATTGTTGGGCTCCTTTAGAAGTTTTAGACTTGAATTTCCTATCATGTTTATCAAATAATTCCTCCAGACTCACTAGCCCTTTAGGAATCTTGTTACCTTTTAGTTTGATTCACCCATCTTGATCCATCTCCTTTTTGACACCTTCCTCATTGGAAGATACACTCTCTCGAGGAAAATTGTCACTTCCTTAGAAATAGAATTGTTCAAAGTTATCCATGAGCTCAAGGAAAGAGAGAAAATTCTGGTCATCATTGAAAACTTGTCAGTTTCTCACATTATCTGGTACACTTGGTCTATGGATCATTTCAATGGTGAATTTATCCTGAGAGAAATCAGGATGAGGTATAAGCAAAGACCCTGAAATGGATAGGGAACAACCCTGGTGTTCTTTTCCCTAGGCACTGCCTCAATGGAGAAGGCATCGATAAACTCAATAGAGTCCCAAACCAGATTCCTAAAATGCTTTAATCTTCTATTCTTTACTTGAAAAAGGTTTCTGACTTGTTTAACAACCAATTCCGCATCTCCACGAGCCAGAATATTCTTCACATCTTTCTCTTTTGCCATGTTTAGTTGAAGGATGAGAGCTTCATATTCTGCTATATTATTGGTATTCTCAAACTGTAGTTTGAATGAGAAAGGATGAACCTCTCCTTCTGGAGATATCAATACCAAACTAGCCCCAAAACCAGCTGAGGAGCAACTTCCATCAAATTCCAAATTCTAAATGACATTAGGATCGTGAAGTACTTATTTGGGACATTCCCTTTCATCTTGAGACATAATCATATAGTTACCATGCCCAATATCTTCATAAGGTATTTGTGATTTGGGATCATCTATCTTTTGCACAATATACTTAGATTTCTTCTCAAGCAACATCTTTTTCATCTTCCCATTGATTGGTATAAGGGCATGTGACCAATCCATTTGAATTTCTCCTCCCACGTCCTTAAACAAGTTCTTACTCAACAGCATGCCGTACGAAGGAGGGATATCAGTTACTAGAATAGTAGCTAAAACCTTTTTCTTAGGGAAAGCAACAAAAGCTTCCTATGCATCTTTAATTCTTACAACCAAGGGCACCTCCCTACTCTCCATAGAATAACAAGAACCAATAGTGTATGTGAGAGTAAGACCCAAAGCATGAGACACTTTGGAAAGCATTACATTATCTGAAGCTTCCAATTCTATGACACAGTTGCTAAGTCTATGGCCTGTTATAAGGAGGGTCGCCTAAAATGGTTTGATATTCTCATTAGGTGAGGTGGCTGCAGCAACAAGGTTTGGTTGTGGTGTGGAATATGGAGTAGGAAAAGGATGTTTAGAAGTGTTAGAAAAAGTTTTGGAATGGGAATTGACAAAGTGGACCATTTTGGAAAAGGATTTTGGATGGGTTTGATAATACTTAGCCTTTGAAATTTGGATTTTTTGTCTTCTTAAGATGGTAGATGACATCAAAAGATACAAAGGTGGATGGGGAATCATCACTAGGAATCTTAGGTTTATCAGATTTTGAGGCTGGAGGAAAAGAAGTTTTAGAAGTAGGAGTAGAAGAAGAAGAATTAGTAAAACTGACCTTTTGCGTGGATGCAGTGGGAACAGGAGATCCTCTTCTTGCCACCATTGGTATAGCTATGGGATATTCTTTGGATTTTTTAGTAAGATGCATCACTTTCTCTTTCTTATTGGTCTGCTCTTAGGTCATAACAGTGTATGACTCACTATTCATCTCTGCCACTGCTTCATCATAATCATCCTCTTTATCAATGCCCTTAGTAGTAAGGAAATAAACTTGAGATCCCTCAAGTTCTTCCAATTCATCCTCAAATTCTTCTCCAAATTATTCAAATTCTTCATTAACCTCTTCATCAGGTTCTTAATTCTCATAAGTTGCATTGATAGGGGCCTTGATGGGTGGCCCCTCGATTTCCAACCTTATATGAGAAGAAGGCAAATAGTTCCTAGGTTGAAAAATCCTTCTTGGAACGTCTTGATAAGGAGCATGCTGAGCAAATTGTTTCTTGATGGCAATAAGGTCATTGGAAATATTTTTTACTAACAGATCTGCATTAGCTCCAGAATTCGAGGGAGAGGAAGAAGAAGCTTTATATTTGGAAGAATCTCTTTTCAACTTGCTAGACATGATCAAGTCATCTTCATCACTAACAGCTAATCTCTGGTCCTCATCCAATGTTGTAAGGTTGGCTCTCCTCAATGCATAGCTTACTTCAGGAAATTGAGTGTTTAAGAAAAAACATTTTTGAATTTGATCCATGGGCCAGGTGTCTTATGGGATCTTGTTAATAAGCTTATTGAACTTTGCCACAAATTCTCTCATGGGCTCTTGTGGTTCTTACTTGATTTGAAAAATCTGGGCTAGCAAAGCATGCACATCTTCTACAAGTTTGAAATGGTTCTCAAATCTTGTTCTCATCATGGTCCAATTGGTAATGGCCCCATCAGGAAGATGATAGAACAAATCTACCGCATTATATTGCAAAGTCTCTACAAAAATCCTCACTGAGACATCTTCATTCTAACCTTTGAGGACTCCATATGTAACTATGAAGGCAAAAATATGTTCATCAGGATGCACCTTGCCGTCACCTCTGAACTTGGGGAAGTTCTTCCTGTTAACCCTGGGTAACTCGTGTAAAGGTTGAGGGGGGAAAGAGGCCCAACACGGTGGCCCCAAGGTAATGGAACTGCCATCCTTGGAAAAACTGCTTGAAGAGGAACTGAAACACTAGCAAGAATCAAAGCATGAAGATTAGTTGGTTGTCAAATAAGGACTTTAATGAAAGCAATAGTCAAAGGATAGAAAGTCCCTCCTCTTTAATGGGAGAGGCTCCCTTATTGAATGTAAAAATACTATTCATAAATGTACAACGTTTAATTTCAAATAGGAACTTTGATATCATGAAAGTGTTTTAAATGACAGATTATCAATACAAAAGGACAAAAGAACTAAGGAATGGGAAAATGTAGAATAAAAATCTCAGGAAATATAGATAGCAAAATAATTCCTTCTAAATAAAAAACTAGGATAGTATAGAATATAATCATCCGCATTAAAAACATAAGATGTTATTTCACAGACACAATGTTCCAGAGATGACATCCACAAGAATACAAAGCTTCTTAATGAAAAATAGATTTATGATTCAATAATTTTTAATAGATAAGAAGGAATGAATGAGCACAGGTAGAAATAGAAAGGGAAACCTTCTTGTATTGATAGCTTTTGACTCTTTTACACTTTAAAAAATAATCAGAGTTCCAACCCCTTAGAATGGCATAGAGAGCTCATTATGTAGCTTACAAATTGGTTACATTTGGTAACCATTCATTTTAACTAAAAGATTAATTAAGAAAATGCATAATACAACGTCCTTAATTAATTACAAGGATTTCAGCACAAAAATAGAAGAAGAGAAAGAAAATCTTGAAGAAGGGACATCTGATTATGGCTGAGGAGGGCCCACCAATTTGAGGATCTGATATCTGATTTTTTTCAATGCTTATACTATTTCGATGCCTCTTGGAATTTTGGTGTTTAAGGTGGCATGTGTCCATGTTCCTAGACATTTCTCCATATATTTGTCAAATTTGGTATGCTCCAGGTATTCTTTATTGGCCTTGGAAATGGCAGATTGAAGAGAGAAAATGTCCTTAATCTTCTCTTTGGTAATTGACTCCTCTCTGAATAAGTCATCCTTGACCAATGTTCTGAACTGAGATTTGATTTCTTGAAGAGAGAAGGGAACACCTGAAATTTCATCTTAAAGTTGGAAATGGATATCTGTAATGGTAGATGAAACATAAATTTTAAAAGACTCTCCTTTTTTCCATACATTTTTAAATTCTCCCAGTGCTTCTTCCAAAACCTTCATCTTCCACTCGACACTGAAAATACATGCCTTTGACAAGTTATTCTTGGCATCATCAAATAAATTGTTGACCAACAAGATCTTCTCATCAGTTTGGCCTATTAGGCAAAGATATGTAATAAAACTACTCCAAAGCTTTAGCTCTTTATCTAGCTTTGATTGAGGAAGTGAGTCTCTACTTTAGATTAATCACCTTTTTGTTGGTCTTAAAGGCTTCCTCAATGAAATTCAATCCTACTATAATCATGCCATTAGCCATGGCCTGAACAACCTTCCCATAAGTAGAATACTTATGTATGTCTTTGATTCTCTGAAATTCATCCTAGCTGAGAATCATGGGGGCTGGAAGAGTAGCCAGTGGGGTAGGATCCAAAACCTTATCTTTGTTCAACAATGACTTGATAAAGTTGGAAAGAACTTGGTTATGTTCTTCCAACTCTTCTATGGTCTACTTGCCCTTCTCCACTCGTTCAATAACCTTTGTTACTATTTCCTAAAGGCTATGAACCTCACTTTTAGGAGTGGATTCTCCCATTGGGATTCTAGAAATCTCTAAATCAGAGACCAAAAGATCCTGCTTTGCCTTATCAACCTTGGGATTTGCAACTTCTAGGAATTCTATCCCTGAGAATCATTTACTAACCTTGAAGTGGTCTTGGCTCTCTTTGTTGGAGGGGGAGGGTCTGTACCCAACAGAGCTGCCACAACATCAAAATCTCACCCTTTTAGACGAGAAGAAGATTTTATCTTCTTGCTATCAACCAAGGACTACACCCAAGAAAAGGTAGAAGAAGAAGAGGAAGGAACAAGAGGCCCAATAGAAAGTGAACTTATGGCACTCAAAGTATTAACCACTATTTCCTCTAGTAGAGAAGTGCTTGAGACCTCAGGAACTTCCTTTGCAGAGGATTCTGCTATACTAGGAGGTTCAGTACTTAGAACCTCTTTTCCTTCTTTAGTAGTGATTTCAGGAGCTCATGCAGGATATGACACTTCACCATCATCACTTTCACTAAGAACAATAATGTTCTTTGGCCCTAAAGGAAATTCTGACCGCTGCGAAAGAGATTCTTCATCAATTGGTTCTTGCTTAAACTCTTTAATTTTCTTTTGATACACTTGAGTGGAAGAAGAAGGATTAGATGATTCAGGCTCTTTTATTGAAGAAGGTGGGGTTTGCTACGGTACCTTGGTAGTGGTTGTATGTGATTCCTTCCCTAGTGTGGAAGTATCTCTGGAAGAAGATCTACACTGATTCTTCTTGAGCTCACAAACTTTCTTGTTAAACCAAACCCTAGTTCTTATAAGAACAAGGGCAATAATCTCAACCAAATCATCTTTCTCTTTCTTGTACCAATCCAAGTTTTCTAAAGGAGTGTGTTTGATTGATATTTCATATTCAAAGGACTGTAAATCCTCATCATCATCCTTAAGCCCTTTAGTAACTTGGTAGAGATTGAGATCTGTAATTTGTTGCAGAGAGAGTTTGCCATAGTGCCTCATTCTGGCTTCAAAATCATCAACACAATCAGCCCAGTAATCCTTAGTGTCTGGCTTACGATGATAAATTATCCTGAGGTTTTGATCAATAAATTTTTTTAGATCAAAACAAGTCCTGGGTCTGAAGAAATGGACAGTGAGAGGAGCAATAGTTCTTTCTACCTTTTGGGCATCAACAACTGTTTTGCATGTATAATTTCCCAAGGAGATAGGGAAATGAAGACCAATGATCTTCTTGTCTCTGTAGGTTCTGTGTAGTTTATCAAGCTATCTACATACTTCAACTAGAGCCATGTTATCATTGCAAAACATGAGGAGCTTGAGGTGTGTACTTTCATAACCAACCAACCTTATGTATGAGAACCTTCTAAATTGGATGATGAAGACCCATACTTATCTATCAGAGTCATAGCTTCATTAGAAAATCTCCTGGAAGTGTCACCCTGCAAGAGTCTTACAATATACATGGTAAAAGCATCATTTACCCTTATGAAATTGTGATTTCTAGCTTTAAGGGTAAATTGAGGACAATACGTGTAGATAGGTTCATCCTTCTTGCCTTTTATGTAGGTCAAACCGAACCACTCCCGAGACGCAGCTAGGGTATACATGAGATGAGAAGTCATATAAAACTTCTTAGTCTTCTGAACACTTGACAATTGCTCAGTCAAATTCATACAAACAATTTTGGCCCAATTTATGTTCTACTTGCCCTCGCAGATGATGTTTATAAAGGGGCACATCCAGAAATGAAATTCATTGGTGTAGGGAAATCCCATGATATAGGTGAGAAAAATGATAAAATCAAACATCTCCTCATTGAAATCAACCCTGACTAATGCTTTGGAGATTTGGGACGCTCCCTACTTAGGGTTCTTTAACCATGATTTTTCCATTTGTGCCTTGTATTTTTCACTGTCTTGGTCAAACAGGGTCTAAGCTTGAGCAGGAGTGAGAAAAATGGAGTCTTCCATCTCTAGAATGCGTAGGGAAGCAACAATGGCAGCAACATCTAGTTTAGCAATTAATTCCACATGCACATTACTAAGTTCCTTAGTATCTGAGTTAAAATGGGCTCCACAGGTAAGCACGGTGTTGACACACTGCATAGAGATGGGAAAACAAGCCGCGTACGCAATTCCACTATCACTAATCATTTGGGCCATGGTGGCAGGGTTGGCGTATGTTATTCTACCCCAAAAATCTCTAAATTATAAGTGCCGAACCTCACTATCCCCAATATTTGGTACAAAGGTCTCGAGAGGTGACATATGCTTCTACCCTTGAAAATTGATCTTCATTTTTGCAATGGAAAGAGGAATGAATTTCCAACATCAAATTCGCGATGAAAATGTAAAGGGATTCAGGGAAACGAACAAATGACTTCAGTTGCAAGGATTCAGGCAAGAAAAAGTAGGTGAGCAATGTGAAAAGTGCATAGGTAGTAGTCCCTTTAAATAGTTGTTCAGGGGAGAGAAGGTCATTAATGAGTATTAAATACAACTTTCACTGACTTAAAAAGATGAGATGTGGGAAAAGCGGAAAAAACTAGCCTGGATGTTCCCTGGGACATTAGGGATACGAAGACACGATTCGTCTGATGCGGGTGATGCAGGGAATTGGCAAATAGAAAGTCCAAACACATTTGGGACATATGAGACAAATGTATGTGAAGAACCTGATGTAGGTGATCAGGGAAAAAGAAGTTTGGGCGAACTTGGGACAAATGGGCCAAAAAGTTCCGATAATGCCAAAAGACAAGGATTTGCGGGGAAATCGGTCGATCGGTAAACAAAAGGCCCAGAGGTACTTGGGACATGAGGGACAAAAATGTCCGATAGACCCGCAAATAGCCAAAATGACTCCAATAAATGTGAATTTTCACCATCTTTTCAAGTTTTCACTTCACTAGAACATTACTAAAGGGTGCCAACTCAAAATTTTCAAAATTCTAACTTTCAAAAGAGGGGAAATTTTGAGAGGACAACAAGTTAGAACCTTAAAGTCAAATTTAATGGAACATGTAACAAGTGGGGAAAATTTGGTCATAAAGAGTATGATTGTCGTGTGAAAGCTAAAAAATCTATTAAGAATACTAGAAATACTAAGCTAAATAGTCAAAAGAAAAATTAGAAGCAAAATCATGGAAATATTGTTGAACAATCTATTGCTTTTTATACAGCTCTCTTATCTTCAAATGAAACTGAATGGATCCTACGTACTGGTGACTCTAGGCACATGACCTATATTTCTGGTATCCTCTCATATGTTGTTAAATGTGAGGAAACCATATATCTAGGAGATAATTCCATCATTAGATCTGAAGGTTGTGGGAATGTTAAATTGGCAAATGGGGTAATTAGGAATGTCTTGTATGTTCCTCAGTTGAAAAATAATTTGATATCTTTCTCTCAGCTAACTAAAGAAAACTATAAAGTTGTTTTTCTACAATATAAATGGTATGTAAAAGATAAACTTAGTAATGTTATTACTTTTGGTGTAAAAAAATGGCTTATATATTTTTTATGGATCTGTGTCTGAATCTTGCTTTTCTTCCTCTTCTAGGAATGATATTCAACTCGGGCATGAAATATTAGGTCATGTAAATTTCAAAAGTTTATATGAAATGACTCACCTAAATCTTGTAATTGGTCTTCCTAAAATGAAATTTGATCATGAAACATGTGAAAGTTACTTGCATGGTAAGAAACATGTTGAACCTTTTCACAAACATCATGATCCAAATTCTTATCAGTTATTAGAGTTGATTTATAGTGATGTGAGAGGTCCTCTTGAAGTCCCTTCTCTCAGTGGTGATTTTTATATTGTTTCCTTTATTGGTTATTTCTTTAGGATGACTTGGTCTTATTTCATTAAGAAAATTTTTGATGTCTTGTCTAAATTTCAAGAATTTAAAGCCTTAGTAGAAAATTCTTCTAATATGAAAATAAAAAGAATTAGAACTGATAATGGAGGTGAGTATGTCAGTAAATTTTTTGATGAGTTTTGTGTTTCATGTGGGATTCAGCATGAGCTGATAACTCCCTATTCCCCACAGCAAAATGGCATTGCAGAAAGGAAAAATATGACCATATTAGGAAGGCTAGGACTATGATTCATGCGTTAAATGTGCCTAAGTTTTTATGGGAAAAATTTATGAACATTGTTGTCTATATTCTTAATATATTTCCTACTAAATCTAGTCATCAAGGTACTCCTCATGAAGTAGGGACAAAACAAAAACCGGATATCTCTCACTTAAGAATATTCAGTATTCCTTATTCTATATTCATTCCTAAAGTTAACAGGAAGAAGCTTGATCCAATATCCTTCTCTTGTATTTTTTTATGGTTATAGAACTAAATTATTAAGAGTCTATGACCCTTTCAAGCATGAAATAGCTGAAAACAAGAATGTTAATGTCTTAGAGAAAAGATTTTTTGGTGCTTCTTATGAACCCTCCTTTGTCTCTCTTGAGATAGAGCCTGATAATACTCATCCTAAAAATATGGAAATAAAATTTCAAGAGGTCAATTATCCTAATCTAAATATGATGGAGATTAAGGGGGGGTCATCTCCAAATTTATTGCATCCCAAGATTCCTAAATGCGCTCAAAAGAATTCTCATCCTATTAGTCTTAGAAATGTAACTCGTAGTCAACATTGTTATCATGCCTTAGTGACCCTTTATGAGATTGAACTACAATCTTTTGAAGAATCCTGTCAATATGATAGATGGATTCAGACTATAAATTATGTATACAATGCTTTGATTAAAATTAACACTTGGGAACTAGTCCCTCCTCCTTTTAAGTTAAGCATTTTAGGATCTAGGTGACTGTATAAAATCAAGTATAAATATATAGAAGAAATAGACAAATTAAAGGAAAGGTTAGTAGATCGTGGTTTCACTTAGAAACCTAGTCTTGACTATGTTGAAACTTTTTCTCTAGTAGCTAAAATGAGCACTGTTAGGATTATTCTTTCTTTGGCTGCCCAATATGGTTGAGAGATTCATCAAATGGATGTTGAAAATGAATTTCTTAATGGTGATCTAAAAGAACAAATATACATGCGTAATATTAAAGGTTTTAAAGAACTTGGTAAGGAACTATATGTTTATAAACTAAAAAAATATTTGTATGGTCTTAAACAAGCTCCTAGAGTTTGGTATGCTAAAATTAATAGTTTCTTTCAGGATCTTGGTTTCACTAACTGCTATTCTGATAATGATTTATTTGTTAAGTTTGAAAATAATAATATTATCATTATTGTCTTGTATGTTGATAACCTTTTGATTACTAGTACTGATAAAAATGTAATTTCTAAAATCAAAGAAAGATTAAAACAATGTTTTGAAAGGACTGATTTAGGTTTACTAAATCATTTTATAGGCATGGTTTTATTTCAAGATCATAAATCTATTATTGCATCTCAATATCAGTATGCTATGACTTTACTTAGAAGATTAAACATGATTAACTATAAACCTATTTCCATTCCTATTGAAGTTGGTGTGAAGTTAGATCCTAAACCTGCTTTTTCTATATTTGATCCTCCTATGTATAGACAAATAGTTTGTAGTCTAATTTATTTGACTATTACTAGACCTGATATTTCATATGAAGTAGGATTTGTTTCTAGATTCTTATGAGGATCATTAGAAAATGGAAAAAAGAATTCTGAAATATGTTAAATGAACAATCAATTATGGTTTTTTATTAGTCTTCTTGTGATGATACAAAATTATTTGAATCTTGTGATTCTGACCATGCTGGTGATGTTATATATATAAAATCTACTTTTGTATATGTTTTCAAGTTAGGTAGAGGTTCCATTACTTGGAGTAGCAAGAAGAAAGTAACAATGTATATCTCTTCTACTGAAGAAGAGTATAGAAGTGCTATGGAAGCTGCAAAGGAAGCTATGTGGCTAAAAAGATTATTGGATGAACTACATATGGGCGTAAAAGGAAGAAATATTATTCTATGTGACATACAGAGTTACATTGTTCTTGCAAAAAATCTAGTTCAACATCAAAGGAACAAACATATCGAGATTCACATGCACTTTATTTGAGAGAAAATCTTGAATGGTGATATTGATATCAATTTTTGTTTGACTGAAGAACAAGTTATAGACATCTTCACCAATCCTCTTTGTGTTGTGAATTTTTGCAAGTTTTGTGCCTTGTTGGGCCTATCAGAGTTTCCATTGAGGGGGAGTGTGCATGAAAATTCCACCTCTTAATGAATATTGTAAACTTCTAATACTTCCTCCATTTTGTATTAAGTAAACAATTTCAATATGTGAGTGTACTTGTAAATCCCAACAAAGAATTAGTTATGGATATTCCTTGGTTTATAAAAGGCTCCATAATATGATATAAGTCTTCATATATAAAATATATCTCCTAATAATTTTATATATGGGAAGATCTGTATGATTTCCCTCATTTACATGCTAGCCTGAATCATTGTTGATGATTTATGGATCTATAAATACTTTTGTAGAAAAAGGTAATTTGATATGTTTTTTTTTTCCCTAGGGCCCACTTAAAATTAAGGGGGAGTCTTGGGGTAATAATGTCAAGTGGGGATACCTTTTGGTTGACCACCACTTCATGAACCCCTTGTCTTAAAATTTATTTTAACAAAATTTATGAGTCACTCTTTCACAACAACAGTGATATAGTATGACCCTTTACCCATCCCATATATATAGCATGATCCCTCACGGGATTGGTAATGATTTCATATAGATGCTTGATCATATTGTATGATCATTAAACTATAAAACTGTGAGACCGAGGAGAGAAGTGGAAGTGCAGGGTAAAAGTGTTTAATAAATTCTTAATACAAGTAGTGCTTTATTTAAGTGGGGTTTTTTCCTCTAGGTTTCCCCGCTATAAATCTGGTGTCTTATGTCTCATTTACTCTACTATTCTTTAATTTCAGTTCATGATTTGTAATGCAAAATATAAACATCTTAATCTATGGTTAATTTAACTGCACATCATAATCTATAATCTTTGGTAATTTATTATGTGGATTTATAATTTGTTAATTATACATTCCCGTAATTTCCCTAACACTGCATATTCTACTAACTTGTGGATCAAGGGAATCAACAGTGTAGGGAATTAGGAAGAAATTGGTTAAATTTAGTGGTGCATGGTATTCTTTCAAACTTACAAACACTGAGGAAATAAGTCCTAAGAAAATAAGCGTAGGTTTTGAAGCACCGTGAATTTTTTTATTCATGAAGGAATCAAAGGGATCTATTGAGTTGAAAGCCATCGAACACTAGTTTAGTGTTTCGTGGGCTCACCAATTGTAATGTCCCACAGGTTTTCTCAAAAATAAAAAAATTAGAGTATCCATGAATCGAAAGGTTAGGCCCTTATCGGTGGCATGGAGGATTTCCGATCTTCAAAAAAGTATGGATGATTATGAGGGTACTCGGAACATAGAAAACATGAAAAGAAGAAGTAGAAGCTGCGAAACATAGGGAAAGGTGGTGAAGCCATGCTGAACTGGAAACAGACAGACAACCACCCTAAGCACCAAAATTTAATGACACCACTTGGTACAGTCTGATGGCATGCACTGGGATCAAGGACCATGCTAGAATTTATTTTGACATTTGGAGGTGACCATATCTATAGTACAGGTAAAATCAAATGATCGATCATAGGCAACCATACTCATTCAATACAAATATATTTCTCTCCTATAGATTTGTAGTTTTAGTTAAAAAAATTCCATGCTTTTAGACCTTAAAAGATATATTTTATGGAAACTGGCGGGCCTCTGTTCTGTGAAAGAAAATGATATTGTTTAATGTAATGCAATTGTGGTTTTCCTTCATGTGTTGCACATTGAATTTGAATTATCAACCCTTTTGTCTCTCTTTCTGTCTATATATCCATATTTTACAGATCTATGGGTTTGTTTTGGTTTCTCATATAATAGTTTGAACTGTGTCAATAAACCAAGTTTGAATCCTATTTTAGTTTGGTGCATCACCCTCTTTTAGTTTGCAACCTCTCTCCCTTTCCTTCTTAACCCTAGATCATTAAAAAAATATAGTTAGTATTAGTTTTGTTGCATTTTTAGTTGTGGCAGGCTAAGACAAGAGGAACCAACATTCTCTGGACATTGATCTCATTTTGTAGGTCCCACAACTACGGTAATCACCCCATGTTACCTAAAGTTATGAGTGTTCACCAAAGAACATTCAAGGACATAAATTTTGGTTTTCAAAGTTTCTATGAATGATAAACGAAGAAAATCTATTTAAGAGAAGAAATATTATAGAATTAGAAATCAAGTGAGTCTTACATAAAGAAAGGGGATAGGAAAAACAAATTATTTAACTAATCAAATGTAAATCTAAGGTGATTCAATATGTTCTACAAGATTAATTTGACAAAAACATGTGTTTTTGAATGATATTAAGGATGTTGAGAAGAAAACATCATGTTTCTTCAATAATTTATCGTACGAAGAAAAAAGAATAAATATATAAAGAGAATATTCATAGATACCATTCTAAAAATAGTTTCATATGAATAGAATAAAATTATAACAAAATAATATTTAGAGGAGATAAAAATGACACTATAGTTGATGGATCCTAATAAATCTCTAAGGATAGATAAATTTCAAGAAATGACATTTCAAAAGTTCTAGGATCTCACATGAAAATAATTTACAACTATGGTAAATGAATCAACAACCTAAAGATAAATCTAAGGGATTTTAATTTTACCTTTATTTCCTTAGATCTCAAAAACCTCATCTAGATTTAAGATTAAGATCCTTATATAGTATAGTGTATGATATAATTTCTAAAGTAATAGATAAATTATAAAATTCATACGTATAAAGTTCATATTATTTGAATTGGAAGGATTTTTTAACGATGGAATTTTTTTCTCATTATATCACGATGAATCATGAAATATTGGATACCTTGAAATAAGACAAAAATTGGGTCTGTTTATGAAACCGAACACTGTAAAATCTATGATATATTGAGATGGACCTATTAAGGAAAATTTATGAGAGCCTTTGGTTTTAGGGAAGAGTTAATTAGGTAATTAATGAATTGTGTAACTTGTATCTACTTATCTATTATTGTTAATGAGAGTCGTATTTTTCCAAACTTCTAAAGGGAATAATTAAGGGCTTCCTATCTCCTTTTATACTTTTATCATAGTGGCTGAAACTTTGGGGAAAGTACTTCAAAAGTGAGAGAAAAAGGAAAAATCTTTAGGGTAATATATTGGGATTGATATTCTTATACTAATCTACAAAATTTTAATGTAGGATGATTGAAACTAGGAAGGATTTATGTTTTCAAAGAATCATGAATAAATATGGGAAAACATTGAGATAAAATGTTAATATGGAGAAATATATTTCTCCATATTGATATTTTATCTCGATGCTTCTGCATATTTAATATAGGAAAACCCAAGAATTTTTGGTATAATATGATTGGAAAAATTCAATGCAGGCTTACAACATGGAGAGAGAAATGATTAAGATTGGAAGGTAGGATTATTTTGATAAAAATAATGTTACAATACATACATACATACATACGTACGTACGTACATACGTACATACATACATACATACATAAGTTTTATAGCTACCCAGATTTAAATGGTAGAAAGGATATATAAGGTCATCAAGTATTTTCTTTGGCATGGGAAAGAGGAGAGTAAAAAGATTTATCTAGTGAATTATTAAGAAATATGCAACCTGAAATCAACACAAGGGACTATGATTAATACTATAAACATGAAAAACATGGCCTTTGGGGCTAAGTTGATCTGAGACATATCAAGAGCAAGATAAGTTATGGAGAAAAACTCTCAGGGGAAAATATTTGTATAATGACAAGTTGGAGTGTATTTTCATGAAAATTAATCTTACTGTGGGTTTGCACATTTGGAACCTTATACCTGATCCATGAAAGATTATTCTAAGACTAATGTTATTTCTCCATTGTATAAATTATCTTGCATTTAAAAGGTTAAAGTTTTCAAATTCACAACTCACGTCTATGAAAACCACACAGACTATTCATAATATGTAGGTACATGTGTTTTAATCCGAGTGTTAAATTTTGGTGTCAGATATAAATGTGGATTGTTAATATATAGTGGGAATTTTATCTATGATTTTTTATAAATTAACTTTCCTTATGCATTCAAAATTACAACCACATCTTGCATTGGATCAATTTCAAAACTAATAATATATACTGACTATTCTAGTTGTAGTTTTGGTCATGTTGTTTAATGAATTTGTAAGGCATATAAAGAGAAACTTTCATCTCACCACTTATCATCCATATATTATTTCTACATAATATATAATTCATTTTCAAATCAGTCTAATATGACTCTTAGTGTGAATCTTATGTTATCTAAAAGCTTGGGTAATTTGATTTAATTGTTTCCTTTACAAATTTTAGAAGCTAGATTTTTACATTATGAGGACATCTACCTCATAGATAAATATATGGTTATGCAGTTATTGAATATACAAGTTATCTATATTAGTCTAGTTTGTCATGTATTTAATTACGAGATATTAAGAGAAGAATAATGTTTATATATTTTCAAAAATTTAACTTTACATATCTATGGTTTGCTTATACAGTGTTTAAAAAAATCTTAAGTAGGGTTTAAGCCCTATTAATTGTTCTTGAGTTATAAACCTTAGTTTATAATTAATTAAATAAAAATATATAAGAATTTTAGTTATTTAATATATACTCTACTTTATAAGGTTAATTGATTATTTAAAATCTATTTATAAATGCAGTGGGGTGCTTCATGAGAAGACACACCCACAAAAATATTTATATATGACCCTTGGGGTTGGGTGAATTTAATTCATAGGAAAATAATTTTGAAAATGTAAAAGGGAGAGAAGTGGGTGAAGAAGAGGGTAAATTACTAGACTGTAAAAATTTGTTTCGCACCTAATGGAAATCTATGTTTCTACTATGGTTTTTTTATCCTTCGCGGTTTTCTAATTAAGTATTGGTATTCTGTGTTATTTTCATTTATTATGTTGTGTGTTATTATTTAATTTACAATATTTAATAAACCTTGTAATGTTTGATTACTACTTTTGTTGAATGTTTTTCATTGATGTCAAAGCTTGATGGTATGTATGGATGATGGAATAGGTCAAAGATGTCATGTGGAGATTTTTGAGTGTGTCATTGATGTAAAAACATAAGTGCAATGATGTGTGAGACAGAATTTGAAGACAATGTGAAGACAAAGGTTCTTGTGAAGTTGTTCTTGAGAAGGTATGAGCATGGTAGCTTGGTGATATGAATGCACACATTTGTGAGAGGATGTATGACATGTTTTGAGCTTGGAAATATTATTTATAATACATGACCAGAGGTATGCAAGTCATTTCAAGGTCAGTTGAAGCATGAAGACTAAGATGTAGATGGAAAGTGAAGAAAAAATGGCCTAATGAGGTATGAGGACTAGTTTCCAAGGAAAGTATACATGTGTGAGAATTTTAAGAGGTGTAACATGTCATTTTAGGTGTGTACATAAAGTTTGAAGTCAAGGTTTGAATTAAAATGCATGAAAAGTGGTGTTTGTTGTCTAAACTTAGACCACTTCTTGATGTTTTCCTATCCTAATGAGGCATGATGATCATTTCTAGGGTGAGTATGCAACCACAAGTATGGATTAAGGATATTCATTTTGTTTTAGGTATGAGTATGATGTTTCAAGTCACAATTTTTAAGATTTAGAAAGATATTACATTTTTGTCATATTGAGTTCTGAAAATGAGGAATCCCAGCTCGAAGTGAACTTTCAGTCGCTTATTGGCACATGTAACCTCTGCATGAGAACCTAATCTCTTTTTGAAAGATATAGGACTAACCTAGAAAGGATTTCCTAACATTATTATTTTAATTGAGGTCCAAAGCTTTATGAACAATTTTTATAACCAAAATAGGTATAAAACCCTCCTAAAAGCTATCATGAAGTCGATAGGAGAGATATGGCTCAAACAGGTACATAGTGGATTGATTTGTCAAGTTTTATGATTGGTGTTGGGCATTATGTCTATGTATTTATCATTGATGTCAAATGTCATTGATGGCAAAGGAGTGTAGATGTCTCCATGAGGTGTCAATAAAATTCAATCTTTAAGGTTGATTGGTAGTGTCAGGTTTTGGTGTAGTTATTATGGTGTCTTGGCATGATATTGAGCATGGTACAAGCTATTATGGTCATAATATGAGTTCCAAATGCTGTTATGAGGCCTAAAATGGTCAAAGTGATGTCTAATATGTGTTAATGATTATGTAAGAGGTCGTCATGGTCATTTCAAGAGAATTATGTGTTGATTAAGGTCATTCTAGGCCTAGTATTAGACCTATGTCAAACAAGATGAGATAGCATGAGATATGGAGAAGGGTAGTGTTTTTTAAGCATGGTAGGTGTGATGTGACACTTCATATAAATTGTGGAAGGAATCCAAGGTCATTATTCAAAGGTTTGATGGATGTTCAAGATCCATTGAAGCAAGTTTCTTGTGAGAAAAACATGTTTGCATATACAACTCTTTGTGTTTAGATATATTTAGAGGTTTTATGGTATGGATGAGAGATGGGAAGAATAGAAGAGGTTTTTAATGGTGCTCTAGGTTATATTTTAGGTCAAAGCATTGAAGACAAAGAAATAAAATTGAGTTTTGGAAAAATTGAGTTCTCAAGTGTGTCAAAACCTTCTCGATAGGAATGTATGAATGCTCACCCAAACGTGTGGGTTTTGCATTGGAGTTTGAGGCTTTTAGGGATGATTTGGAATGAATTTTAGAATATTTTGCAAAAATAATGAACTAGTTTTGTCATTAATCTTTTATGAATAAGCATTAACAAGCTAAGGGATTCTAGAACCATCCTTAAACCATAACAACAAAAAATTAGAGAAAAAATGATGTGCATGACCATGAAATTGATTGAGAAATAAAATATTATGAATTATACATGTAGATGATTCCTCATAAGTCATTTTGGGGGTGGTTTCATGATCCAACTATTATGGTAAGGAAAATAAAAACCCTTGTTTGGAGTTTTAGGTCTAAGATGGAATTTTCATGAAGAGAAGTAAAATGTTACAAGAATTTTGGGAGGTTTGATAAATAGACATGGAAGGTTTTATAAAATTACAATGGAGAAAATTGAAGATACAGGTCCTCCAAGTTACCCTATTTCTTTTGGCCTTAAGGGCTAAAACCTAGTCATAATGGTTTGAGCTGAGTTATGATGTTTTGCATGTTGGAGAAATATGAAATGATATTAGAAAGAATGATGTGATGTATTTTATGCCATGGAGTGATCATGAAAGATGAACTTTGGCTTAATCCCTAATGGCCTAATCAACCTTATTTGGCTTGCCAAGAAGGTTAGTTGGATTAGATGTGCTAGTTTGTATTCTTCCATGTGACCTATACATGTTAGTAATTGGAAGTGTTTTTCAGATCCTAGGTGATGTGTTCAAATTTTTAGTTGCATTTGGAAGTGGTTTTGGAGATGTTATAGCATGGTTTCCTCAAGACTAGTTCTTGAGTCATTGTTTCTAGTTTGACCAGTTTCAGAGATGGATGAGTTTGAGTTTCTTATGCCATGTTTTGGAGGTTAAAGTGTTTTTTTAGATACTATAGTTCATTATTTTTCCATTTATGTGTAATTTGTGTCATGATGATGTGCTTATATATGATAAGTTTGTGGCTCTTGAGGACTGAATTTATGGGTGCTAGAGACCAAGTTTGAGGTGTTTGTTTCTTAGTGTGTTTCATGGTGTTAAGAGTTGATGCAAAGATTATTATGATTTCTAATGATGTATATAGGTTGTACTTAATGTTTGTGAATATTTTTGAGTATTAAAAAATATGATTTATTCCTTTGAAGCTCATATTTCGTTCATTAGAGGAGTAGGCTTATGTTCTAGGCCTAATTGAGATGCCTTGTGCTAGTGTGAATTATTTGAGCTATTGCCGACCCTTGAGGTATCTTAGAGTGATTTATATGATGTTTTATTTGTGTTTTCATGTTTCTCATGACTGACCTTAATGGTATTAGCCAACATGTGGCTGTTATATGAAAGTTTCATGTATATAAGTGAGTTATAATGATTCATTTGTGTTTGTGTTGATAATGCAGATGTGAGTGAGCTAGAGAAGCTGCAAGAAGAGTATAGAAGGATCAAGGGAAGAGTTGATAATATTAATGAATATTTGAGAATATTCTAGGAGTATCTATGCAATGTCACTATACCTAATTGGAAAATGGAGGAGAATATTTGAGAGAAGTAGGAGAAGAGGTTGTTTGATAGGGTTTGATGTGCATGGAGCTGAACTTGTGATCACAATCTATTGTAGGAGCAACAATACTTAAGTGATATTTATTTTCAAGTGGTTGAGTGGGTTCTTGATAACTTTAGGGAGTGATATCCTCCTTTTATAGTGGGTGTTATACTAAATAGGGGTGGGTGCTCCTTGTGAAATGGGTGCTTCACTAAATGAATCTTATGTGTAATATTCACGTAATTCCTCTTTTATGTGTAATATTAGTAGAATTTTCAGTGGGTTTTATTCCCCTTGAGGGTTCATCACAAACATATGGTGTTCATGTTTTCTATCTTGTCTCTTGCACTTGTAAATGGTTAATACACACTTAATAAGATCACATTATTTATGAATGTTAAATGCATGGTTGAATGATGAATGTATGTAATGGAAAATGAAGTAGAAGTTTTCTAATACTGATTCATCCCCCTCTCTCATTCCAAAATGCTTATAATAATTAGTATCAAAGTAAGGTCATCGTGAAGCAATTTTAACATCTTTAGGGAGATCATTAAAGCACATGTATGTATAGAAGTTCAGTTTAGGATGGAGTAACTCCTTTGGCTAGAGTTAGAACATGAAGTAAATCCTTATTTGTCGATATACGACTATCTATATTTTAGGTATATTATTTATTCTCCCTGTATCCATCCGTTTTTGATGAAAAGTATCATGAAGATGATAAATCATGCCTTAATACAAATTCTAAAGTTTGTTTCCCTAAAAGTGGAGATGATTGGGTCAATTTTGACACATTACTTATGACTAGGGAATATGGTTGAAATTCTAAAGGAAATAATCAAATTTATATGGACTGTTTAGATGAAGAAAGAGACGAAGTTGACTTCAAATTAGAACTTGAAAATTCCCTAGAATAAATAGAGCTACAAAAAAAGAAAAATCAGAAAATGAGGTCATTAAATAAGGACTATGAATAATTGATGTCTTCAATAGAAGAGACTAAGAAATGATTATAAGGGGTATGAAGAAATAAAAAGGGAGTTTGAACATCATCTTGAACAAACCACAACAAGTATAGAAGTAAGAGAGGAGGATTATTCCAAACTAAGTACAGATTTGAAGACCCTAAAGGAAGAGCTAGAACTAGCCTCAAATAGACTGAAGATGTATCAAAGGTTTGAGAAGAGCACAAGAAATTTAGATGATCTATTGAGTAGTAAAAAACACTCTAGTAATAAGAAAGGTTTGGGTTTCAAGGAAAAATCTAAAAAGGAGGAAATGCATGCTGAGTCTAGTCAAAGACTTGCTAAAACCATGGAGAATGTCAAATATTGCAAGAAAGTCATTAGAAAACCTAATGTATTTAGGTATAAAATAACTTTCAATGGCTATTGTTACAATTGCAATGGTTTTGGGCATAAAGCAAAAGAGTGTAGAAATATAGTTAGGAATGATCATCCACAGAGAGATAGTATAGATGATCAATCAAGAAACATCATTTGCTATAATTTCCATGAGAATGGTCACATACATAGATATTTTCTTCATGAACCACCAAGAAAGAGATGGATGAATGAAGGTAAGAATGATGTTGTGTGTGTAAATTGCAACAAAGTTGGACACATTGCTATATAATGCTACCAAGAGACACCTACACAAATTTTGAGAGATGGAGCATGTTGATGTAAGATCCCTATTGTTTGTTTCAATTAAACTCTATTGGGCATATTACATGGTACTATAGATGGAGAAAAGACACCTATAAGAGGAAGGAAGATGCAAAGTCTTATCATGTTGAGAAAGCAAAGGATGACTCTAAAGGTGTTTTCTCTAGTAATGATGGATCTAATGTTCAAAGAAGCATGTTTGCTGTTAAAGAACCCCAAGAAATTATGTTATCTTCTTAAGAAGATTATCTAGTGGATGATAGAGAAATAAAGGTAAATAATATAAGGGATTTGAAGCTCAAATTTTGTGACCTTTTCTATGAAGACATGGATGTTTGACATTGCTAGATACATTCAGGTGTATGGAGTGCCTCCATTAGGCTTCATAGATTCATCTTCCTATCTATTGAAGAATCCTGTTTTCTTGCCTTATCTATGATAGGAGTCCTAATATGAGTATACCAGTTGAATTTGAGAGTTAAATATATCCATATGTGTCTAAAGGGATATGTTGTGCATCTAGATGAATCATACCCATTCCTCTATGTTTTCATAAGAAGAAAAGTTTACATCGAGAGGATCTTGAATGGATGAAGTGAGTATAATGTTATAGGTGGGCTGTTATTAGTCACAAATGTCACATGATGGTACATATATGTGTAATAATGATGAAAAATTGGTGAAGATATGCAGTAGGTGGTTTGACTGCTTGAAGGTATATTTCTCTAAAGTTTAGAAAAGGTCTTTATCAAGTAGGTAATCATGTAACTATAGTGGGTCTCTAGAAAACATGATTCTAGAGGGTGTTGGGTCAATATTTCAAGGAAAAATAACAAGTACTATATAATATTAAGGTCTAGAGTTGTGTAAATAAGAAAAATATCGTTATAGGAATGAATATTTGATCAAATAATCAAGAACATGAAGTTTTGTTACATTATCCCAGTGGGAGCATGTCAATGTGCAAAGGAGAACAAGTTTGAGATGCTTTGAAACAAAGTATTAAGACTAAGACATATCTAAAAAAGTGTTTAGGTTATTGATCTATCAAATGTATGGTTTTTTTATTCATTGTTTTGTATCATTCATGAAGAAGTCTATGTGAATAGATTGATTTTTTGGTCTAAGTATAAAGGGTTCATGATTATTAAGGTCAAGTCCATGATGGCACAAGTATCAAAAGAGGTATGTCTTATGGTTTGATATTATTGAAAAAATGGTCTTACACATGAATGGGAGTATGGTTCAAAGGGGGAGATAGTTTCATAGATGGTCAAAGTATGGACACATCTTGTTGATGACTCTTGAAGGTTTGTGTGCTCCTAGATGAAAGTTGATGGATTGATGCATTGATTGACTATATGAGCATGTCCTTGGTACTTTAGACTGTATTTTAAGGCTAGTTAAAGGTTTTATTGATAGTTTAGATGTAATATAAGTTATAGAACTTGTATAGCCAGAGTGAAGCCAAATATAATGCATTAGTTCAGTGGTAGCTGATTTGCATGATGCATCTAGGATATGATAATATTAGGAGTGGTATTGTTTAGGTCTCATGATTCGTTATCTATCAAGAGTAGTCTGTAGAGATATCAGATGGTTTTAATAAGGTATGGATGTTGATTAATTGTTTCATAAACAAGGTTTGAGTTGATTAAAGATGAAGTAAAGAGGGTCTGGGCTCTGAGTGTGAGATGCTAGGATATTTGGTTGAATAAGACATGTTAACATGTCTATATGGAGATCAAAGAGGTATGAGCCATGTAAATTTTTGAAGATTAAAATCCAGTGAGATAAGTTGATAGAGTAAGGACTGAAACAAAGGATGAACATATCATCTTAGGGAGTCATGCATGTTCCCATCAGGTCTATGGATCATTTGTTGTCAATGAGTGAGTGGAAAAACCAAGGAGATTGCAAGCAAGTAAGTTTGTGTTTAAGGATTATTATTTTTGTCTCTTTTCTAGTTGTTTTCATGTTGATTTTTCATCTACCCTTTTTCATAGATGTCAAAGAGGGAGAGTTGAATTAGGAAAATGAAAAATAGGGTCTTGTAGGTGTCTTGCATTTGTGGTTTCCATAAATGTTTTTAAAGGTGGTTTTCATAAATGACAAAGGAAGATATTGTTGGGAATTGTGTCTGTATAGTTTTCATTGATGTAAAATATTATTGATGGAAAAGGGAGTTTAGGTTTCTTCATGAGGTGTTAATCAAAGTCAATCTTGAAGGTTGATTAGTAGTGTCAGGTTTTAGAACAGTTATTCTGGTGTCTTGGCATGGTCTTGAGCATGGTGTAAGCTAGTACAACCATGATATGAGTTCCAAAGGTTGGTATGAGGCCTAACATGGCTATATTGATTTCTAAGAGGTTATAATGAGTCTATAAGAGGTCATCATGGTCAATTCATGAAAATTATGTGTTGAATAAAGTCATTCTAGGCTTATTCCTAGACCTAGGTAAAACAAGATGAGATAGTGGCATGCGATATGGAGTAGGTCCGTCTTATTTAAGCATTTTAGGTGTGTTGTGACACTACACTTGAAGTGTGGAAGGAATCTAAGGTCATTATTAAGAGGTTTAATTCATTTTCAAGGTCCATTGATGGAAGTTTCTTGAGAAAAAGGCATGTTTGCATATGTAAGTCTTAGTTTTTGGAGAAACTCAAAGTTTTAATGGTATGAATGAGAGTTGTAAAGCATGTGTGAGGTTTTTATGGTACCCTGGATCAAATTTCAGGACAAATCATTGAAGACAAAGTAAGAAAATTTAGTTTTGGCAAAGACGAGTTCTTTAGAATGCAATAAGCAGTTCAATAGGAATGTTTAACTTATTAGCTACACATGTGGGTTATGCATGGGAGTTTAAGGATTTTAGGGATGATTTGGAATGGAGTATAAAATATTATTTAAAAATAATGAATAAGTTTTATCATCAGTATTTTACGAACAATCATTAACAAACTAAAGAGGTTTAAAACCCTCCTAAAAACCCAACAACATAACAATAAATAAAAAATAATGTGTATATCCATGAAATTGATTGGTAAATTTTTTTTTATGACTCATACATGTAGACGACTCCTCATACGTAATTTTTGTGGTGGTTTTGATCTAGTTGTTTTGGTAAGGCAGAGTAAAACCATTATGTTTAAGAGATTTACAGTTTAAGGTCTGAGATGGAAGTTTCATGAAGAGATGTGATTTTTATAGGAATATTAGGATGTGTGATAGATATCCATGGAAATTTTTAGACATGTACAATAGATTAAATTTAAGATACAGGTCCTCCAATTCACCCTACTGCTTTTGGCCTTAAGGGTTGAAACCTAGTCATGATGGGTTGAGGTGATTTTTGATGTTTTTCATGTTGGAGTAGTATGATATGAGATTTAATAGCATATAGGAGTATGATGTGATGTATTTTAGGCCTTGGAGTGATCAGGAAAGATTAATTTTAGATTAATCCCTGATGGCCTAATCAACCCTATTTGGCTTGCTAAGAAGGTTAGTTGGATCATATGTGTTAGTGTGTATTCTTAAATGTGACATATGCATGTTAATGCTTGGAGGTTTTTTTTCAGATCCCAAGATATTTTTTCCAAGTGTTGGTTTTTCTTTAAAGTGGTTTTGGAGATGTTAGAGCATGGTTTCCTCAATATTGGTTCTTTAGTCATCGATACTAGTTTGACCAATTTTAGAGATGCATGAGTTTGAGTGCCTTGTGCCTTGTGCTAGAGGTTGAAGTGTGTTGATTTAGATAGTAAACATCATGATATTTACATAGATGTTCCATTTGTGTCATGATGAGGTTTTAAAAGATGATAATTTTTCTGCTCTTCAGGATTGAATTTTTGGGTGCTAGAGACCTAATTTGAGGTGCTTGTTTCTTGGTATAATTCAAGTGTTGAGAGTTGATGCAGAGAATATTATGATTTTTTACGGAGTCTAGATGTTTTCCTTTAGTTGTATTAATATTTTTGATTGTTTACAAATATTTTTTATGCCCTCATTGATAGTTCATTAGTTAGGGGAGTAGGCTTATGTTTTAGTCCTAATTGAGATGTCTTGTGCTAGTTTGAGATGTTTTAGCTATTGACGACCATTGAGGTATCTTGGAGTGATTTATATGAGTCTGTAGTTGTGATTTCATGTTGCATATGACCAAAATTAATTATATTATCTGACATGTGGTTTTTATAAGGAAGTCTCATGCATATAAGTAAGTTATAATGACTCATTTATGCTTGTGTTGATAACGGGGATGTGAGAGAGCTAGATAAGGTGGAAGAATAGTATATAAGGGTCAAGGAAAGAGTTGAAAATATGAATGAATAATTTATATGAGTTAAGGAGTAGGTATGCAAGATCATTATACCTAATCAGAAAATGGAGGAGTAAATTTGAGTGAAGTAGGAGAAGAGGTTGTTTGATAGGGTTTGATGTGCATGAAGCTGAACTTTACATCACAATATCTTGTAGGAGTAACAATACTTAAGTTATATTTATTTTCATGTGGTTGAGTTGGTTCTTGATCACATTAGGGGGTGTTATCTTCCTTGTATAGTGGGTGTTATACTAAATAGGTGTGGGTGTTCCTTGTGAAGTGGGTGCTTCACTAAATGAATCTTATGTGATGTGTAATATTCATGAAAGTCCTTTATTAGGAGTAATATTAGTAGAATTTTTATTGGGTTTTATTCCCCATTAGTTTTTCCCACATACATATGGTGTTCATGTGTTCTATTTTGTATCTTGCACTTGGAGACGGTTGATACATAATAAGCTTACATTGTTTATGGATGTTGAATGGATGGTTGAATGATGAACGTATGTAATGGAAAATGAAGTAATTTTTTTTAGGACTGATTCACCTCCCCCCTCATTCCATTATTATTCTAACAATTGGTTCATTTAGTACATTCTCCCAACTATCTCCACGTGGTATTGGTTTTTCATATGAGTAAGTGGAACCCATAGAAAAAACCATTTTCCAAAGATTTTTTTGTAGATATTATTTTTTGCATTATATAAAGTCAATGAATGGATGTTTTAGGATGGTTTTTACCCATAATACATGTATATGATGATTTATATACAAGTTTCAGTCATTAAGTGGTCATACCAAGTTAATCATGTGTTATTGGTTTTTGGGGATAGTTTGACATTTTTTGGTGATCTTAGAACAATGACGTTCTTGATCCCTTATCCCATGATTTGAAGTGTCTAATGGACATGGTTATGTTTTTAAGGTAATTTAGTATCTATATACATGTTTCATTTGTCATGGATGAGTGATTCAGAGTGGTACAAGCTTCGTTCTTAAAGAATGGTTTCTTGGTAGTTTGGTAGTTCTTATTCTCAAGAAGGTTTCATGGTCAGAATCCATGGTGAAAAGTTTTCCAAGAATGGAAAAGGTTAGTGAAGGTAATGGAAAATTATTTTGAAATATTTTTGAGCTTTAGATGTGTTCATGCAATTTAATTTTCTTTGCTATGTGGAAAAACCTAGTGCAAGTTGGTCTTCTTGGGACCTAAAGCAGTAAATAGCCTAATGGAGCTATTGGAGACATAAAAAATCTCATGGTGAGATTAATTAATGTTTATCAGATGTTTTTTTATACATGTGCATATCTAAAATAAGATATGTTTTGTGTATTTTTCTGACCTATGTGTTTGTTTGTTCTCGAGACATGTATATATGTAAGGAAGCTTATGCCTATTTGAGTAGTTGAGAAAATGTGTATGAGCAAGCCATAACTTCTTGAGAGAGGTGTAAGAGGTCTTATACACCATAATACATGTGTTTACATATAATATATGATGGTATTCATCTTTAAAATATTTTCTTCACTCCCATGTCAAGGAAAAGGAAGATGATGAGCGAAGTATAACAAGCAATTTTGAGAGTGTCTAAGAGAAAAGAAACAGGGTTATGAATACCATTTGATGATTGAGATTAGAATATGTTCATGAATCTTGAGAGAATGATAAATTGATTAATACATTAAAGATAGAGAGAATACAAAGAAGAGGAGAACATAAGATAGAGAAGAGTAAAGAATACCATCATTTGTTGAGATAATAATAAGAAGAATATGGAAAACATTTTTCTTGATTGAGTTGGTACTTGGTCAAGTGGTGTTCGATTTGGTGTTGAGTTATTTAAGGATATTTTTATTTCTAAATTTTTTGTGCTCCTTATGGAGTTGTTTCTTCACTAAATATTGTGGATTTATATCTTCCTTGCAAGTGGGTGCTTTCTAAAGTCAAGTTTTTGCTTGAAACATTAGGCGTTGATGCTCCTTGTGGAGTTGGTGCTTCACTAAATATTGATTTTTGTTAATAACACAAAGATCAGTGGGTTTCATTTACTTCAATGGTTTCCCACATATATGTTTTGTTCTATTTTTCTTTGCGTTCATGTGAATGGTTGTTTCATGCATAATTATCTCACAATGGTTAATGTGTGTTGAATGGTTCATTTAAGTTAATATAACTAAATTAAATGGTTTAAAGACATTGATTCACCCCCCTCTCAGTTAGTGTGCTTCCAACAATTGGTATCATAGTATGGTCCTTTTGAACAAGTTTAATAGATTGAAAGAGATCCTAGAAGCACATGATAGCTAGTCAAGTTCAAGGAGGGTTTTCCAAAAATAAGGCTACTCTCCTCAACGAGACTAATTATGAATGTTGTAGCATCAAAATGAAGACATATCTAATGTTATTAGGCTATGACATATGGAAATAAGTGGTTATTGGATACATTATACCCCCTATACCACTAACCGATGCAATAAGCAAGAAGGCTTATGAAAGTCATTCTATAGAAATGAATTCTATATTATGTGGTATTTTAGAGGATTCTTTTGTGAAGGTCATAAATTGGGATATAGCTAAAGGAATTTAGGATAAATTTTAGAATATTTATGAAGGAGACTCCAAGGTCAAGTTCGCTAAGTTACAAACCTATTGAAGATAGTTTGAGAGCCTAAGAATGAAGGAAGATGAGAAAATTGATGCTTATCTATTGAGAGTTGATGAAGTGGTTAATATCATAAAAGGTTTAGGAGACAAATGTAAGATTCAATAGTTTTCCAAAAGGTATTGAGGTCCTTGACACCCAAGTTTGATTCTAAGGTATCTGTTGTAGAAGAATCCAAGGATTTAAGAACATTGTAGATGGATGAGCTTCATGGGATATTGAAAACATATGAGTTGAGAAAAAATGCTAGAAGACATCCCAAGAAGATTCTTCTTTCAAGGATGAAAATAAGGCACGAGGTAAGAAGGTAAAAGATAATTCTGATTCAAATATTGATGATGAAAATTTAGAAGCCATGTTTTTTAGAAAGATAAGGAGAGGCTCAAGTAAGTACAAAGGTAAATTTCCATTTAAGTGTTTCAACTATGGTAAGATTGGTCATTTTGCATCTAAATATCCTAATAAGAATAATGATGAGAATGAAGAACATGATGAACATCATAATGAGGACAATAAGTTGCATAAACATGACAAGAGAAGTTTTAAGAAGGATGATGGAAAGAAAGGATCATTCAATAACAAGAATAATTTATATTCAAAATAAGATAACGACACCCCCTATGATGTCAGTGATAATAGTTCATTTTATAGTGAATATGACCATGTCAAGCATGAAAACAATGAAGTCCTATCCATGGCCAAGGAATCAGGTAGTTCAAAATTTGAATGTCTAAATGAAGATTGAGAAGATGAAGAGGAAAAAGTGAACCTAGAAGCAAAGATGTTAAGTGACCTAGATGAACTAAAGATACAAAGAAAGAAGCATCAAAAATTGAAGTATTTCATCAAAGATTATGAAAAAAATCAGTAACATGGCTAATATGCATGATGAGATCATCAAGCAATTGGAAAATTAGGTTGAATTTGTGATAAAAAATATCAATGCTAAAGAAGAATAATACATCAGGTATGAATTAGAAATAAAGTCCTTAAAAGTATAACTAAAGTAGGAAAACACCATGTTGAATACCTTTGAAAATTTTGAAAAGAGGACTAAGGCTTGAAATGACATGATGAGCAGACAAAAATCTGTAAATGATAATACATGTATAGGATTCAAAGAAGATCAAAAGGAGGAAGATATTACTAGAATGACTAGTCATGAATCAACTCAAGCTAAAGAGAGAAATAAGGTCAACTTCAAGAGTAACATGAATACTTATCCTATTATAAAACCAAATACCATGACCTATGCAAGTTAATTCAATGGTTACTATTTCTCATATAGTCAGTTTGGTCATATATAAAGAGAGTGTAAAATAACCTCAAAGAATGAGTACTCATGGGATTATGAAAGTTTATATAAAGGATATTGTTATTCATACAATGAATATAGACATAGGGCTGTGAATTGTAGAGTTGATCAATCATGGAGAAATAGAATGAATGCTCACTTAAATAATAGAAGGAGAATTATGTGTTATACCTATCATCAAAATGGTCATATTGCAATATTATTTCATCATGAATCTCTAATAAATAACAAGAAGGTTGATGCTCCTAGAGTTCAAGACAAGAATATATACACCATGAAGTCAGATCGTGTAGATAAGGAGAAGGAGAAACTAATTACAGTCAAATTGAGTCCTGATCAGTTTGCAAGGAAATGTAGAGTATTTTCTATGGAAGAGAATAGGCTAGATGTTGAAGAGTTCCAAGAGTGTATGTTATTATCTCAGATAGAGGATAAGGAAGATGATGTTGACATCAATCTAGAAATGCCAATCAAGACTAAGAGGATTATAAATAAATACTATCAGCCTTATGATTGCAAGGTGATGGAGATATGGGAATCTCATGAATTCTTAGTGTTATAGAGCAATATGAAATTGGGTTGTCTCTATTAGGCTTCATAAAGACATTATTCACTAAGTTAAATCACCATGAAGATTTGTTGCAGGGATGATATCATGATATGAAGACTTGAGGAATTCAAGGACAATAAAAGTTGTGTTACAAGGTATGTGATGACTTGATCATACAAATAACATTCATGGAGTTATGTTACAAGGTGTTAAGTATCAAGAATGTGTGTAAATAATTAATAGGTAGGTAGAAAAAATGAAGAGTGTGGTGTGCATTTCTATGCTTAGGATTGTGTCTTGTGGCCTAATATAGGTCTGTGACACTTGAGAGAAAGTGATTGGTTTGTAAGACCAATATGATTTATCAAGCCATATAGCCTATATGGTTATGCTTGATATGAAGAAAAATGTGATTCCATAGGAGTACTATTCAGGATTTTGATCAGAAATTGGGACAAATTTCATAAAGGAAGGATCATATAGGTTAGATATGGGTTTGAAGAACACAATTAAATCATTGAAAAACTAGTATGTATGAGTTGTTCATTGTTGAGTTGAGTGTTTTCTTATTGCATAGAGGATCTGACATATGACTTTATGGTATTATCTTTCATATCATGAAGAATGAGGTAGAAATGATCTGAGAGGTCATAGTGAAGTAGAACATAAATGATTCTTACTCTACATGGAGGATTATATTTTTCCCTTAGAATAATATCATTGGTTGCAGGACTGATCTAGCTAAGTTTTATCTCCATAGAGGTCTGATAAAGACATAAGTGCTTATTATTCTCTGTGTGTCTCAAGAGGAGAACATGGGCATAGGGTGATCTAGTTTGATCTATGAGTTAATGAATCAAGGTATGTAAGTTTTCTTGTGTTGTTTGTATGATCATATCTAGAGTTATTTTATGCATAGTTTGAGCATACATGTGATGAACCCATTTTATGAACACAATGGAAGAGTCATTGATACTATTTTGAGAGTGTTTATGGTAGTTTCATCGAGGGAAATTTGGTAAGGTTTGCATAAAATCAATTGGTATCTAGCAGTAATTAAAGGATTCAAAAATTAAGGGGGAGCTAAATAGGAGGATCTTTTAACTTCATAAGAAGGTAAGTAGTTCCAAGAAGATATGTAGAGTCATGAAGAAAAGTTGAAAAATGTTAACAGAGTTGTTGGTATATGAAAGCTAAGAACAAATTGTTCATTATTTCTAACAATTTGTAGCAGTTCATGTTGAGGTTTGTCTTTTAGTATCATGGAATATGTTGAGTTGAGCTTGATCTATGTTAAGAAGTGGTATTGGTATGACATGGTCTGAGAGTCATAATGATTCATATGTTGAGATCAAGCTATGGAGACAAAAGGGGAGTCCCTAATTATTCAATTGGTGTCAAGAATATGGTGGCCTAGTTCTTGATCAAAGGTTTGATTCATGTCAGAGTATTATTTTGATCCGAGTTCATTTGAAGTAAGGGGGAGAATGTTTTTGTAATGCTTGTATGATGCTTGTATCATAAATGTTGAGCTTTTGTTCTGGAAGGTATGCATGAAGATATGGGAACATGTCATGTTTGGTTGATGCTTCCAAGTTTGGTTGATGTTTCCAATCATTGTTTCCAAGTATGATGAGTTCTAGATATGATATCAAAGGAGGAGAATAAAGAATATGCATGTATATTTAAGAAAATATCTTATTTTTATAGAATGTTCATATTTGAGAGAAATAGTGTGGTTAGCATATAATGTTTGTGAGGAGAATCATTTACTCAAGGGGAACTTTGTAGCCCTATATTGTGATGTGTTAAGACAGTGATTAAAAGCATGGTGCACTTAAAAATTTATCTACACAACTGATATGAGTCTAAGGTGAATTTTTGTCAAATAATTAGTGTCAACATTTCATTGTGTTAGTGACATTTCGATCTAAGAATCAAAATGGAAGTTTGTTTATATCATGCTTGTTGAGATTTTGTTACAAAAGGAGTGTTTTAGAAGTCTTCAGTCTCCTTTTTCTTTAATTTCAAAGGGAAGGAGTGTTCTAAAAGGGGGAGAATGATATCCTAGTGTTCATATTTGAGAGTGGTTACCATAGTGTTTCTAAGTATGGTTATCATCAATGAAAAATTTGGAGATTGCTGAATGATTTTCATTAATGTCAAAGATTGGCATGGTTTATGTCATAGGTCAATGATATCATGCACATCTTGTTTATTGTGTCATTGATGTCAAAATATAAGTGAAATGATGTGTGAAGGTTGATTTGCAATGTGAGAGAAGGAATTTGAAGACAATGTAAAGACAAAGGTTCTTGTGAAGATGTCCTTGAGAAGGTATAAGCATGGTATCTTGGTGAGATGAGTGAACATAGATTTGAGAGGATGTATGAAAGTATTTGAGCTTGGAAACATTATTTATAATTCGTGAACAAAAGTATGCAAGTCAGTTTGAAGGCCAATTGAATTATGGAAACCAAGATGTTAAAGGAAAAGTGAAGAAAACATGGCCTAATGAGGTATGAGGATCAATTCCCAAGGAAACTATGCATGTTTCAGCATTTTCAGAGGTGTAACATTTCATTTTGGGTGTGTTCATGAAGTTTGAAGTCAAGCTTAAAGGAAAATGCATGAAATTTGGGTTTTGTGGTCTACACCTAGACTACTTGTTGAGGTCTTCCTATCCTAATGAGGAATGATAATAATTTTTCAATGCTCGTATGAAAATTAAAGCATGGATAAATTTTAGGAATGTTGTTTTAGGTACGAGGATTAAGTTTTAGGTCATGGTTTGGAAGATTTAACAAGATATTACATTTTTGGTCATATCGAGTTCTAAAAATGAAGAATCATAGCTCAAAGTTCACTTTTAGTTTCTCATTGTCACGTGTAACCTATGCATGGGAACCTAATATCCTTGGGAGAAATATAGGAGTGACCTTGAAAGAATTTCCTAGAATTATTTTTAGAATTAAGGTCTAGAGATTTCTGAACAATCGTTAACACCAAAACAAATTTAAAACCTCCTAAAACCTTAGCATGAAGTCGATATGAGATATATGTTAGGATAATTAATTATGCATTGTATAATTAATTGTTAGTATTTAATTATTGTTGTTATATGGTTTTATTAAACCATATTTTTCTTATTGTATTCACGGATATAATTGTTATGTTGTTATAACAATTATATCATTATTCATTTGTGCTTCTCATATGATATTTTGGAAGCTTATGTATTTAGGCATATTGTTGCACATGTGCAACATATTTATTTGTTTGTATATTGTTGTCCAATATGTATAAATATTGTAGCACTCCATTGTAATGGTTGATTAATTTTACATTAATAAAATATATAGGATTTTGTCCCTGTTTGTGAAATTACATTTGGTTTCAGAGCAGGTTGAAGGATATTGGAGGATTGTAGCAGAGTTTGAGGAGCATTGGAGAACCTTGTGCAAGCAAAAGAGAGTCAGAGTTGCCTCGGCAACTTTTCAACCCCATCCCCTGTAATACCACCATCAAATTCCTCAAAACTACCATCAAATTCCTCAAAATCACCTTTATTCATTTCAATTAAGGTTGAGGAGGATAGAATTCACTAAGGAAGAGATTACAAGCTCAAAGTAAGGAATAAAAATGATCTACAGGCACCATACACACTCAAAACTGCCTTCATTCTTGCCAAAACCACCTATTATTTTTTCTCTTTGCTGGATTTTTTGCTCAAAACCCGCCTTTCCAAAACAATGGTTTTTTGAAGAGGTATGGTTTTACAATTTGGAAGTGTTTAATTACATTTTGCTCTCCACGTATAATTGTTTAGCATAGCCGCCCAAGTGGCTAGCATAACTTTTGTAAGACACTTCCCATCAAGAGAGGTCAAGGGGTCAAATCCCCCACCCTCACCCAATACCAAATTTGGCAAAAAAATTAGAGGAATCGCTATCGTTAGCGAAAAATTTAAATTTAGTTATAACTAACTTAATCTAGCGAGAAAAACCCTATTTCAAGGAAAAATTTATTTATTCCTCCAATCTACATATTTTTGCATTGTGAGCACTTTTTGCCAAATGAGGGCTACCTAAAAACTTCATTTTGAGATAGTTTTGTATGGTTTTTTTGCTCAGCAAGCTGTATTGGGCTCCACAAGCCACCAGTGCATGTAAAACAAAAACATTTGCCTGCCATTCATTTTTTTTCTATTTTTTTTGAATATAATTGCATGTTTGAGTATATTGTACTAATTTGTAGGTTGTCATAGTCAACTACAAACTTTGTAACTACTTAGAAATTGGCAGAATATTGTACTCAAAATAAATAAAAATTGGTTCTATAACACTCACAAAATCCTAGATCTCATTCACAACATTCGGTATATACAGTGCCTCTGGGAAGCACTTACGGCTAAAGCCATCATGACTACTACTGCATTAAAAACCTAATATAGCTATAACAACATCTTCTGAGCATCGACCCTTTAAATCGACAGGGAGTAATAAGGTCACAGTGCACACACTATGAGCCATCCCATCCGTCTGTGAACGATTGCATGACATAAATCCAAACTGAGAAATTATCCAAGCATATAGCAAAGTTACACTCGTGTATGAGGATACTTCTTTGAGCCGGTGTCAATAATCACACAGACCCCTCTCAGTATTATCTTGGTACTATGTATTGAATTCTTTCACGTACGTTAATGCCTCTTTCACATAGCACTGGGTATATAGAAAGGGTGAGCTTCTTCCACGTACCACTGGGTATACCAGAAGGTCGTGTATATAGAAAGGTTTGGTATATTAGACTAAAAGTATATAGATTAAGAGACCTTACACTTGAAGTGATAAGAGCCAAACCCTATTAGTGATCTCTGCAAAATGGGCACCAATGCCCCCAATTTTTTTCTCCCGGATTCACAGCTACTTAGAGGAAACAACTATTTTGCATGGAAGACAAAAATGAAGACATAACTTGAGTTTGAATAAATATAGCCTGTTGTGACTGGTACTTTGACCATATCAACTGCTGATACTACACAACAGAGGTAGTTTGATAGAGTAGATCAGAAAGCCAAACTCATCATCTTGTTTGGAGTGTCTGATGATGTGTAACCCCACATTCGTGATGCCACAATAGCCAAAGAAGCATGGGATAAGCTAAGCACATTATATGAGGCCAAGAACAAGAATGTTATACTGAATTTGTAGAGTCAGTTACACACATTGAAGTTCAAACAGAATGAGAAAATCAAATCTTTCTTAAGAAGAGTTGTAGAGTTAAGGGTTTCACTTCTAGCCTTCGGAGAAGTGATCTCAAATGATGCTCTCATTCCCATTGTTCTGAGAGCACCCCCCTCTTCTTACCACATTTTTTTTACAACACTAAACTTGTTAGATACGACCGTTAATTTTGAAAAATTGGTAAACTTACTGCAATAAGAGGAAGCCATAAATAATAAGGATGATGAAGAGAAGAAGATGATTTCTTCACATCAAAAATGTAAAGGAAAAGGTAAAGGAAAACCTAATTCCTATCAAAAATCCCAAAATCAAAACCAGTGTCAAGGGGACAGACAATAGAAGAAGCAATGTCCAATCTGTAAAAGAGGACATGACCTGCAAGATTGCTGGTATAATACTTACAAGAAAGGTGATGAGGCAAAAATATGTCTGATTAATGTATAATATAAGATCTCATCTTACTCTCCTTTTGATTAAGTTTTATTACATTGTGTGACTTTTAGTTGATCGGATATGAGTTAGAATGTAACTATCTGATCTTTTGATTGATTGTGATCCTAACGCTAAAAGCTCTAAAATTCCTAACATAGTGTGTGTTTAAATTCAATTTTGTAATAAAGCAGGTCTAATCAGTCAAGGAAAAGAAGAATGTGGAGTCTCAGTTATGTTTTCTGATAACATATGTCCCTACATAGCTTAGTTTTGGAGCTTCCAAGCTAGTTTCAGAACTCCATCACACAGTCATCTTTAAGTTTTAGAACTTTGGGACTTAGTTCTAGAACTCTAATATTTAGTTCCAGGAATTTTTGGACTTAGTTTCAGAACTCCTGGGGATAGCTCTGGAACACTCATAGGTTTTGGTTCTTAACAATTTCCTATGGTTCCAAAACTTCTCAAAAGTTCTGGAACTGATGGGACTTATCTATTTTAAACCACATCCAGAAAATTTTGCATCTACGACCCCTTCAATCATAAAGGCCAAGAAGATTTCTAAATGGAAGATCTAGGGAGATTTATCCTACAACTATCTAATCAAACACACAATCTGACTTAGTATCTATTTTGGGCATGATTTGATTTCATCATAATCATTGAGACAACTGTGATTGAAAAATGTATATAAAAGGCAGATCTGCAATAGATAGAAAATAGAAGATAGAGATATAGAATGAGATATATATAGAACATAGAAAAGAAATAGAATAAGTACTCAAATCTAATATGTTTTGTAATACTAAATGTTTTTCATCAATAAAATACCCATTCTGATTTGAGAGAATTATAAGTTTTTAAAATCCTAATTGAAGGAGGAGCAAGGGTTCACTCCCCCAAGGACCAGGATATTCATTTATTTGGTATTTATATTTCTTCAACAAATAGCTTGGATATGTTAATTGTGTATTACTTTAGTTCTTTCAATTAAACTCTATTGTATCCTTGTTCATGCAGGTGTTTTAGATACATCTTTATATTTCTTGTAAAAAATTTCAAGCATTTTAATTTGAGTGTGTTTACTTTTCAGAAGTAAGAGTGTGTTTATTTTTCCAACAGGAACTATGTTTCCATTCTCCAACATCAAGTGTGTTTCCTTTTAGCAAGCTTTTAGTGTGTTTTACTTTTAGCAAGTTTTCATAGTTTGATTTGAATAAGGTCTTACTAAGAAGTCCTTAAGACATTAAAGAGATCCCCCAGAAAATATAAAAATAGCTACAGTCTAACTACTAGATCAGTTAAAGTACTCTTGTTGCATATAGCTTTAGGCACACCCCTAGGTTTGATATGACATCAACAAAAAGTTGATTAAATGAAGTTAATGATGATGCACCCATCAATTTTGGCTGCCATTTCTGGGGAACCACCAGTTGGAATTTTCTAATTAAGTGTTAGCAAGAGCAACAAAAAATACACCTAGCAGTTGAATAATCTTATCTACTATATCACGAAATATATGAGTAGACTAAGAGACTCACAGGGTAGATTCCTTCGAAAAAAAAATTCACAATAATTCATAACATCCTCTAGTCAAAGTAAGGAAATTGATCAAGAATTTGAAGCACCACCATCCCTTGTCAGACAAGAAAAAAAATTGCCATTTTTTGAATTCTTAGATTAGTCACTGGAAGGGAGTAGAAATTTTAAGAGAAGGCTTATTACCCAAGATCCATTAAAGGTAAGTTTTGATTCTCAATTGAGTAGTCAACCTCCTACTCCTGATTTTTCACCTTCCCCAAGGCATACAACTTACCACATTGATTGGGAGAAAATTTAAAAAATATTTTTGAAATGGCATGAGAAGCTGAGAGAGCACCTGATAGGACCTTTACCTATCTAATCCAATTCAGAGATGATGACACATCAATGAAAAATATCTCACCTGCACATTTAACCACCTTCAGAGGGATGTCATCTGAAGATAGCCTGACCAATTTCTTTGTTTGAATTCAAGGTACTATGTCAGACCTATGATTATAAAATAGATGATAAAAAACTCAAACTATTTCCATCCACTTTGAAGGATGCAACAATGAGGTGGTTCATGGGATTAACATCCAACCAACTTGGAAAATCAAGCCTGGTATGCTCAGGGACATCAACAACCCTGGGCTGGTAAAGGAAATCCTTATGCTTGGTCATAACCTAGATGGAACCCAAATTATTCCCAATGAATAACATATCCAAATCAGAATCAATAGGCCATCATGGGATCCCCTACATAGAATTCACAAACTGAGAATGTAGTCCAAACACAAATGCCAACACAACTAGTAGAAAACCATAGAAATAAACAAATAACTCCTGTTTATGGAATAGAACTAGAAAAATTAGTTGATTTACATGTTATGGATTGTAAGGATATTCAAACTAGATTTGGGAAAATCATTAACAGTCCACCAATTATAATCACTAAAATGATAGAAGAAAATTAAAACCCTAGTACTGTTGTTCCAAAAGAGGATATAGAAAGAAAATAAAAGGAACCAGACAGCAACACTACTGAGACTCCATTTCCTAAGAGATTCAAATAAGATATAGAAATCAAAGAGTCTGAATTGGTATAAGAACTAAGGACATTGAATATTGAAATACCACTGTTAAAAGTAATTAAAGATATTCCAGAATTGAACAAATTAATCAAAATGTTATGCATGACAAAGCCTGGAAGAAAGAAATAGTATCCCAAGACTATCAAAGTAGATGGGAAACTTGTTGATTTATTAGTAGGAAGGCTATTACTTCTAAAATATGGAGATCCTGAAAGTCCTGTTATTTCTTTCTCTATAGGAAATAAGGATGTACATAATGTTTTGATAGATTTGGGATCTTGCTATCAATGTGATGATAGTGGATACTCTGAAAACATTACCATTAACATGTATACAACCTACTAATATGATATTACAGATGGTATGATCAGTCTGTAGCAAAACCAGAAGGAATTATTGAAGACGTGGTGGTTATGGTAGATTCATGGGAATATCTAGTTGAATTTCTTATATTTTAACCAAAAGGTAAAACATTGGGTTATCCCATTATTTTGGGTAGACCATGGTTAGCTATAGTTGTCTACTTTGGTAGTTTGTAGGTCAGGTGATATGAAAATATCGAATAGTAATAGCTCTAAACAAATTTCCTTATATCCTACTTCACAACATTTTACTGACAATCATGAACAATTGTGGGTTGATTCTCCTGAAACTAATAAGAAAAATTTGCCTTCTTTGGCTATGATCACATTATAAGATCATGTAAGAGAAGTAGAAGAGATGATTAATCCACCATTGGATGAGAACCTATTGTCTTCTGTGTAATCAGGAATAGTTCTGGAACTCGTGAACTTGGTTATGGAACCCAAAAACTTAGTTCTAGAACCCGTGAACTTAGTTCCATGAAACATGTGAACTTAGCTCTAGAAACTGTGGCTATACGTTTCGGAATAACCACCATAGTTAGTTCAGGAACCATGACAATAGCAGTTGTCTTTGATTGAAAATGAATTCACTCCGAAGGAATGAGATTTCTCGTGATGAGAGGATGAATAAGTAGCTTCAGTTTCAAGTACATCAGAAAGTGGTGAAGAATTTTTGGCAAGTAGCAGTGACGAGGAATTTGGCATGCAAAGAGATAAGTATCAGAATTCTCATTACTGTCCTTTTTTCAGTATTCTATCTCAAGGAAATTTTAGAGATGTTGTTACATACGATATGTTTTTACCACATGCATGTCCATTATATAATTTAATGAAACCCTTTCCAAAAATCAGTTCATCACATATTGGAACCAAACATGTTGAAATTCAACCAGGTAAAACTTTAAACATCAATAGCTGGTTGAAGGAGGATGAAGAAGCTAAATTGTTTGATGTTCTAAAAAATCATACCAAATATTTTGCTTGGGATTACATATATATGATTGAGATTCATCCAAAAATTTGCACTCATCACATCTATACTGAAAACACTAAACCAATTAGGCAGCCTCAAAGAAGGATTAACCTAGATTTAAGGGATATAATCAAACAAGAAATTGAAAAACTATTACAAGTAGGTTTCATCTACCCTATCTCAGATAGCCAGTGGGTATCTCCTCTTGTGATTGTTCCAAAAAAAAAACATAAAATGGAGAATATGTGTTGACTATAGGGAACTAAACAAAGCCACAATGAGAGATTATTTTCTCTTACCATTCATAGATCAAGTCCTAGATAAGCTTTCAGGTAAAAAATACTTTTATTTCTTGGATGTCTTTAGTGGGTACAATCAGATCAGAGTTGCTGCTGAGGATCAAGATAAAACTACATTTACATGTCCTTAGGGAACCTTTTCCTATAGAGTGTTACCATTTGGTTTATGCAATGCTCCTGCAACTTTCCAGAGAGTTGTATTTGCAATCTTTACTGATCTAACAAATGATTATGTTGAAGTATATATGGATGAATTCACTGTACATGGAGATACATTTGAAGATGCTTTGAGAAATTTGGATAGAGTATTAACAAGATGTGAAAAACACAAACTATCTCTTAGTGATGAAAAATGTTTGATGATGGTGGATGAGGGAATTGTCATTAGGACACCATATTTCACAAAAAAGAATTCAATTGGATCAAAATGAAATTAGGATCATTTCAGATTTACCTATCCCTCAAACTCCCACAGATATCAAATCATTTCGAGGACATGTTGGGTACTATAGACAATTTATAAAAGATTTCCTTTAAATTGTTGCACCCATGTTTAATTTTATAACTAAGGACTGTGAATTTATTTGGGATGAAAAGTACCAACATGCTTTTGAATAAATTAAAAACAAACTAATCAATGCCCCAATATTGAGAGGTCCTAATTGGGAAAATCCATTTCATATCCAAAAAGATGCCTCAAATTATTCCATTGGTGCAGTATTGGGACAGAAAGATGAAGAAAGAAAGATATATGCCATTTACTATCTTAGCAATAATATTACTCCCACTTAAAAGAATTACACCACTAGTGAAAATGAATTTCTTCCTGTAATTTATGCAATCAATAAATTCAGACATTTTATTACAGGGTACAAGATATTTATATACACAGATCATTTAACAATTAAGTATTTAATGAACAAACCAGTGGTTGGAGGAAGATTCATCAGATGGTTGTTAATTTTGCAAGAATTTGATATTACCATTGTGGAAAATACAGAGTAAATTTAATGTGGTAGCTGAATTTTTGTCAAGACTAACCACCACAGGGGAACAAGATCTAGTTAAGGATAGCTTTCCAGATGAATTTTTATTTACAATCTCAACAAGTACACCATGGTTTGCTGATATGGAAAATTATCTTGTAACAGGGAAGTTCCCTCCTTCTTTCACTAAGAAACAAATAAATAAGTTAATTAAAACCAGTACACAATTCAAATGGTTAAATGGAATTCTATTTAAGTGTGGTCTTGATTTTGTCTTACACAGGTGTGTAAGAGAGGATGAAATCTTTGACATCCTCAAAGCATGTCATGATGAACCAAGTGGAGGACACCATTCAGTGAAAAATACATAGCTCAAAATATACTTGGACACTAGTTATTATTGGCCATCTATGTACAAGGATGTGAAAATATATATCAAGAGATGTGAACCTTGTCAAAGGATGGGACAACCAACTTTCACCAATGGAATGCCTATTTAGCCTTAAGTTATGGTTGAACCATTTAAGAGATGGGGATTGGATTTTGTTGGTCCCTTTAATCCTACTTCACAAGGAAAATAATATATTCTTGTATATACTTACTATGTGACAAAATGGGCAGAAGTGCGGGCATTGACAAATGCCATTCAAGGAAGCATTTTTTAATTTCCTTTGAAACATAATTATGATCAAGTTTGGAGCACCAAGGAGCATAATTTCATATTAGGAACCACAATTCATGTCTAATATGATCCAATATTTCACAAGGTATTACCAAATCAATCATAGGAAGTCATCTCCTTACCATCCACAGTCAAATGGACAAGCTGAAGAAATAAACAGAGAATTGGAGAACATTTTTACCAAAACGGTTGAAGTTGGGAGAAAATATTGGGAAAAGAGACTACTTAAAGTCTATCTGGGCTTATAATACAACTTGGAAAACTACAACAGGGTTTTCACCATATGAATTAGTCTATGGGGAAAAGCCCTTATTGCCTATAGAATTTGAACTTCAGGCATTGAGGATAATAGTAAAGGTGGGAATTGAGTTGAATGCAGTTTAAAAAGAAAGAATCATTCAACTTAATGAGTTGGATGAATTAAGGTTGGAAGCACTTCAACAGACAGAGATGATTCAAGAGCAAAGGAAGCAATGGCATGACATACATATCAAGAAAATTACAATTCAAAGTAGGATACTGGGCATTACTATTTGACTCTAAGTACCAACAATTCAAGGGAAAATTGAGAACCAGATGGTTGGAACCCTATCAGATTGATCAGATTTTTTATAATGGTTCTATTCAGTTACTTCCATTGGTGGCAGCAATAGAACACTCTTGGTCAATGGACATAGGCTGAAACTCTATAGGAAGCCTCCCACTAAGAATGAATTTTTGAGGAAGATTGAAGTAGACAAAGAATTTGATCATATGGAAGAACTTATTTCTTCCAAAAATGATCAAATAATTAGATGATAGATCTATAATAAACGGAAGAAGATGAAAACCAAAAAATGGTGTTTTCTTCCCCAAAAAAATAAAATAAAAAATAAAAATAATATATATATATATATATTTATCTCAAGGTCAATTGAAAACCAGCAAATGGTAGTCAATCTCTTTTTGGCTAGTTTAAATAAAGGAATTCTTTTGAATTCTAGTTGTCATATCTAATCATGTTTTGTTCTACTTGTAGGAATGATGAGTCATCATGGTAATTATGTCTTTTAACTTATTTAGGGTTGATTAAATGCTTGCATGTGTGATGTGACTTAATTTAAAAGTAGGTATGATGAGTCATCTATTTATACATTATGATTACAAGTGTGTAATCATGAAATTGATTTGGATGGAATAAGTGGCACCATGGTTATCATTATTAATCATTATTGCAAACATCAAGTGAAATAAAGATTACAAAAATATCTTGAGGAAGGAGCAGTGAATTAAGTTTGTATTCCGCAGCAAAGAACAAAGAATTAAGAGGTTTTGCAGATAAAAATAGAGGTTCCACAGCCAAGTCATTTAGTTCCGCAACTAAGAAGAAGGCCTACAACCGATTCACACAAAATAAAGAGAGACAGAACTCAAGCTGATATGGGGATTAACAAGAAATTAGAACCAGAGGATGATTCCCAACTACTCGTAAACGAAGACGTAGCATCCATCTTTGAGCATGCAGGATGGATTGAATTTCTGAAGAAAATTTCAAAACATAATGACAAATTGGTAAGAGAATTCGTCATAAACCTCAAACAGTCTAGAACAAAGGTGAGAAATGTATTTATTCCTTTTTCTATAAATAATGTAACTAATGTGTCTAGAGTGCCCATTGTTCAAGTCCCACAACCTTCCAAGGGGACTTTGAAAGAACGGGTTAAAGTCTTACTGCAAGAAGGAGCTGAACCCCAGTACATCTATAATACAAAGAAAATCATAAAAGGGGTTAGAAGGGCCAATTTGGCCAAACCTTTTACAGGGTAGCATTTTGGATGATAAAATATTTAACCTATGACGATCAATTTTGGTCTGTGGGAAAAGAAGTCTTAAAAAGGCTTATATATCTGAAGTATGGAGCCACCAAACCTGAATATATAATAAACCTCTCAGGGTTTCTTTTTTATTCCATTCAGACCATGGCTCAGAGATATTCTTGGGGTGTTGGGAAAATTAGGCATCATGGTCTAATTCATTTGATATGCCAGCACCATTTCCTGTCAAACAAGAATGGAGAAGAAATTTGGGACAAGTTTCTTGGCAAGTTCAAGAAAAACCCTCATATTATCAAAAGGAAAATTCTAGCCCCATTCTCTCCTTCAGCTAATCTGGAAATTGATGCCCCTATAGAAGGATAGAGGGAAATGGAAAGAGAAAACATTTCAAGAAAAAGGTCGGTGAGGAAGATAAAAACAACAGAGCCTTTTGTACCTATGAAGGAAATTCCTTCTTCCACAGCAGCTTCAGAAGAGCCAATATCTGTCTCTAACGTTGATAGCTCACCCACATAAGAATAAGAAAGAACATTAAGAATAAGTTCTAGAGGGAAATTCACTACTAGGCATGTTGAAATTCCCCAGATAAGAAAAATTCATAAGAGGTTAAGGGGAACTCCATAAGGAAGGAGTGAGTAGGAAAGGATGGAAGAGGAAGCTACTGACATTTTGGGCAGCATGGCCATGACTCCACTTGAGCCAAGTCATGCTGAAATAGACAGAGGAGAAGAGAGATTTGAAGATCAATATTTTCAGGAGTTGGCTGAACCATCAGCAATGCCACATGAAGAAGAATAGTTGGCATCCATGATAAGAAAAGGAAAAATTCCTTTAATAGAGGAATAATGCCAAAATCCTCAAATAATTTTAGAGGAAGAGGAAAGACAACAAGTTAAACAGGCTATGTTCTTGTTTAGAATAGAGATCATTGTTAGAGAAAAAGATGAGGAATTGGACTTCCTCAAACTTAAATTGGAACAAAGGGAAACACTCATTGATGAGATACCAACTCAACTTGCAGCCAGGACTGAGGAGTTATCAGTAACCAAGAAGCAGCTGAGAGAGAAAGAGAAAGAATTCTAGACTTCCGGGAAATAGAGTGATGTGTCTACAGCCTCGGCACAGATTGATTTGACCTATTTTCCACTTAAACAACAATGGGATGATATTTGTAGAGAGCTCAGAGAAGCCAAAACATCAAATGAGGAATTAAAGACCAAGATGGAAGAAGAGATGAAGGAAAGAAAGGAATGGGAAGAAAAAATTTATAAGGAGGAAGGAAATAAATATAAATGTCTCACCAAAATTCATATGGTCTGTATTATGAGTGAGAAATTGCTTTCTTATAGGAGGCCTTCTCCTACATATAGTGTGTTTTTGGAAGATCAGTTCATTCGCTGGTAGCTGGCAAGAATTGCATGTGGGCTTCCACATGAACTACAAGATGAATCTAAATTCATGGCAGCTTATTCTCTATCCAGCCCTAATCAGAAAAATCTCCTGTGTGAATTTTATCTTTACAATTATATGTTAGAGAAAAACATAGGATTTATGATTAACTTGTATGTAGGGGAGAGCCAGCTTAATGCATTTGTCTCTTTTACAAAACTAGATTACATGGAAGGAAAGGGAATCTAAATTTTTATTGAAATCTAGCTCAATAGGCCTCTACATGAGAGCTCATTATGGTAAACCTTCTTCCCTCCTCACAAATATTAGAACTCATGGCTTTAAGAGGAGATTCAAGACACATTACCCTGTCATTCTACAAAAGAGTATTGATGCCTTCACCTCCTATGAGGAGGAAAACTTTGAAGATATTTATGAAGGATCGTCAAAGGTGAGAACTCCTTACTGTTTCTTTGAAAACAAGGGAAGTAATTTCCCCTACAAATTTGATATGGAGTTTAGATAGGGCCAAAGCATTATGCACAATAATTCCCAAGTCAATCAAACCTATGACCAAATATGTATGGGAATGCGAACAAGGCCACCTCTACTTATCACCCACATGTCTCCTTGGCAGAACAGAGAACCTCAAGACCCTACTGAATTTGAAAAGTGGGAGAGGAAAATAGAAAAATGAGTTGGGTACAGTACATCTGAGCTTAAGCATTGGAAAATCTAGTTTCAACCATTTGATTTGAGCAATCAAATGGAATGCAGAACATATGATCCCACTTATAAAGAATGAGTTTGTAAAGGGACTTAAACATAAGTAAGTTTGGGGGAAATGATGAGGCCAAAATATGTCTGATTAATGTATAATATATGATCTCATCTTACTCTCCTTTTGATTAAGTTTGATTGCATTGTGTGACTTTCAGTTGATCTGATATGAGTTAGGATGTAACTGTCTATCTTTTGATTGATTGTGATCTTAATGTTAAAAGATCTGAAATTCCTGACATAGTATGTGTTTAAATTTAGTTTTGTAATAAGGTAGGTATAACCAGTCAAGGAAATGAAGTAGGTGGCATTTAGTATGTTTTTTATATCATCTTTTCCCACAAATCTTAGTTCTGGAACTTCCAAGCTAGTTCCAAAACTCCATCACATAGTCATCATTAAGTTTCAGAACTCTACGACTTAGTTCTAGAACTCTAGTATTTAGTTTCGGAACTCCTGGGGACAGCTCTAGAACTCTCACAGGTTTTGATTCTTAACAATTACCTATGGTTTTGGAACTTCTCCAAAGTTTCAGAACCGATGGGAGTTATCTATTTTAAATCACATCTAGAGATTTTGTATCTACAACCCTTTCAATCATAAAGGACATGAAGATTTCTGAATGTAGGTCTAGGGAGATGTATCCTAAAAATATCTGATCAACCACCATCTGACTTAGCATATATTCTGGGCATGATTCAATTTCATTAGAATCATTGAGACAACTGTGATTGTAAAATGTATATAAAGGCAGACCTGCAATAGATAGAAAATAGAAGATAGAGATATAGAATGAGATAGATATAGAGGAGAGAAAATAAATAGACTAAGTACCCAGATCCAGTATGTTTTGTAATACTGAATGTTTTTATCAATAAAATAGCCATTATGATTTCAGAGAATTCTGAGTTTTTAAAATCCTGATTCAAGGAGGAGTAAGGGCTCATTCCCCCAAGGACTAGGATATTCGTTTATTTGATATTTATATTTCTTAATCAAATAGTTTAAATCTGTTAATTTTGTATTGCTTTAGTTCTTTCAGTTAAACTCTGTTGTATACTTGTTCCTGCAAGTGTTTAGATAAATATTTATATTTCTTGAAATTATTTTCAAGCATTTTAATTTGAGTGTGTTTATTTCCAAAAGCAAGTGTGTTTACTTTCAGAAGCAAGTGTGTTTGTTTTCCAATAACAAGTGTGTTTCCTTTCAGCAAGATTTTAGTGTGTTTTACTTTCAACAAGTTTTGATATTTTGATTTGAATAAGGTTTTACCAAGAAGTCCTTAAGAAATTAAAGAGATCACTTAAAAAATATAAAAATAGCTACAATCAACTACTAGATCGGTTAAAGTACTCTTGTTGCATATAGCTTTAGACACACCCCTGGTTTGATATGACATCAACAAGAAGTTAATTAAATGAAGGGAATGACGACACCCATCAAAATGTTCATCAAGTAACTCTGGACCTCCACAACAATCTCACAAGGTACATTCTAACTACAATCAAGGGAAGAAAAAGGGGAACTGGAAAAGAAGACCGCATCAACAAGAAAATATTGTTGAACAACAACAATAGTCAGACAATGAAGACTAATTTTTCACTGATCGATCAAGTGAACCATCCATGTCATCTAGTGATGTTTGGTATGTTGATTCATGGGCCACTTAACACATGACTGGTCACAGAGACTAGTTTATGTCAATGAGGGACACACCATCAAAAAATCATGTTTCCTTAGGAGATGATTCTTCATATATAGTTTAGGGGATTGGGAACATTTCTCTACCCCTTGGTTCATACAACTCTAGACTATCAAATGTCTTAGATGTCCCTGAGTTGACAAAGAATTTTCTTTCAGTCAGTCAACTCCTTGATCATAACCCAAAAATTGACTTTGATAGTCATTCTGACAAGAAAACATATTTAATTCGAGATAAATCACAAGGCTCAAAAATAGTTGCTAAATCCTCCAATGTGGGATGCATGTTCCAACTTGATTTTTTTCATAGAGACGATCAAGCACTTATGGCTAAGAACTCCACCTCAGCACAATTATGGCATTGGAGACTTGTTTATGTAAGTTTCAAGTATCTCGAGACACTTCACCGGCATAATATGGTACATGGGATGTCATCTCTGCAAAAGGATACATACAAGTGTCCTTACTGCCTAGTAGGAAAACAACACAGAACTTCATTTCAGAAGAGTACATTTCAAGCTCATGGAAAAATTGACCTAGTTCATACCAATCTTTGCGGTCTGATGCAACCAATTCATTCTGGGTTCCAGTACTTCATGCTATGTATTGACGACTATTCAAGGAAAATGTGGATTTTTTGTCTTTGCAAGAAAATTGAAGCATTTGAAACCTTCAAAACGTTCAAAGTAGTAGTTGAGAATGCAACTGGTCATCACATCAAAACTCTCCACTCAGATTGAGGGGGGGAATTCACCAGTGTCGAGTTCAAAGACTACCTACAAACTCATGGGATTCGTCGAAAAATTCCTCCTCCACACACACCACAAAAAAATGGTGTTGTTGAGAGAAGAAATTGTACTATCATGGAAATGGTGTGATGCATGATCGATGACTATGGACTTCCAAAGACATTCTAGGCAGAAGAAGCAAAGACAACAGTGTATTTTTTAAATAGAGTGCCTAAAGTTTCTCTTGAAGGAGTAACACCACAAGAAGCATGGTCAAAGTGGAAACCATCTATTGCACACCTTAGAGTATTTGGGTACAAAGCAAGCATGCACATACCCAAGCAGAACAGAAAGAAATTAGACATGAAGTCATAGAAACTAATCTTCATTGGGTAGAATAAAGAGACTCTTGGGTATAGATTAATGGATCCTAAGACCAGAAAAGTCTACACTAGTAGAGATGTTGAGTTTTTTAGAAGAAGGAAGTAGAGACTCCTCCTTAAGACTCACCAAATGTAGATTTTTCACTAGTTGTAAAAATTGAATCTGATGTTTCCCAAAAAGATGAAAGTGATTATGGGGATGATGGTGTTGATCAGATAGAACCATGACCCACGGGAACAGTTCAACGTATGCCCAAGTGGTGTACTAGCACATTACGAGATGTAAGAATGGATGCTCTTATGGATACATCCACCCCTGGATCATATACTTGCAGTAAAACAAGAGAAGAAGTTAACTTTGCTTTGATGAGTAGAGTTATTAAATCTGATGAGCCCTCTATAATCAAGGAATCCCTACAGTCAAAATCTTGGAAAGATGCAATGGATTTTGAATATCAATCAGTGATGAAGAATAACACTTGGCAGCTTGTCAACCTTCCACCTGGGAAGAAACCCATTAGATACAGATGGATATTTAAAACAAAGTACAAAGCAGATGGGACAATGGACAAGTATAAAGTAAGACTAGTAGCAAAGGGGTATGCACAAAAAGAAGGCATTGACTACAAGGAGACATTTTCTCCCATATCTAAGATCAAAATGATCAAGATAATCTTTGCTCTAGCTTCTCAGTTTGGATGGAAATTCCATCAGATGGATGTAAAAAGTTCCTTCATAAATGGATATTTACAAGAAGAAGTCTACATGACTCAACCTGAGGGATATGTAGTACCTGGTCAAGAAGAAAAGGTATGTAGACTCAAGAAATCTCTGTATGGCCTTAAAAAGACACCTCGAGCATGGTACATCAAGATTGATGAACATCTCGTACAACATGGATTTGTTATAAATCCATATGATCCCAATCTTTATCTCAAAAATTAAGGGGGGAGATTGTGATTGTTGTTGTCTATGTCAATGATCTAGTCATCAATGGCAGTTGAGTGAAGATGATCAACGCAATGAATAAAGATCTTAATTGATCATTCAGCATGAAAGATCTCAAGTTAATGCATTATTGTCTTGGATTGGAAGTATGGTAGAAAGAGAATCACATCTTTGTTTCTAAAATGAAATACACCAAGACAATGCTCGAGAAACTTAGGATGATGAATTTCACACTAATTGCTACACCTATGGAGAAAATATTACAGTTATCTCGTTTAGATCCATCTTCTAAGGTAAATGCCACTTTCTATTGGTAGTTGATTGGGAGTCTCATTTACCTAATCTACACTAGACCAAATATCAGCTTTACAGTGAGCTATCTATCCAGGTTCATGCCGGAAGCCAAAGTTTCTCATTGGAAAGCAACAAGGCACATTTTGAGATATCTCAAAGGATCAATGGATCTTGGTCTAGAATACAAGAAGAACGACAACTTCTTCTTGACTGGATATTTGGATTCATATCATGCAGGTAACATTGAAGATAGAAAATCCACTTCTAGATTTGTAGTCTGTATGGGATCTAGACCAATATCATGGGGAAGCAAGAAACAACACTTCATTTCTCACTCTTCCACAAAATCCGAGTATCATTTTGTAGTAGAAGTTGTCTGTGAAGTGATATGGCTACGTCGCATACTAGAAGGACTTGGAATACCACATGATAAACTGACCACCATGTATGTTGACAATGAAGGTGTTCTCAAACTTGTTTGTAATCCAATGTTTCATGAAAGAACAAAGCACATTGAGGTACAAGTTCATTTCATACACGAGCATGTGTTGAACCAAAACATCCAGCTTCAATTTTTTCTAACATATGAATAAAGAGCAGATATCTTCACAAAGTCACTTGCACGTGACAAGTTTGAGTTGTTTAGATATTTCTTCTCCTCATCCTTTGAGACAATGAAAAATTAAGGGGGGGAATGTTAGGATGATTAATTATGCATTGTATAATTAATTTTTATTATATAATTATTGTTGTTATATGGTTTTATTAAACCATATTTGTCTTATTGTATTCACAGATATAATTGTTATGTTGTTATAACAATTATATCATTATTCATTTGTGCTTCCTGTATGATATTTTGGAAGCTTATGTATCCAGGCATATTGTTGCACTTGTGTAACATATTTATTTGTTTGTATATTGCTGTCCAATATGTATAAATTTTGCAGCACTCCATTGTAATGGTTGATTAATTTCACACTAATAAAATATACAGGCTTTTGTCCCTATTTGTGAAATTACAATATATGGATTAAAAAGGGTCATAATGGATTGGTTTTTCATGTTTTATTATTGGATCATGTAGTAAAATCTCCTAGCTATTTCTAGGTGGTATTCGTTTTTCAGATGAGTGAGTGGACCCCATAGAAAACACCATTCTCTCAATATTTTGTTGTAGCTCTCATGTTTTGCATTGTCCAAAGTGAAAAAATGATGATTGGTGATGTTGTGGATGCATGATACATGTTTATGATGTTTTCCAGACAATTTTCATTGATTAAGGGATCATACCAAGTCAATCATGCATGACTAGTTTCTGAGGAAGTTTGATAGTTTTTGGTGATATTGGAACAATGACGTTCTTGATACTTTATGCCATGAGTTGAAGTGTCTAATATACATGGTGATGTTACTAATTTCATGTAGTATATGTCTACAATTTTCATTTGTCATGGTTGAGTGATTCAAGGTGGTACAAGCTTCATTCTTGAAGACTGGTTTTTGGACATTTTGGTAGTTCTTGTTCTCAAGAAGGTTTCATGGTGAGAATGCATGGTGAAGATATTTCAAAGAATGGAGAAGTTTATTAAAGGTCATGGAAAATGTTTTTGAAATAGTTTTTATCTTTGGAGGTGTTCATGAAAGTCAAGTTTCTTCATTATGTTGAGAAATCTAGTGCATGTAGGTATTCTTGAGACCTAAAGGAGTAAATGGCCTAATGGATCTATTACAGGCCTAAAGAAGCTCATGGTGAGAGTAATTCATGTTTATCATATGTTTTTAGACATTTTCATGGCTTAATTAAGTGATTTGAGGTGTATTTGTCTCACCTATGTGTTTTTTTGTTGTTGAGACTTGTATATATGCAAAGCAATTTAGGCCTATTTGAGTAGATGAGAAAAATGTATATGAGTGAGCCATAAGTGCTTGAGAGAGGTGTAAGATTTCTTATAGACCATTAGAAATGTGTGTATATTGAATATATCATGGTGGTTAGTTTGAAAATTTTAGTTTGTTCATGCCCATGTCAAGGTAAAGGAAGATGATGAATGAATGAATATGACAAGTAATTTTGAGAATGTCTAAGAGTAGAGTAATAGGGGTATGAATGCCATTTGATGATTGATATAATATTATTTTCATGAGGATTGAGAGAATTATAACGTGACTGATACATTAGAGATATAGAGTATATAAATAAGAAAAGAGAAAAGGATATATAAGAGAAAAGAAGACCATAATTTGTTGAGATAACAAGAAGAAGATGGAAAATATTTGTCTTGGATGACTTGGTGCTAAGTCACTTAGGGATTTGGTGCTTCCTTGCAAGTTGGTATTACTAAAACCTAGGGGTTGGTGCTCCTTTTAGAGTTGGTGCTTCACTAAATCTTTTGGAGTTGTAGCTTCTTTGCAAGTCAGTGCTTGTTAAAGTCAAGTTGGTGCTTGAAAAATTAGATGTTAGTGCTCCTTGTGGAGTTGGTGCTTCAGCAAATATTTATTTTCATTAATAATACAAAGATCAGTAGGTTTTCTTCCCTTTAAGGGTTTCCCACATATATGTTGTTTTGTATCTTGCTTTATGTTAATGTGAATGGTTGTTTTATGCATAATGAGTTCACAATGGTTAATGTATGTTGAATGATTAATTTGATGGTTCATGCAAGTTAACATAATTAAATTAAAATGTTAAAAGACACTGGTTCACCCCCTAGTGATTGTGCTTACAACAAGTTTATTAATATCTTAGACCTTAACATGATATTAGAGTGTGATCTAAATTAACTTATTAAATAATTGGGTTTATTTAATGGTTTGGTTGAAATTGGTTGGGGTAGTTTACACCCTTCGGGTTATTAAAGTTGACCCCTTAAATTTTATTTACCTTGCACGCTTTCTCTCTTGTGAATATTGAATCCCTTTAAATTTGGTTTATTCGGATGGTTGGAACTAGTCCACTGTACATTCAAGTCTAGGTATGTAAAATATTATGTAAATTTTAAAATTTGGCATGAATGAAATTCTCTCCTATGGTCTAATGTTTTTACGAAAAATATTTGCAATTCATAAGAAAATTAAAAGAAAAATATAAAGAAAAAGAAAAAGATTAAAATCAACGTACATGCAAGAAATGTTTTAATATGGAAACATGCAAGAATGGAGATCATTTGGATCACATACTAGGAAAGGTGAAGCTGATAATAACTATTTCAATATTAAACATGGTTGAATTATTAATCTAACCCCTTTAAAAAAAGGTGCAGGAAAAGTTCTATGATCATAAGGTATTAGTTTCCTTAAGATTATTTTATTTATTTGTGACACTTCATGCTTCATTGGCATATAAATCGATTTCAACTCAACATTGGGCTCAATTCTAGCTCATTATGGATTTCAATTTCCTAGTTCACCAGGGTGGTGTAACTTAACATGGTGCTTGGTATCTTGACTATTTTTTTAGTAAAATTTTTACAAGAAATTTTAAAAGAAATTTAAAAACCATTTTTTAGAATTTTGTATTAACTTTTTTAAAATCAATTTTTTACCTTTATTAATAGCAATAGCTTATTTTAAAACTAAGAGCTTTACGACTATAATAGCCATGTGTACATATACATACATACATACTGTGAACATATTAAACTTGCAATTCTAATTGAAAGAAACTAACACCTAGTAGTTTCAAAGCAAATCCAAATCTACTATAGAACCATAAAGATAAGAGCTTAGGGGAAGATAATTTCTTCAATGCATAATCATGATAAAACCATTAAATTCTAAGTCATTCCTACTCTTTATGATTACTACTTAAAGAATGAACCTAACTAGATCATCTAACAATCAAATTGGTGGTGTTTGCCTCAAGAATTAAGGATAAGATCTTACTAAGAAAATGACTAAAAGGCCATTTTTGGATCTTCCCATGCTCCTTAATTTGAGAGAATGAATGCAAGATGGAGAAGTTATTTCCAAGCAATGGAGAATGGCTCAAATCAAAATGTCTATGGTTTTTGCTAGTGCAAATGAGGTGTAAGAAGAAGGGGAAGGAGGATGGTTTCTTATATAGCTTGTTTGTTTAGGAAAGGCAAACAATTCGATGGATGTGGGATAAACCCCAAAGAAGAAATGCAAAGGATATGCATATTTAATAAACTATGTGCATTTTATGGTAGTTGAGAGTGGTTTAATTAATCAAATGTGATTAATTAATAGGTAGGGATAAGCTTGTAGAAGATATTTAGAGAAAAATTAGCATGGTTCGGGGGATGTAAGAGAGGAATTCGATCCGATAAATGGCGATTTATTGATTTAGAGTAGCGAGCGTAGTTAATTAATAATAATTAATCAACCCAAGTAGAATCATAAATTAATTAAAAAAGGTCGTTAATCGACATCCTAAGTGATAGGAAGGCTAATTAATTAGTGAAATGTAATTCATTAATGAAAATACAGGGAAAATGGTGGTTTATTGATGAAGTGTTGTCAATTTACCAAAAGAGAATGAAGATCATGGTTGATTACCAAAGTTTCGTTAATTGACCCAATGAGAGGAGAAGAGGTGCTTATTTGATTAAGTGTCGTCAATTTTCCAAATGCTAGGAAAGAGAATAATTAGTGTAATTTAAGTATTAAAACTGCATGAGCAGGTTTTAGGTGTCTACATTTTCCCCTCTTTAGGGTGGCATAAGCAACACCACTTCAAAGATAGTAGACAAGTACAAACAAGTAAATTTTTAAGGTATATAAGAAAAAATAGTAGAATGAAGGATGCCCCCTTGAGTGTCGATGGGGTGATGGAAGAGGTCGATTGCCAATTGAAAAAAAAAAGATGAAGGAAATTGATAGAAGAAACAAAGAGGGGGGGATAAATATAATCCCTATAACCACATGTATTTTTGAAGAAAAAATGATAGAAAAGAATGATAAGTAAGAAAAATGTAGATGAAGAGAGTAAAAATAACTTTCATCTAGCTGGTGTAAAAATAAACGTATTTCATCATGCTGCTCATATGATTTATATCATCAGCCCTTATTAAAATATACACATACAAAATAATTGTACCATAACATAAAAAGCTATAATACTAACATTTGTTCATTGCTAAAACTGTAACAACATATAGACATTCCTGTGCATATATAATTCAAATAGCTAGCTACAACTAGTTAATGCAGCAAGTCATATTAAATTAACATCAAGTTAGATTTTCCTCTACATAATTAAATAAGGTAACTAGCTAAAGCTAGTTTATGCAACATGTCTTAATAACTTTATCCATGCTATAACATAGTGATAAAACTTGTGCAACTGTAAGGGTTAATTATCCATGATCTCCATGATCACCCTTAAAATTTGATTGAATGGTCATATTTATCCTCACTTGGTTTTACTGCACTGTGGTAGTGAGAACTTGTGACTAATCCTCTAGTGTCTACCTAGAATTCATTTAGTAAATTCCATCTTGTATCCTACACTTCGCGATTTGAGGAATCATGGTGATTAAACAATGTAACCACCAACAAAATTACTTTGGCTAAAATTTCTTAGCTGTACTATGTACTCTTAGTTTATATGATTGCACATAGCATCTAAACGTGCCTCCCCATAACCTCACAAATGTCTCACCACAGTTATCAAGATTCATTAAACTTATGTAGGTGAACTTATTAAAACTTATTGGATCCCTAACGAGTTCAACTACGTAAGTTCAAAGAACCCCAATGCTCTCTATAGGTTACCTACGGGAGCTCAATCTGTTGCTTAATATCTCACCACATTAAGCAACCAATGAGCTACTCGTAGGTAACCTACAATGTGCATTAATTACATAGTTCCTGTAAGGGTCATATCCTTCATGGTTTATCTAACTACTTTGTGAATTAAATTTTATGCATTTAATTACTTTGGATAGATAGATAAGTACATGAAGTGTTTGTCTCTTTTCTTCCCTATCCATACATACTAACCATTTTAATAGAAAAAGTGTGTTAAGCTCTTAGATAAGACTCCACTAGGCCTAATTAACCTTAAAGTATCATACTTAAGATTATCTTGATTCTTTAACTATTCATCAAGTTCATGATTATACTTTGTTAGGATTATATCCCACATCTTGATTTAAGCTAGAGATAACCTCAACTTTGGATTCCCTTCTTTTTCCTTATGAAGGATGGTGAGTTCATTTAGTTAACCTTTACATCTTGTAAGGTATTAACTAACTTACATGATGAGTTTATCATACTTATTTTTAGATTCCATCATCTAAAATTGAAATAGTCTCTTCAATCTTTGAATAGATTAATATCATTTATTTACTTATTGCATATACACCCTTTTATTTGTTTGAACCAACATGCCCCTAAAATCATATTTTATTACTTTTAAAGTTGATACTTAACATTGAACTAGTCTTTTTAATCTTTGACTAAGTTACTCTCAATATAAATACATAATGAGAAACACTATAGGTTGGTCCAATATATCACCTAAATAAGATTTTAATCTTTTAAAAGTTAAGACTATCATAATGTATTTTTCCCTTCCAATTACATCTTTCTAACTCACTTAGTATTCTTTTCCTTTACCCATAATAAACTATTTACTATAACGAAGATTCAAATAGTTAGGGTGTATATCTATATTTTCATGAACCATACCTATTATTAAGCATAAGATAGCTAAATAGGGAAACCTTAACTTCATCAAATTTACCATATAGTTATCAATAACCATAACATGACACTGTACTTAGAAATATATGAATCAACCAACTTATTTATATATTACAAGTATTGTCCATAAATGTACTAGTACTAAGGACATCTTGTCAAAGACAACTTTCCAATTTCCATAATTACAAGTACAACAGAAAAAATGATCCATAATAAAAGTGATCAAGTCTAACATCGTTCTTCACAAACCGGTGATAAAATGTCCAAGCATCATCACAAAACTTGTGTGACTATTGGTTTAGGGGTGTCATTTCAAAGAAGTGGCAAGAATTTAATATATTCACCTAACTATGATTTTGAAAAATAAATTAGATTAGTCATCATGACTTTAATTAAACTAACATTGCAATGGTAATTCTTCTGCCACATATAGGGAGCTAGAATCATCTAGCAATCCGATAGCTAGTGATGGAAGAAACATGAGATATATATGTGAAGTGTTAATTGTAAAAAGTCCTAAAGGACCAATTTGTTTCAGATATCAATGTGGAAACCTTCTCACTTATTCAATCCCAAACCATGAGATTAGCAGAGGATTCAGGATCCCGATCTGTGTCAAAACCACTATCTTCGAACACACATGAATCAAACCAATCTATGAATTTAAGCTATCTAACATTCAAGGAAAATTACACTTGTTTGCATCCAACATTATTGCAGATTAATCCTAATGCCATAAAATTAATCCATAGAATTTTAATCCATAAAATTGACTAAGTATTGAAATCTAACAAAAAAATTCCAGAGTTTCCTCTTATATTTTCCACTTTTCAAATTTTCTAGAAATAAGATTTAACTAATTTAAATAAAAAAATGAAATAAAATGCATTAAATGGAAAGGTATAGATAAAATGATCTAACCCTATGATTCACAAGGATCTTGAGATATATAAAAATGACAAGAAATAAACTTACCCTGCTGAATCATCAGGTTTTATTTTATTTTATTATCATTATCCAAATATCCCTACATGAGGTTATTATAGCTATAACACAAACAAGAACTACATATTCACTTATTATTTTCATGCAAAAAAATAGTATAATTTACTATTTCATATCACAAAATGAACAATCAATTCCACTAAATTTGTTTTATTCAAAAATAAAGTAACTAAACGCCTACCATAAAATCTGAATGTCAAGGGATAATATCCATTAGATTAAACAGTCAAATAAAGTCATAATCAGCTAGGAATCCTTAATGAAAATTTATCTTAGGAACCCTGTTAAAGATAAGGAAGCACATAACAACATCCATAGATACCCCTAAGGGTTAAATTTCATTTACCCAAGGATGTCAGATTACAAAAATTCCCCTCACAATTTTACTCTACTATCTAACCAAACCCACATCATCAACCGATCATCCACTGAAGGTCACAGATAAGAAAAAATATGCCATACGTTTTTACTAAAAGAAAACAAGTTTAAAATTCCTCCAAACGTATTTATTCAACCTTTTATTCAAACCCCCATTACGGCAAAGCATTCTATACAGTTTAAACACTAGGTAAAGCCATACGTTTTTACTGAAATGAACTCAAATAAGAAAACCCACAAGAATTTTTCAGGATATATCCAAAACCCAATAGCCATACAAATTCATAACAAGTATCCAAGTTAGAAAACCCAAAAAACTTCACCAATTTAATTACACAAACCCTACATCCGTACATTTTCACAAATACTCATAAAAATCAGTGAATCGTTTGATTTATTTGAAGTAAGTGGCAAGGCAGCAAGAATACCCCTTTTTTACAACCAAAACAACACAACAAGAAAGAGAGAAAAAGAAAAGCCAATTGATTTTAGTGTAATAACACAAGTTCAACACCAACAAGATCTCACAGATAATTTTAAACAATACTTTATTCAAACTCATATCCAAGAAAAACACTCACAATAGATTACTCAAATAAAATCAGCCATACATTTTCATTGAAGAACCCAAATTTGAAACCCACAAAGATTCACAATTAGTTCACAAAATATTTTCCAAATACCCTTCATAATGCAAAACCACACAAAAAGATAAAAATCTATTTATCAATCAAAAACCAAAGAAGCAAGAAGAGTAATCCCCTTTCCTAAAATGATTTGGGTGCCTCGATTTAGCTTCCATTTACACTCTGAAACCCTTATCAATTTTCCCTGAGTGCAAAAGTTTCAACTCTCCAAAATAACCAACCCTCCACATTGGATTCCTCATAATAAATAGAGGGTTATTCATAACAATTGATTCCATCACATGCAATAAAATTTTGGCATAATGTCTCCATGACTGGAGCTCTAATTGTTAGTCGAATGGAATGCAAAACCAAGCTCTATCTTTTCCCACTTTCCTCCACACTTCCCAAAGAATATGCATGGATTTACTTCTTCTACCTACCGTCTACCAAGTGTACGGTGAATGAAGTCCAAGCCATTGTGGAAGGGGATTCCCTTTATTCAAAATTGAATATTTATTGAATAATTTCAATATGCCCCTCTATGTGAGTTGCCCATAAAAGTGGAGACATTAATTTTTAAACCTTTATCCATGCCAATATGGTGTTCAACACCAATTTTAATTTGATTCAACTAACAATCAATCCAAACTAATGTTTATCCACGCACCCTATGGTATTATTTACCATTTTGAATTTAATTTGATAACAATTAATGCATAAGCTAAACCATTCGATGGGCATGGCCATATGGTCCCCATCCATTTATCATTTAAAAACAATATCATAACTTTAATGTTACCATATCCATTTACCAGGATATTTAAGACTTATTATTTTTACCATAAAATGCCAACTCCAAAATGATTCTCATCACAATAAATAAATACCATAGTGTAATATACACTACTCTCATCCTTGTTACAATGTGACACACAAGTTGACTTAGGAATGACATCGCTCTTAGTCCATATGGGCACCAACACAACATCAAAATTATGCAGTGACCATATCGATTAAGGACGGTGCTGTCTTAATCGACTTGACACCTAGAAAAAAAATCTAAACAAGACTTACATAGTACCTCATTTAATAATAATAAAGGTGGTATTTAGGTATCTAAGTACATAATATTTAATTAAGTACTTAGATGACTAATTACCATCATCCAAAAAAATAATACTTAATTATCCGAATAAACGTTCATTTTCCCATTATTCATAATTATTTGAATAATTAAATGTTGAATAAAAAGGATTAATTTGTGGGATGTTACATTCCTCCCCGCTAAAATGATTCATCGTTCCTGATGAATTAATTATTGTTTTCACATAAACAAAAATAATAGTGCTACTGAAATTTTTACCAAATAAATCCTTCATTTAGTATCCCAAATTCCACAATCAAAACTTATTTAAAAGTAACAACATGGCTAAAATAGCCTTATTAATCTGTAAAGTATCAAATTTTTACCAGCCTCACTGCTAATAAACCAAATTTTCCAAGTATCAAAAAGTAATAACCAATATTTTGTAAATAATATAATTTCATCACAAGTTTCTAAATGAATAAATGTGGAAAAACTATATTAAATTCATCTAGATTCACCCAAGTTGCATTGTCCTTAGAATACTGCTCCCATTGGACCTTGCATTGAGAAATTTCTCTATTTCTCAGCAGTAACTTAAGTGTTTCCAGCACTCTAACGGGCTCCAAGGTGATGATTTCAGGTTCCATAACCTACAGTGACTCCCAATTAAGTACATGCGATAAATTTGAAACATATTTCTTTAATAATGAAACATGGAAAACATCATGCATCTTTGACAGTGAAAGAGGAAATGTTAGTCGGTATTCAACCAAACTAAGAACTTATAGAACTTATAATGGCCCAAAATAGTGTGGGGAAAGCTTGACATCCTTTGCAAATGTTATTGAACTCTTTTTGGGCTTTACTCGTAGAAAAACCTTATCCCCTTCTTTAAATATTCTTTCTTTCCTATGTAGATCTACATAACTCTTTTGTCAATCTACATCCTCTTTCAAGTGCTCCCATATTTCTTGAACTTTCTTTTCCATTTCATTTATCATTTCCATCCCAACCACTTCTCTATCCTCTATGTTTTCCCAACTTACAAGTGTTCAACATTTTCTTCCATATAATGCTTCAAATGGTGCCATTTTCAACGAAGATTGATATGAGTCATTGAGTAAAAACCCAACTAGTGGTAGGTATTCTTCCCACATGTATTGTTGATCCATGCAGCACATGCAAAGCACATCTTCCAACACTTGGTTAACATGCTCAGTTTGACAATCTATTTCCAGATGATAAGATGAACTAAAATTTAGTTTAGTGCCCAAACCAGTATTTAATGTTTTCCAAAAATGAGATGTCATCCTTAGATCTTTGTCTTCTATGATTGTTTCTAGAACACTTTATAATTAAAATATCTCATGCAAAAACCTTTTAGCAAGAATTGGGGAATCATTAATAAGGTTTCCAGGTATAAAGTGGGCTACCTTTGTCAGCTTGTCCACTACTACCAAGATCATATCATGTTGGTTTTTAATCAAGGGAAGCCTTTGGACAAAGTCCATGTTAATGATTTGCCATTTGTGGTGTGGAATGTTATGCGGGTAAAATAGTCCAGTAGGGTACACATTCTCTGGTTTTACCCTTTGACATTCTAAACAAATAGAAACATAAGTTGAGATGCCCTTTTTCATACCTTTCTAGAAATATTATTGTTTTATGTCTTCTATCATTTTCATTATTCCTAGATGACTAGAATATGGTGCATCATGGAACTCTCATAACACTTTCATTCTAAGTTCATTTCCTTCTGGAACATAAATTATGTTTTCAAAACACAGAATTTTATCACTGTCAAAACTAAAACTAGCATACCTCTTATCCTTAGGATTAGCTTCTAGAGTTTCCTGTACTTGAAAATAGTATGCATCTACATGTGAATCCTTCATGACTTCTTCCTTAAATTTTGTTCACAAATTTATAACAGTTGCTAAGTACTTCCTACAACTCAAGGCATCCACTACCCCATTTTATTTTCCTTTGATATAATTGTATCAAAGTCATATTGCAACAAAAAATCCAACCACCTTCACTTTTGTGAGTTTAAATTGGGCTACATGAAGATATACTTCAGCCCCAAGTGATCAGTTTTTAATTCAAATGGTTTTCACATAAAATAGTGCCCCCAAACTTGTAAAGAATGACCTATTGTAGCCAAATCCAAATCAAGAGGGACATAATTATACTCATGAACTTTCAGTTTTCTTCCCTCATATGCCACAACATGTTCATCCTAGAACAGAACCTCTCCTAATCCATCCCCGGATGCATCAGTAACAACAGTAAAATTTCCGTTTGGATCAAGAATGGTTAACACTAGAGCAGTTTTCAAATTCTCTTTCAATAGATTAAATGTTGGCTCACATTTATCTTTCCACAAGAACTTTTTTTCCTTCTGAAGTGACATTATTAGACCTGTCAATCTTGAAAAGTGCTTCATGAATTTGTGGTAATACCCTGCCAAACCAATCCAGATTCTTAATGTGTGCACATCCTTTGGTGTAAACCACTCTATAATAGCTTTTATCTTTTTAGGATCCACAGAAATTACATTTTCATTAATTACATGACCAAGATATTGTATATCCTTTTGATAAAAATCACACTTAGCCAAATTTCCATAAAGCTTGTTCCTTCCCAAAATATCCAACATGATTTCCAAATGTGTGTTATGCTCTTGTTCATTCTTGGAGTAGATGAGTATATCATCTAGGAACAAAAGTACAAAATTATCAAGATAATGGAAAAATATATTGTTCATTAGGTTCATAAATTCTGCCGGAGCATTACTGAGTCTGATCAGAAGAACCGTGAACTCATAATGTCCGTAACATGTTCTAAACACCGTTTTGTGAATGTCTTCCTCTTTTATTCTCAATTGATGATATCCTGACCTTAGATCTATCTTAGAAAATACTGCAGCATCTCTCATCTGATCGAAGAGATCATCAATCCGTGAAAAAGGATATATGTTCTTAACTATTGCCTTGTTCAACATCCTATAGTCTACACACAATCGAAGGTTTCCCGTTCCATCCTTCTTCTTCATGAAAATCACTGATGCACCCTATGGTGATGTACTAGTTCTTATTAAGCCCTTAGAGATGAGCTCATACATTTGATCTTTTAACTCAGTTATCTCTATTATTGTCATACGATAAGGTGCTTTTGACATAGGTTCAATACCTAGTTTGATGTTGATTGTGAAGTCAAATTCCCTTTTTGGTGGTAATCCAGGTAACTCCTCTGGAAATACATCACTGAAGCACTGCAAAAGTGGTGAATAAGCCAAAAGAGACTTAGTAATTTCCTCTAAATCTTCTATTTTTATAGCAAAGAGGGTACAACCTTCTGTTTTTGCCTTTTTTTAGCTGCATGGCTAAAATCTACCTTACGGAAAAACCCCTTTGTATTCCTTGAATGATGGCTGGTTTCAACTCATCATCTAGGCATTTTACATATTTTTCTAGGCAATTCACAACATATTGATATTCGAACAGCCAATTAACTCCAATTACTATGTAATAAGACCAATTACTATGTAATAGGAGATTCTAATGTTGCCAAAGGCAAGCATTGTTCTACCTTATGTCTAGCATTGTTTCCATATTGCATTATCATGGAGTTTTCCATAAAACTAGCTTTTTATACGCAATTTTTATGCTAAATTTTTATAAATGAAGCATTATGTTACTCCTGTATCAATTTAAACTTTTATAGAATGACCATACAACTTACCCGGTACTTCCATCGGTGTGGATCGATTTTCAACCTCATGATTGCCTATAGCTGCATGAATCTTCTGATCAACAATATTTTGCTGCTGAAAACCAGCTCCTTGTTTCTTTTATGGGCACTAGTTTGCATAGTGCAAACCCCTACAATTGAAACAACCACCTATGGGCCCTTTACCTTTTAATTTTTTTATTGTTATTTTCTGCCTTAAACTGCCCTGAATTTATGTTTAATGTAGCAGATTTCTTTGATGCATTCCTTTGGGAAAATATGGGCTTACTACCCAACACTTATTTCACTAAATTGGGAATTATTCTAGTCCCAACAGCTAAAAAATATAGCCAATATCGGAATCCAATATCTAACTTATTTTGGATTTCAAAATGTTAAATATTGGAATTATCTAGACTCCAAAATCACACATATTGGATTCCAATATCACATATAATGGAATCCAGAATCACATATATTGGAATTCCAAAACCACATATATTGGAGTCCAAAATCACATATATTGGAATTTACTGCACTCTAAAGTCCAATATATTGGAATCCAAAAATCAAAATATTAGAATCCTTTATATGGGCTAGCGTTCGTTAGCCATTATTTATGATTTGTTATGTACATAACATGTATATCTTTTTTTAAAAGGGCTAGCAGACAACCAACCATTATTTATGTTTTTTTATATAAACAAAAAGTTAATGTTTTAAACGGGCTAGTGGCCACTAAACATTATTTATGATTTTGTTATATACATAACATGTTTCTATTTTTATACATGATAGAGAACATCTTCTGTTGTCTAGTCAATGGTTATAAAAAAGGCCTCAACGTGGTGTTCAATTTGACGCATGTTTAGAAGTTTCTCTATTGTTATTATCCTTAAAATAGTTCCAAATATTTGAAACAACCGCCACATATGAATTGCATATTTATATATGTGACCGTCAATTTTTCTGGAGATTTATTTATATATTAATTATATTATAAAATCTTAAAAACAATTAAGTATATATAGTATAATTTTATATTTATTTTATGAACAATGTAAAAAAATTATTTTACAAATTTTTGAGGGAAAGTTTTTCCGATAATTCACCACAGAAGTTATCCAATCATATTGTCAACTTATAATCAGTGAAAATAGAATTCCTCCCAACTTATATTCTAAAAATCTCAACAGAATATGATATAGTTACATAGTACATTCATAATAACATATGAATGTATATATTATTGACAATGTTAAGAAGTACCATCATAACAACATTCTGAAAAGATAAATAGCTATTTCACATTTTCTTGCTCAAAATATTTGATGCCCTCTACCACATTCAATCCTTGAGACACTATTTGGGATATTTGTTTTTACAAATTGGCCATCAACCATTTATCTTTTGTACAATATTTCCGTTTTATTTTCATCCCCACCATAAAAGTTTCTGGAGGGTTTCTCTTTGCACCTAATGTAATACAAATTTTTTTTTTAGAAATGTATGAAAAATTGCTTGTACTCCAACTCTTTTCTATGTCTCTTATTATTATTCCCTTGACTATATTACAATGTTCCTTTCACCAAGTGAGTCTTAGATACAATACAGTCGATACTTTTTTATTGAATCACGTTGATATCTTTTTAACATCATCAAAAATGATGTTGTTGGACCAGAATCCCAGTTCACAGTATGGTGATAATAATTTGATAAATTCTGGTAGGCCACCTTGCAAGTTGATAGTTTTCAAGTTGAACCTGAATGACATCTTCCTATTGCATGTTTTTTATCCCATATAGCAAGTCCTCCATATCCAAAATAAGTAAATAAATCTTATCGCTACCTGTAGGGAAGTAAAACAAAATTATTTTTGTTGGCCGCATATCAATTACAACCAATAGAAATAAACAACATTTTAGCTTACGACTAATAGTTACCGATTGAGTTTGCGGCTCGAATTACACCATCTTTACACATTTTTGGATCCGTTGATGTAAGATCTATTTCAAATAAATAATCATCAATTCATAATCTATTTCTTCCTATTGAAAATGCAAGCATAATGTATTTGAAATAAACATTAATCAATTCATAATTGATTTCATGATGTGGAAAACTTAAATGGATAAACATAGTGGCTTTTGTGGTGATATGGTAAAAACAATATCATTTTTTTTTGTCTTATAATTCAAATTTAGCGGTCGTTAGGCTACACGTATATTCAAATTTAGCGGCCTCTAGGTGGAGAATATGTTAGTGCTGTACATTTGTATATGTGTGAATAATAATTACATTGGTAATTATTATTATAGTGAATGTTAGTGAATATTTGTTATAAGTTGTTATATTAAACAACTATAACAAATATTGTTGTATGAGTTTAACCACTCACGTGTATAGAGTTTGGGAGAGATATTCATGGAGGTGTAGTTATACCTACATTCTAAAATATAGGAATTATATTCCTATATATATGTAAGTATTGCAATATGTAAATGTATTATGAGAAGAAATTATTATTATTTGATTATTATAAATTTTTTGGGTTTGATCTTTGCAACTCTGACCCGTACTCAATATTTGGTATCAGAGCAACATTTTAATCCTCTCTCAGTGATGGCTTTTTGAGTGTAACTAAGGGAGCAATGTTGTACTTGCTCCTATGTAATGCATTTTCTATTCAATGATTTTGGAATAGTTTTTTTTCCTGCTCTTTGTCTCCTCTATGTTGGCCATATATTTAGTGTTGTGGCATTCATATCTCCAGTAAGTGAAAAGAAGTATTTGGCCATCATATAACTTCTTGCAGCTATCAAAAAAAAGAAATCCTGATTTTTTAGCTGGTTTAGGCATCAAACTCAGTCAAGAATAACTTTCATTTCATGAAATCAAATAAAACAAAAATGAGTACCATTGCAAAGCTCTAGAAATAATCTTTTTGACGCATTAAACGGTTTTCAAATCAGAGCTCTGGTTCTCAAGTTATGAACAAATCATTGTTGGTCCACTTCAAAAATCAGCGGTGAGTTTCTTGCATTCCCACATACCATTTTTGATTGGCTAATTATTTTATAGTTTTGCAAAACTATAGTTTGAAAAATATTTATTTTTTCTATAGTTTTTGTTAAAAATAATTGCAAACTGAGGGAAAATAATACATTTTTGGCCAAATTAATACTTTTTTGGCGCCAATTCTTGAGGTTATAAAATTTTTTGGAATCTAAATTTCCTCTCGGTTCCAAGGAGTAGTCACACGATAATTTTTCTCTTCATCTTGAGGAAATTTTAATCATTGAGTCAATTTTAATTAAATTGGGTCTTTTTATGGGAAATTGAAACCTTAATAACTTTTGTGCAGTAACTCAAAATAGAGTGCCAATTTTTACAAAAGTTCGTATTTATTAATCCCCATCACACTGGTTTCAATTTTGTTGAAACATTCCAAGTTCAAAAATACCCTCTTTTTGTACCTTTTTTGAGCCTTATTGAGTAATAAAAGTCAAACATTAAAAATTATAAAGGACGTATTATCACTAGAATACGATGCCCAATTTGTCGGGGGTTCTTCTTAAGCTCTATGATGAAAATATAGCTAACCTAGCAGTATGACATTGGATGATGGAGGCAAATAAAGGTTGGAGGTTATTCAACGACCTCTTGTCAGTTGCCAATGACGAGGCTGCATATTAGATTTTGTTGACATGTGTGTGTGTAGTTTCATTTTAATGCTTCCAGTGTGGTGCAATTTGTCAGTTTTCAATAAATGGAAAATTTCACATTGAGGGGGGGAAAATGATCCAATGTCCCATTTCCATTATGTCAACTTTTTCTATGTGTGAACAAACAACATATTTCAACATAATTTCCTATGTTATTGCCCGTAGTGAAATGTGATTAGAGACTGAGAATAGTACTTGAAATTTCGTGATGTGGTTGTAGGTAAACCACTTGAAAACCTTCATTTGTGGTTTGTGGTAAACCAATAGTAAAAACCACCATTCTTGGTTTTTGGTAATCCATTCGCAAAAACCATCACTTTGTGGTTTGTGGTAAACCAATAGCAAAAACCACCATTCTTTATTTTTAGTCAACCGTTTGTAAAAACATCCTCAAGGTTTGTGATCATCTTGTGAAAATCACCAGATCATGAGCAGATGCAAGTATAAGACAAGTTTTTCCTCATGTTTGCACTAAGGGGGGGAATGTTAGGAAATCAAATATGTTAGTGTTGTACATTTGTTATATGGGTGAATAATAATTAACATTGGTAACTATTATTATAGTGAATGTTAGTGAATATTTTGTTATAGGTTTGTTATATTAAACAACTATAACAGATATTGTTGTATGAGTTTAAACCACTCACGTGTATAGAGTTTGGGAGAGATATTCATGGAGGTGTAGTTATACCTACCATCCTAAAATATAGGAATTATATTCCTATATATATATGTAAGTATTGCAATATGTAAATGTATTATGAGAAAAAAATTTTTATGATTTGATTATTAGATTTTTTTTGGGTTTGATCTCTGCAACTCTAACCCATCCTCAAGAGAATAATCCTCAGCAATTGATGAGGATCTACAACCGCTAGGCTATGCCATCATTGGCTGATCTGCACTTAGTTGGAAAACCTTAATGAGGCTAGCCAAGTTCTGATTTACATACGTACAAACTAGATCAAGACGTATGTAGTTAGGTATATGATGATGTTGAAGTCAAAACAATGTTAATTCAATGTAAGTAGTCAATATGTAGCAGTGAATCAGTGAAACATTTTAGACAGTATACAATTATAAATCAACGAGACATTGATGAATGTAAGGTTTTTTAGTCAAACCATTTTTGTATTGAACGTGGATGCACAGAATCTGCTAAGCTCTATATATTTCATTTTAAATTGTTATCTTAGTTTACAAATGGATTTTCTTAAAAATTTTTCTTTGACTCTAAGCCAAACATATAAACTAATGTTTTGTTAGTTATCGTTTCCTATAAATTTTTAGTCCTTATAACTAATTTTGTTTTAAAATACACATGGATATCATATCGTTTCCTATAAATATGTGGCTCTTATTGGTTATCTTCATAATCATTTACTATCTTATAAAATTTGTGGGGCTTATTAGTGGTTTTATTGGTAAATTTACACGATTAACATACCTGGATGTGATGGCATATTCATGGCCGATGTGCTCACGTCATCCACATTTGTCATTTGAACTATAAACAACATAACTTTGTTAAAAAAAATTGAAAACCATGACAACTGAAGATAGAGATCATTAAACATATTTATAAAATGATTGAAAATTAAATCACCATGTTGAATTGGTTGTGTAGCGTTACCGTGAAATGATTATACATTAGATTTTTATAGCTTTGTGGATGTCTACATAAACAATAATTGTATAAGTAACATATTTAGGTTAAAAGCCATTAAACAAAAATCATTTGTTGAAGTTGTTTTTGGAGACGAAACCTTTCTTCATTTGAGAATAGTAATGTTTCAAAAACATTTCTTGACTATAAGTCTCAATAATAAAAAGAACAGATAGTTTTGGAATCCTCCAATGCTATGGAGTGTGGACACTGCCACCATAAATGCACTAGTACTAGAGATATTTTTGAAATGACAATGAGTGAACATATCATCCTAGAAACTCATACGATCTTTCTCAAATAAAATGATGGGTGTTTCTTCGTAGGCTAATTTTTCTTTGAAATTAAAAATTTTTGTGGTAGTTTATCCATCCAATCCATAGTGACCTCTTCTCTATAATCATTGTTGTTATTGTGGTTGTGCACATAAGATATTGTGTACATAAGACACAAAATTTTGAATTTCTTGTTGCTATCATAGAGTATGTAACACCCATCCGAACTTGATACTCCAATGTCTTTAACCTTTTCCATGTATCTTTGTACTGTGTCACTTAAATTTCTTGAATAACTAGTTAGTATTAGAAAGATACTAATAAAATCCAGCACACTGGTTCCAATAACTGTTAGAAGCTCTATTATGACATCGGAAGCAATATTGCTGCCCAAATTGCAAAAATCAGTGATCACACATTCAACATTAAAAGGATTAGTCAAAGGAATAACTGATAAAGCTGATGGAAGTTGGAATGGATATGCACATTTACAAAAACAATTGTCTGTGACTTTCATCCCTTCTGGTATATTTCCTTCCAATGACATCACATAGTTGTCTAATATTGTTTGAGCTGCGACGGGAAGAACTTCTTCCACCTCATGATTTTTTTTTCCGTTTTTCCATTTTTTCCCAAATATGGGAATCATATTTTCATTGTCCATTTCTCTCTTCACCCAAAATTAAAGACAACTTGTGGTAGTATGATTCATGCAATTTAAATTTATTGATTATATTGGATTCACTATAGGATGTCAATACAATATTATCTGGATTCTTATTTCTCAAATAATGTAGAAATTTTTCTCTCATTTTGTTGTCTCCTTTTATTCTCTGATAGTAAGAATCAAATGTATCTGCTACAACACTAGCCTCAAAATACCCAGTTGATTTAGTATTCCTTTTCAACCCATGCAATTTTGATTTAGATGGGTCTATCTCCAATTTAGACAAATATGTTCGCCTTAGCATAGTAAAAAACTTGGAATTTTTTGGAGGTGAAATAAAACCTTTTCTATGCAAGAAATGAAAAATAAAAGATGTTTTCTCATTTCTATACAATTTTCTGAATACTGTAAATATACCATTTGGAATGTCTTCTACATTTGAACAACCAATTTTTTCAAAATCTGTAAGAATCCCCCAATTCAAGCCATATTTTGAACATGAATATGGTTTTGTATTTATGGAGGCATGCATTTCCCATTTCCTGAACAAAGAAACATCCATCTCCATATCCAGAATAAGAAACTTATTATTTTCAAAGTCAAAGCATTCCACCTAGGCACACATTTTCCCCAAATCAATAACTTATGACAATAGAACAATACCAACTTCCTCGTTATTTTCATCTACAACAAAAAATAACCACAGGATGACATGGTAGTTTTCACCTGGGAATAAAGTTCCAAAAACCACTCCTCATCTCTTGAGTCTTTTCTTCCAACAAATACTGCGTACGATGAATGGAATTGTTCTCAATGGAGTGCGAATAATAAAAGACATTTTACTTATATTTAGAGTAAAATAAATTAATAATTAGGTCATTTCTAAACTTTAAAGTGTTTTTATCGTATTATCTGTGAAGGAATTTAAATACTACCCTAACAGACACCAACTTATAGAGTTATTTACTATGTATCATAACATAGTAATTAACTTAATGGTTAACGACTACTAGGCTTCGATAGGACATATTATGTATCATTCAATTGGTTACAATAATTCGTATTTTGTGGATAAAATAAAAAATAATAGAATTTTTCTAAAATTTTGAAATCAAATTATGATGCATTGAAAGATATGAAACCATTTGCACCTTTTGAAAGTATAATATATGAGCCAGACAAGCTATAACATTATATAGATGGCATTATATGAATGTTAAAAAATACACAATTTAGTGGTAGATAGACTTCTAATCAACATACAAAAGAACAACCTAAAACAATTCTTAAGGCATTTACACCTTTTTAATGATAAACCGTATAGTACATTAAGATATAATATTTGGTATTTTGAAGAGAGTTTGTGGTAGCTTGGGATTTTTTGTTTTACAAGGATGATGTGATTTATGTGTATATTGGTCATACTGTAGTAGTGAGGATTAGATGCCTTGTAACAAGGACTAATGAACAATGTTTAAAGGATAACGATCAGAAGATCTTAATGTTTCATATTTTTGAGGAGAGTATTTGAGCAACAAATCGAATTAACGGAGTTAGTGATAGCTCATCATTTTTTGTTATGTAAGACACTGCTAAATATATGTATATCAGACATACTTCATTCATTATGTCTAAATGTCTGTAACCACTCTAAGTACAATTTCAGGAAATTTTTTGAAGTAGACATGAAGAGCTCCATGGTGGGTCATTGTGTCCTATTATCATCGAATCCATTCCAGCACCCTTTTATGAGCTTTACACAAGATGCATGGTATGGTTGAGCACTCTACGGTGTGAAGGTGATATTTACATGGGTACTATCTCCAAGTGTGTGGGACTTGCTACTTTGAATCATAGACCTCTAGAGAAAGTTGGTTCTTGCTCCTAAATTGCCCTGCACATACATCTACTCTAATTCTATGGAAAAACTCCAGTATTCCTAATCTAACCTTCCAAGGGACCAAGGAGAGAGAATGCGTGAAAATTAAAACTCTACACTAAAGTGGTGATTATTTTCCAGAAAAGGAGGGGGTGTGAGAGTAATCTTCCAATGTGTGAAAAATAGAAGTAAAATGCCATACCTTTAGAAGGGGTGATAACAGTTCTGGCCACAATCCTGGCAAATGCATTCAATCCAAAATATTTCATCACATGCCACAATAATAATGAGTTCTCGCATAGAGCATAAAAATCCATACCAAGAACCCCTATTTCTTTAGTAATCGAAGGTTGAAAGGGCAAGCAGAGTCCTTCATAGTAGTAAGAACATGGAAACTGTATTGAATCTTTTGCACATTAGCACCACAGGGCCTATTTTATATGCTTCATGATATGAACAGTTCGATATATTACAAGATAAGGGCCTGGATCACCATGCAAAAGGAGTTGGAAATTTTTAAGAGCTTGCAACATGCATTGGATTCACAAAGAAAAAAGGGTATAGAGCTTTGTTATGATAAAACTACCTGAACTTTACACTGAAGGTCAAGTCACTCCAATTTATAAGAAAACTGAATTCTCTTGAGAGAGAGATTGAGGGAATTCAAATGGATAGATCACTGAGATTTGTCCTTCAACCACTTTTGTTAAGAGGTATTAAATATGGAGTGATAACCTCTATTTTTTTTCAAAAATATTTGTAACAGGCTAACTCATACTGATCCATCATGACTTAGTAGCAGTGAAGCATATGAGCTAGCCCATTTGCTTGCATATATAAATGCGTCTGAAACAAAACAAATAAAACACTATTATGAAACTTGGCCTATGTTAGTTCTATACTCCATGAAATATATCTATAAGTGATCCTTCATCAAATCTCAAGTAATTTATTTAATTTTTGTGCATTGATTTTTCAAAGCCTTACGATTCCAACGGTCACCAATTAATGGCTTGCGATTCCGTTGAGAAATGCAAAGATTTGAAAGGCCTTAGCTAAGTGTGAGCAAGCTATTTTGGGTCTGTCGTCATTTGAAATACTAAATGGGCATCTAATTGACTTAAGCATGACCTAAATCAGAAATGTGAGAGTAGAGAGAGACGTCGTTCTCAGTTCTTAGAAAAAGGTGGGAGGGGACATCCTTCTATGAAAAGTTTTTTAGCTCAGAGTCAAGGGATGTTATGGCCGCATTTGGGAGTTCAAGAGGACTCAAAAAGTTGACTTTTTAGAAAAACTCATTACATTGTGTGAACTAGATTTGGAAAGCTAAGTGGATATCAGGCCCACATGTCCCGAGCTATTTGTTTAGAAAGCCACATTCTCATCCGCAAGTCACCTAATTTGAGGCTTCCTTTTCCCTATGCATCTACCAGGTTGACTAAAGGGAAAAAGCTTATGAGGGTCGGTTAGAGAGGGATTCCGCAACGTATAGGAGTTCCTTAGAAGGGGTTAGAAAGGGTATTTTACTAGCCTAGTGTAGCACGTGAACCACGAGACTAGGATACTTAGTATGATCCCAGTAATAAGATCATGTAGACCACATTTCTCCGTGCCACCCACAATGCACTGACTTGCGGAAAATCTCTAGCTTTTTGCATCCCGCGCATACCTGTGTCCCATGACTATCCCGTGGACCACCATGGGACAAATTAGTTGCATGACTTCGCCATATTTCCCTTTGACTTCGACTATTTTTGGACAATGATGATAAAAGCGCGTCCCTGTTGAACTTGTGCTAGTCTGGATGACACATGATCCTTCTGATATCAACTGCCTTGGCTTTATTGTACTTTCAGCTCCAAATTGTGAAGTACGACGAACCTTGGTATGATCTGCACTGGTACGATCTGCAGCCTCCATGGACCCAACAATGTCATTAAAACAAGTTTACTGCGACTTCAATTTTTGGATTTTTATCAATTGTCTTGTCTAACTTTGTTGAAGTTTATTTTTTCCTAAAACTAGGCAATGGGGGAGTATCTAGATGTTGAAGCCATTTTTGAAGCTTCCACTTGTTTATCTATGATTTTGGGCCTCTAAATCAATAGGGTACTTGTCTCCAGGACTGAAGATATTCGCCAAGCATGTTAATCAAAACTTACCTCGAGGGGTGATATTTTAAGCATAGTGCTTGGTGAGAAATTCCATCAATAAGCTATCAAAAAACAAACGGGAAGGATTACACTGTTCCCTAAATGTAAGTATGACCCTCTTCACAATAGCATTTCTTTCGTGGAAACAATGCTCTCTATAAGGGTCATGGTGGGTTAAACCTATTTGAGAAAATATTTGATTATTAATAATGTTTTTCGAGTACCACTAAAACAAGGGTCTATTCTCTCTTACTCTGACCATAAGTTAGATTTACAATACTAATTGAAGAAATTTATTCCAAAATTGTTCAAACTTATGTCTAACTTATTTATTAGTGTTAGTCTTCTTAGGCTACAAATATTTATTGTTCTATACAATTTTGGCTTGTATCCATGGACGGAAAACAAGTGATACACTAAAAATCCTTAATAGGGATCAAACCATATGTATTGTCCATAAAATATATTGTTTGTAAAATATAATTCAAAAAGTTTCGTATCGCAAAAATTGTTTTACCTTACGCTTAGTTTCATTACTTATCTAAAGTAATGGTACAATGGATGCTAGTTTTAATAGTTTCTTTTATTTGAAATTGTAGTAAAATAATAAATGTTGACCTAGTTGAGTGACTATGAGGCTCCTACCATTACAGTCATTATAAACACTATCTGTACAACATTGAATTGCTATTTTTTTCATTTATGATAATTTTATCATGTTGGTTGGAATGTACCTGGCGGAGAAAATAGCTTGCATTGCATACCATATAGAGGGATGAAACCTTATGTAGTTCACATAAAGTATATTTTTTGAAGACACATAATTCATATCAGATACCTTATGGGAGAAAATGCTTAGTGAACATGCTAAGCATTTTTTCTTTATCGAAAGTAAGGGCATAGTGGATGCTAGGTTCAACAATTTAATAATTTGAAAACATTGATAAAATAATAGATCATACTTTAGTTTACCAGTCGTTAGGCTCCCACCATTACTATAAGTCATTATAAATAACATACATATATAGCTTTGGGTCACTAACTATGTTTTTCATTGACTATGTAGTACTCACAAGACTTATTTTCTGTAACATATAATTCACATATGTTTGTATGGGAGAAAAATTCTTAGTGGCTGATAAAATTTCGTACATATTGAATGGAAATGCCATAACGTATTGAATTGAATGGTATAGTTTAGCGGCCACTCAGGCTCCTACCTTTACCTCTCATCAAAATAAACAATATCTTTACAGTTTTGGATCACTAGCCTTAATATGTAGTTTCCCATAAGATACATAGTTTTGAATTCATATTTTATATTGTTTACAATCAAAGAAAATACTTAGCAACCACTAATCTCTTATACTTATTGACATAAATGGCATATCAGACCCTAGTCTCAAAAGTTTCTTATTTTGAAAATAGCCATAAAATAACAACAAATCATGGTATAGCTTAGCGACCGCTAGCCTGCTAACTTTACCTCTTCTCATTTTAAACACTATCATTATAGTTTTGGATCCCTGACCTTGGTATGTAGTTCCAATGAGATACATGGTTTTCAACTCATACTTCAGATCATTTCCTATCAAAGAAAATGCTTAGAACCCTCGAAGATCCTTTACTTATTCACAGAAATGACATATCAGACCCTAGGCTCAAAATTTTCTTATTTTGAACATATCCATAAAATAATAAATCACGTTTTAGCTTAGTGGCCGCTAGGCTCCTACCTTTACCTCCACTCATTTTAAACATTATCTATAAATTTGTGGATCATTATGTTTAGTATGTAGTTTCCATAAGATACATGGTTTTTAAGACATATTTCACATCATTTCTTGACAAAGAAAATGATTAGCACCCACTATGCTCCTTAACTTATTAATAGAAATGATGTATCAGAGCCTAGGCTCAAACATTTCTTGTTTTGAAAATAGCCATACACTAACACTAACTGTACGGTCTTTGATCGTTAGCCTTATTATGTATCCCAAATAGCTTTTCAAACTTTTCACGTGGCACATTTTAACTGGATAATTAATTTAAATTAGTGCACAATATATATAACAATTTAAAAACCAATTTTGATAAGTAAATATATGTACATTATTCTAATAAACTTCAAAAACTATGTTTAGGATTTATTTCTTCTATTTTCTTATAATATATTTTTTTTCTATGCTTGGTTCAATTATATATTGTATAATATATTTGTTATTGTGTTTATATTATTATAGGCTATAGACAATGAAAAAAAAATAGTTTTTAATTTTTAAACCATGTAAAAATAAAAATAGAGAAATTCAAATCCCCCGCATTTTCGGATATTTGAAATTTCAATAGCCCGCCCTTTTACTTTTAGAGGGTGAAAGTGAAAACTTGAAATTTTTGTATCCCACTCTTTTTCTATTTTTGAAATTTCTTTCAGTGGAATGTGCTAAACAAATTATTAAATACATTGGATAAAATATTGAGTAGGGTTTCTGATTTTTTTGGTCAATCAAAAAAGCATGTCTTTAAAATAAAAAAAATATGCGCAAACTATAGATTGTAGGTTGAATGTTCGAATCCTAGTTTTTTTGCATGTGATTATAATATTTTTCATAGAGAAAGGCACACAAAATAATCATAGAAAGGATGAACACAAAGGAGGATAACAACAGAGGTTGCGAAAAGAATCATGATGATTGTTTGAATGAGATAACAGATGGAGGTTTCGTTGACAAAATAAAGCACGAAATAATCTTAGATATTACTAAACCAGGTATTTATAGTAAAGGTGTACCATTTTTTATCACAGGATCTATTAGTTTCTCTATAGTTGTTTGGTTCATGTGTTTTGTATGGAAGTCCAATCGTGATCCACACAATCCCTGCTTTTTCCTATTGAATCCCACAGTCAAGCCTTGCTTTCCAGTTGTTTTTTATTTTCATTCCAAACTACCTTGTTCTTCATGAAAACTCACTTTTTTTTGCGTTAATGAAAGAAAATTTGATCAATTTTCTAATCAAATATTTAACTCTGTTTAACGCTTTCCCATTTCTGCCATTCAATGTCTCTCTTTGGCTATTTTTGTTTTGAATTTTTTGTTCTTGTTCTTGCGATTATTTTTTTAGGATAATGGTGGCTTCTGGCACAATCACCTTATTTCTAATATTTTTTTGGTTGGGAGAACCAAAAATAGTTTAATGTTGTTCATCAAGATGATGCAAAGAAACCTCACTAATTAATGCATATTACATTTTTTACATGGTTTCCACTTAGATATTTTAGGAAAATATATGAGGTTAAAAAATTAATTCAAAACTATAAAACTGTATTAAGAACTCAATTATATGATAATTATTTCCAATTATATACGTTTTTCCATGTAGAATTAACCAAATGTAATGTTTTTTCATTTTTATGGTATGTACATTGGACGTTAAACACATTATATATGTAATAATATTATTAAATGTAATTTTAATCAATATGAATTTTATAATTAATATATTCTTCCTTTTGAGCCCTCTAATCTCTGCCAAAAATTAACATAGCTTTGAGGCTTCCAAGATATAATTGGTTATTTTGGAAACCTATTTACGAAACCCCAATTATATTTGGAATTACATTTATATATCCATCATATAAATTATGGATTTATTTGTTATCGTTTGTATCTTTTCAGTATGATTTTTTTTATATGAATAAACTCTACCATAGGAAAAGTTGTCTACCCTAGCATCCATTAGGCTATAATTCTAATTTGGAAAAATCATTCATTTTCTTTGGCTTCTCATAGATCATTTGTTTTTATATAGGTGACATGACATTTTTTGGTCCTAGCGATCACTTTTGTTCTTTGTCAGCTGTTAAATTCACAAAGATTAACAATTTAGATTTATAAAACAACTTCATTATGAACATGATATGTTTACCTTTAAGAATATATTAGCGACTACTAGGATGCAACAATTAGATGGCATTGTATGTAAAAACTTATTTTAAAGATTCTCATATGCAATTCTGAGTTTCTATATTTTTGCATAAATGTAAAATAATTCTAGAAAAATCTTGTAAGAAGTAGATAAAACTATATGTTTACCTGTATAAGATATTAAAGATACAATTTTACACGTATATTTATGTATCCATTATATAAACACTAGATTTATTTGTTATCTTTTATATATTTTCAATATAATTTCTAGGAAAGATTAAGAATTTATATTTATAACATAGCTTCATTATGAACATGATATATTTCCCTTTAGGAATAGCTTAGCAATTGCTAGGGTGCAACGAGTAGATCGAGTTGTATTTAAAAACTTGTCGTATAACTTCTTGGTCCACTAGTCCAAGTTTCTTTTTCTGTCTTAAATATAAAAATATTCTATCAAAATCTCATAAGAAATATAGAATTCTAGACATATAGTTGTGTAAACACATGAAAAAACATGATTCTAAACATACACAAACTTCATTATGAACATGATATATTTTTCCTTTAAGGATAGCTTAATGTCCGCTAGGGTACAAACAATTCCAAGTATATACGTATACTATTATATAAATTCAAGATTTATTTTTTTAACATTTATATAAACTTATTTTTGAATACAATCTAAATGAAAATTTTTGCCTACTCTGGTGACCACTAGGCTAGAATTCTTATTTGGATGAAGTCTTTGTTTACCTTTGCAGACACAACAATAAGTGGATTTTTTTATAGGCACCACACTTTTTTGGGTCAAGCGATTGATTTTTTATTTCTATTGTGTTAAATATGTAAAGAATAACAATTAAATTCATAACACAAATACATTATAAAATTAATATATTAATGTTTAAGAATAGCTTCGCAACCGCTAGGCTTCATCGAGTATGTTGCGTTGTATCTAAATATCTTTTTGTAAATCTTCATGGTCTGTTGTCATCTAGTTTAGCCCAATATATATCATTAATACCTTATAGTGGGTTGGATTAAAAAAAATTAAATTAAAAAAGTTTGATTTAATCAAGTGCTAGATACTTCCACACTATACTTTTTCAAGCTTTATGGGTGCTATAATCTATCCAGTTACCCAATTATATTTTGAGCTTAGCGTTGGCTAGCTTATGACACAACATAATATTTGAATCTTATAAATCTCTAGGTTTCAGTAAAAGAAAGTAATATATTATAAGCTTAGCGTCCGGTAGGTTACACCAAAACATAATAATACAATCTTAGTGAATACTGGTATTTAACAAATTAAATCAACATAGTTTGAGCTTAATGGATGCTAGGTATTTAAACAATATATTATTTTGACAGAAAGAGTCACTAACATTTAACAAACTAAGGAAAGACATACTGAGTTTAGTTTATGTTAGGTTTTGGTCTAACAAAAATTCAACAAATAATAGTGCAATCTTTAAATGTGCAAACAAGATATGTGTAAATTAGTTGAATCTATCATATCATTTTAAGATTTTAAATTAAGATATTTCGATCATAACGCCTACTAGGTTATGCTACCACATAATCGTTGGAGCCTAGCGGTGGTTAGGATTCAATAAACTAAATTAGGTATTATGAGCTTAGCGGTCGCTAGGTTATGCCACAACATATTATTTGGGTATTCAATTCGCTATGGTTTAATAACTTCAATTACAATATTTCACAATATTTAGCGGCTGGTGGGTTATGCCAAAACATAATATTTGGATGTTAGTGGTCACTGCAATTTCACAAATTAAATCAACATAGTTTGAGCTTAGCGACAACTAGGTATTTAAACAATATGTTATTTAAATTATATCAACATAATTTGGTTTTAACGGTCACATTAGGTATTTAAAACAATATAATATTTAAATATGAAAAGTAACTACTATTTAACTAAGTAAAGAAAGACATATTGAGTTTAGTTTCCACTAGTATATCAAGTTACTGAATGATATTTTGAACTTAGAGTCTGCTAGCTTTAGTTTAGTTTCCGCTAGCTTATGTATCACAAACATGATATGATATGTTATTGAATGATAGTTTGAGCTTAGTAGTCCACTAGCTTATGACAAAACATAATATTTGGATCTTAGAAGTCTCTAGGTTTTAGTAAAATAAAGTAAGATATTATAAGCATGGTGCTGGGTAGGTTATGCCAAAACATAATAATACGATCTTAGTGAATACTGGTATTAAGAGCTTAGCGACCACTAGGTTATGCCACAACATATTATTTTGGTATTCAATTCACTAGGTTATGTATCGCAAACATTATATGTTATATTAAATTAAGATATTTCGAGCTTAGCACCTGCTAGGTTATGCTACCACATAATCATTGGAACCTAGGGCTAGTTAGGATTTAAAAACAAAATTGAGCTATTAAGAGCTTAACGGTCACTAGGTTATGCCACGACATATTATTTGGGTATTCAATTCGTTAGCTTATGTATCAAAAACATGATATGTATTGCAAAGAGGATATATATAAATTAATTGAATTCATTCTATCATTTTAAGATTTTAAACTAGGATATTTCGATGACAAGTCTTCAAAAAATAGTACATGAGGAACCCGTCCATGATAAGTCTTCAAGTAGTGGACTCGCATGATGATTACAAAAAACTTATCATAATAAATATATGCCAAAATATTGGGAATAACTATAATCAACTTCAATTCACAGACAAATACTTCCTATATCTATATACTTCGCTATACAGACAACCATTATGACCCTTAATCAAAAAACTAAAGAAAAATGCATCCAAGAAAGATTAGGCCATTTGGGCTCTTGGCTCCACCTCATCGATGATCTTGACATATGTGTCCCATTTACTCTGATCAGAGGAGGAGGATGAATATACACAACATTCCATCATTTTCACTTTAGCGTAAGGAGGGAGTTCTATACCCTAATTTTCTATAACTTCCTCCAGACCACATGAAATCACTTGCATCCCCTATGTCAAGGCATGGACATGATACTGAAGGCTGACTAGATGCTCTTCCAAATTCTCATTCTCATTATGCAAGATAAACTACCTCAAAGAGTTGGAAAATATGTTTTCTGTGCTCAACCCTTGCACCATGTCAAAAACGTTCCTCCACCCTTTGGATTGATTTGGGTCAAGCATTATCTTGCACATGCTCTCACAAATATCACCATCTTCTTCTTCTTCGAATCTCTCTACTACTGACTAGACCTTCTTGAGCCAATTCTATATAGCTGTGATCCAAATTTTACCATCCATCCAATAAGTAAATGATTCCCTAGCATCTTTTCTTGTCACATCTCTCTACCACTTCCTATTAGGACCACACTCCATGCTACCCAAGAAACCACCAAAACCCCTGTCACCATCACAGAGAGACAAGAAGCACAACAACCAAAAATTAAAAGAGGAAAGGGGTAGTGAAATGTCCAGCCGACCCAAAGATATAAAGCCACCAACACACAACACACAATAAGGTAAGTGTGATAGTAAAAAATACCATTGATTAGATATCCTAATCACAAATATCATGCTTCTTATTAAAAATCTTAAATTCCCAATGTCATCTTACATGTAGTGTGCGTATAACCCTTAATTGATTTCATGTATCGTGTGAATAAAATTTGTTGATGTCATAAATGACCGTTAAAGTTGTGGATGCCATGTCCTCTTGTTGCTGCTAAAAAAGGATACCACTCATAATAATCTGATTTTTTTTATTAAAATATTATAAGTCGCTACATTTTGACAAATTAAAGTAAGTTTTTTTGAGCTTATCGACCTCTAAGTTAATCAACCATGATAACTTTGGACAAATGTATATCAATCAAGATCTGTATAAATTAGTTGACTTTATTATATGATTTTAACATTTAAAATTATGATATTTCAAGCATAGTGCCTGCTATTTTATGCCACCACACAATATTTACAACCCATCAGTGGTTAGGATTTAATATATTAAATTAAGATATTTTCAACATAGTGGCCACTAGGTTATTCCACAACATAATATTAGGATCTTAGCAGTCTCTAGGTTTCAAAAAAAGGAAGTAAGAACTTAAGAATATAAATATTTTGAGCTAAAAATATTTATAGTATTTAACAAACAAAAGAAAGACATTGACTTTGGAGATCTTTATAGCAATCAAGACCAGTATAAATTAGTTGAATTTTTTGTATGCATTTAAGATTTGGAATTAAGATATTTCGAGCTTAGCGCTCACTAGGTTATGCTACCACATAAAATTTAGAGACTAGTAGTGGTTTCATATACTTTGAGTTTAGCATCCAGTAGTCCTTACCAGAACATATTATTTAGAGATTGAATTTCCTATTTTACAACATTAACAAATTACAAGAATATATTTTGAATGAAGATGAGACTAGTTTAAACAATGACATAATATATAGAGGTTATGGTTGATAGGATTAAGAAAATTAAATAAAATTGTTTTGAAATATGTGGAGACTAGGTACTTCCATAATATATTATTTCAAGCATAGTGGTTGCTATCATAAATTTTTGGAGCTTGGTGGTTGCCAGGTTTTATTAAAACAAAGTAGGTTACTGTGATTTGAGAAGCCACTAGGTTATACCAAGACATAAAACTTGGAGCATAGCGATATTAAGGATGTAAGAAAACTCATTAAGATATTAGGAGCTAAGCCGCAACTACGATATGCCAAAACATAAAATTATTTGGGATTATAGTAAAAGGGGGTTTTCCCAAATGACCCGCATACTTACACAAAAAAGACCTCATGACTAGATATTATAGTGAAACAAGAAGATAGCAATCTTGTATGCAACAAAAAACCAAAAACCAAAAAGTCCCAAACTAGAGAAACAAAAATTTAATTTTATGGATATTCATGAGAGTAGTTGCATCATCCTTAATATCGATCAAATAGGGCTTCCTTAAACCAACACGTCCACTAACTTAATGTGTTCCAGGAAGTCTTCATTGATTTTCATCCAGGTCATGTCCATGTGAATTTTCCATTCCTTGATAGTAGATACTGAGTGTAACATAATCTTTAATGGCCTCATGTGGATCAGGAGAGATCTTCTCTAAATGGTCCTTGTGTTCCGAAGCTGCAGTGGGGGAGCCAATTTTATGTGATAGAGGAGAATCAAGGTAAACCTAGGAGAGAACCCACAATACAAATGGAATTTATGAGTACATCCTAACTTCTATGCAAAAATGTGGGAGGGCATTCACACATGTTTCTGTGATCAGGTGAGTTGATTCAGTTGTAGCCATTACAATGTCAATGGAGATGAGAGGAGAAGCCAGAGAAGCATCGACAAGAGGTGGAGAGGAAGTAGATGTTGGGTCTGAAAGTGGTTCAGAGACCTTAGGAGAGTGCTCTGAGGTGTCCAAAGGGTTACAAGCCTCCAGAGAAGATGAGGGAGACCCAAGAGTGAAAAAATAGGGGCTAATGATCATGATGTCTGAATCAGAGTTCAAAAGGGAGATGACGGCGGTAGTGACAATGACAAAAATATGGATCTGGTTGCGGAAGAGGAGGGGGAAACAAAACGAATTTTTTGGCTTAAAGGGGAAGTGCAATATTTCTTTTTGGGAATCTTCCATTTTAAAGAGAAAATACAAAAGGCCTTGGTGTAGGAAAGGACCTTCATCTTCTCTAGCCATTTTAAGGGACCTCTCAAGTGATTGAAACATAAAATCCACAAAGTTTACCTTCTCAATCATGTCAAAATATGTGCAAGAAGAAAAATATGAGTTCCATAGATCACTTTGTAGAATTGTTACAGCATGAAGTACCTCCTCAAATTTTCAACAACCCTATCCCAAGGTTGTGGAAGTGAGTCCCGTTCATAGCTCGAGTGATACATTGTCATATTTTCACCAAGATACAGGAAATCATCCATCTCCTCCTTGAAGCGAGATCTTTAAAATAAATCTATCTCCCTCCATGGGGAGCTCCATCGCAGATGCAATGGACTCTGTTGAAATAAGAAATTTATTCTTTCCCACTTTGTCTCTTCCTTTCTTCCAGGTTGCCAACACACTGTAGGTTACTCGAAACAAAGTGACCATAGACAGTCTTTCCATAAACAATGTAACACCACCATCATGTAAAATATTCCATACTACCAGGTCAGCCTTGACCTCTTCACATGAAGAAGGCTCAATGCATTTTACTGGTGCTACCCATAGTGAACATGGCTATTGTGACAGTGATTTCCAAAGGCCTGATATAGACGATGCTTAAATAGAGATGTCGAGAACCTTCATTCCAATCTTCAACTTGTGTCTCCAAGATTTCTAATTGAATTATGTCCTAATTAGTAATAGTCATTAATTGATCTCGTCAATCACACAAATACAATCTATAGATGTCATAAATTCCCAAAAATTACACAAATCCTTTATCCTCTTTCTACCACCAAAAGAGGTAATGCCTCAACATAACCTACAAACTTTTAATATTAGTTAATGTTATTGTTCAACCAACCCCAACATTAATTACTTAATGTTCTTGCAATTAATGTATTTAGTGGAGGTTGAAGGTTTGAATGTTAGTGATATTAGATGTATTTAGTTAATATATATTATAAAGGAATAATCTACAAAAAAAATGAAGCAAGGTGAAATAACTAACATTGTTAGACATGATTTCATACTATATAGATTATCAGACAACAAATCATAAATCAATATATTATTAGAATTTCTTTATTGACACTTCTATTTGTTACATTTAGGTTCTCCAAGGTTGTTCATTCTACACATGGAAATGAAGTGGGTAAGCACAAAGATGTTACAGGGAGCACAAGCAACACTTGTGATGGGAATTTGTTTGCGAGATTTGGTGAGGTGATTTCACAAAACACTCTTTGAATGGAATGAGACGAGGATGGTGTTGTCTAAAAAAATGCATCCCCACAAGTCCTCCCCATCCCAAGGTCTGATTTTTTCAATGGATAGTAGCGTGTTTATTAAATACCAAGATAAAATTAAATGTAGATACAATTACATGTCCATTCCAAGAATATCCTTACTGGGTTTGTGTTCTCTTACTGGTACAATTGAATTCACAATTACGGGTATAATTATAGGTACATGACAAGAATAATATGTTTTTTCATCTTTTAACTGTCCTCGTGGATGTTAAAAGTTCTTCTTACATTGAACCCTTATGTGACTTCATACTAGTGTGGGTATATATATTAACTTGAATCAAATTGTTTTGTTGCAGGTATAGTTGGTAGTTGGTTGTTTATATTACTTCAAGCATAGTGGTCACTTTCATTTAACAAGTTATTGAATGATATTTTTAACTTAGCATCTACTAGGTTATAACACAACATAATATTTGGATCTTCACGGTCTCAAGGTTTTGACAAAATAAAGTGAGATATTATTATGATTTTAGTGGTCACTGGGATTTAACAAATTAAATCAACCTAGTTTGAGCTTAGCGGGTGAATTTATTTGAAGAATATAATATTTTGAGCTAAAGAGTCACTATCATTTAACAAGCTAAAGAAAGACATATTGAGTTTAGTTTCTGCTAGTATCTCCAGTGTTAATGTCGTAATGAACTTCCACCTAGTTGGAGGATTGAATTGATATAGCAAAGAAAGGTATAGTAGTTTTTTATTGAAGTGAAATTTGTAACCTATTTTTTAAATTTGTTACTGTTCGAACAGAAGTGCGACTAACATCGTGGATGTTAGAAGTTATTATAATTGAAAGGATTGAAATATTTGTTAATTACTACAAAATTCCTTTTATGTTGTACTTATAATATGTTGTTGTTTGAATGAAAAAATATTGAACATGTTTCTAAAATAGTTTGGTGTGTTTTAAACGTCCTAGATCAATTGCTTTCACAAAAATGCTTTTCTTACATGCATTGATGGAGATCAATGACTACAATTCTTAAGTATAACATGTGACATATAAATTATTGGACCAAAAATATTCATTAAAAACATATGTTGTCTTACAAAGGATTTCTGGAGGAAAAATTGGACTAATGATTTACTCTCCAAGGTCAACAACATGAAGACTGTCCTGCCTTAACTTGAATTTAATTGTAAATATTTTAGGACAAAAATTGTATTTATTTGAAAGATTTTTTACTTACTACAAAATACCTTTTATGTTGTACTTATAATATGTTGTTTTTTGAATGAAAAATATTGAAAATGTTTTTAAAATAATTTGATGTCTTTTAAACGTCCTAAATCAATTATTTTCACATAAATGCTTTTCCTACATATGTTTATGGAGATCAATGACTATAATGCTTAAGTATAACACTTGACATATTAATTTCTTGGACCAAACATATTCATTTTCTGAACATATGTTGTCTTGCAAAGGATTTGTAGAGGAAAATTTTGATTAAGGATTTACTCACCAATGTCAATATGTTTTTTTGGTTAGTTGTTCAAAACAAGATTTTAACACTAGACAATGTGAGAAAGGATACAATTAATAATTGGACCATAAGAAATATCCTTAAAGATACTAAAGAAATTTTTTTGAAAGAGTTTGATAAATGTAATTATTCATACCCCTAGAAAGGGTAATAAATGTGTGGATTATCTTGCCAAATTGGGGGCTAAAGGTAGTAATTTTAAAGTGTGTGAGAGGGGAGATGATATCACCAATGTTATTAATCTCATTAAGAAAATTAAGTACTGATGTGCTGGTGGCTATTTTTCCTCATTGGGATGTCATCCTTGTACTTATGGTTAAAAGGACCCTTCCCACGTGCAAGATATATGGTGGTATTTGTATTAATTTTTCTCTTACAATTCATTTTGGCCATTTTCTCTTTCATTTTCAATCTCAATCGACTAAAACCATGGGAGGTGGTCATTTGAGAACTGAGCCCACGAGCTATGGTGCCCTGAAGGACAACCCCTCCTTGTGGTGCATTCTGAAAATTGGGGGGTTTAGGAATTTCATATCAAAAGTCACGGGGTCTGATCCTTATCTTACGTTGGAGTTTGGTTGGGTATGGAACAATGGCATCATGGTGATCCATGACATGGAAATTCAAGGTTTCAGAGGATTCAATAGTGCATGGTGACTAGAATGGAGATGGAGGGATTAAAGATATTCAAAGGCTGCACCAAACACAAACACTAAATTGAGACTTTCTTCCATGGTAAAGAAATGGTTTACCTACTGATAGATGATATAGGAAGATTTTGCATCCCTGATATTTGGAATACAGTATGCCTCCACCTTATGAGGTACATTACTCTTGAAGTGAATTATAGAAATATATTTACTCACCATCTTACTATGCTTAATATGTTTAGGCATAAGATTACTATGAGCCTTCCCTTTTTCTTGTTTATGTCTCTCTCTACGTTGGTGAATGATTTTCAACAGGGAAATATTGATACCCTGATACACCATGGAATAATTCTTTTGATTTTTAAGAATGGTAAACTGGTGGTGGCAAAGGAATTAGAGCCCAAATATGGGGATTCAGATGAAAATTGTACTCTTGCGGACCATATGAACAAACTGAGGAGAAAGAAGAGTAAGACACCTTAAGGGAATGATTATCTTGGTACTGGAGTTATAGGTTCTCTGATTGATACAAAAGGGGAGTCGTCTAAAGGGAAAGAGAGAGCATAGTTGGGTTAGAATGTGACTTTTGATAAAATTTCTCTCAGGGTGAGTCAGGTGGAAATGGATATGGAGGCCTTAGGAAAATTTGGAATGGATATGGGAAACAATGTCATGCATTGCATCGATGCCTCTAAGAAAATTTTCATCACCCAAAAATCTATCAGGGCCGATATGGTAGAGATCAAAATTTTGGTTTTGGAGTTGCAGGGGCATGTGGTCAAGATGGAGAAGGGACACAAAGTTCACAGGTATAATCTCCACCTCAGTAGTTTTGATGAGGAAGAGCATGTTGAATACCACATCCCTATCATGAGTGAGCAAGATGATAATATGAAAGGACATGAGGAGCTTCAACCAGAGGAGTACAAATGTTTGAAGACTAACTAGTCCATTGGCTCTTGGAGATTTTTTTTGACTATTTGTAGATTGTATCATTTGGGATGTTTTTCCCTCCATGTTTTTTTATTTTTCCTTGTATTGATCTGTTGGACTGTAGTTTGGGATAAGTTGTTTTAGCCATTTTTTTCCTGTTTCTTTTTTGTTCACTCTTGGTGATGCTCACGATGCATTCTATTGTAAGGTTTATGGGTGCCTTAATCCCTATATAATATAGCCAATCATTATGTTCACATATATTTAATAAACCTTGTTAATAGTAATTTTGTTAATGAAATTTTAAATTAAACAAGACAGAGCATTAATTTCATGCCTCACAGATGGGAGATGTGCTAGTTGTGTGATCATGCTAGATGTGCTCGTTATACGATTATTTTTTCAGAATTATGATTTTTATTAAATAGAATAAATAGATGTTGCAAAAAGGCCTCAAATTTGTCAATCAATACTAACTAGCAAATAAAAAAAATATAAAAAAATTTTGTAGTTTAAAAAATTATTTAAATAAATTACAAACATTAGAAAGTTGAAAAGTTATAGAATTTTTTATTTTGATTGGTGGATTGAGGAGAAATTTTAAGTAAGATGCTTTGAGCTTAGCGCCCGCTAAGGTAACCTAATACTTCCACAATATAAAATTTTGAGCTTATGGATCGCTAGCATTTAACAAGTCAAAGAATATTATTTTTAGTTTAGCGTCCGCTAGCTTATGCGACACCATAGTAATTGGATATTATCGATCGATATGAATTAACAAAATAAAGTAAGATATTGTCATCATAGAGTCTATCTAGGTTATGCCACAACAACATATTCCTGATGTACAAAAACTATGTCCTTTTTTTTGTATAAGGGTTGATATGGGGGTTTTGAAAGGACTCACATCCTTTTATAAAAATTTCCTTAAGGAAAAATATGACATTGAAGCATAAAAAAGAGAAATCCTGCAGGTAAAAAAAGACAAAAAACCACATAGCCACGACGCAAACAGAGAAAATTTACATTTTGTTAAAAAAAAATTAGGATAGTTGTTTGCTTCCATAGTAGCATCATCTTAGAGTTTCCTTGTTCCTCGAATTCTCCTTTCACAAATTTGTATTCATTCTTTTGTTCTCCAAAATCTGTTTGGTTCTCCTACTCTTGCATTACCATATTTTTTTGCAAATAGGTCACTGTAATCCAACACCAACACATTCAATGGAAACTCATTCTTAACATGAATATCTTCTAAAATATTGTCATTGACAATGTCAACGATGTTGTAGCCATTGAATTTTGCTGAGTATGTGCAACGGAGGACTATTTACAGACAACAATAAGGCCAACAAAATAATATCAAATTTTTAAAATACATCTTCTCTTCTATTCTTGTCCACCACCATGTCCATAAATCGAGTATGATATTAAATTTTTTACTGTGCAAATTGAGCCACCATCCATACCACCAGGATTCTTTTTCAAGACTCAACAAAACAAGTTCTTGGCAGGTGTTTTTGGTTTTTAAAATTTCTGCAAATATTCCTCTCATGTTATTATGTATTAAGATGTGCCATTTCTCTATCAAGATGTGCTCCATTCCATCCTCTTTCACCACTCTAACAAATGTTTACTATATTACGAAATTATTTATTTGATAAAAAACTACCTTCTACAAAATATTGAATAACAAACTTGCTTCCGTTTAATTATCTACAAAATCCCTACATGGATATAAGCCCTAATCAGCTATGGAAAATTTTACATGGATATAATCCCTAATCAACTATGGAAAATTTTACATTAACAGAATTTTGTACTTTTGGAGGGACTGAAGGTGAGAATGCATACCAATTTTTGGCACGGAGAGGAAATCAAAATGTTTCCAGAACTCGAGCGCATATTTTTTTATGCTTATGCTGATGAGATTTTTCTATTGATGAATAAGCTTATGCAATGACGAAGAGAATAGAAAGGAAAATGTTAAAAATATAAACTCAAAAATTGTCTACTTATAGTGATATGTAAACAAATCCAACCGCCAATTTCGTTGGCACATGAATTTAAGAGGGCACGCGTATGATTTTACATTGCTTTTCATTAAATGGTTGATTAATGGCTGACAACAGTTACATGCTCCAAAAGTTGCACATATTTTGAATGGTGCATGTACTTTTAAATGGTGAATTTTACATAGCTTGAATTAATGGCTAATTAATGTTGAGGAGCAAATGACAACATTAATTAGCATTTTGCCTTACAAAATGGTTATCATTAATACAAATACTTGCAAATATTTGTAATAAACGTCACATGTGAATTGCATATTTAATATTTAACCGTCAATTATTAATATACATTTATATATAAATTAGAAAAATTATAAAAATTTACATCAATATATATTTAAAAATAATGAAATTTATATAGAATAATTGATATAAATAAACATTGTTTTGTATTTTTAAAGGGAAGTGTTGAAAAATTACCGTTACCCAAAAATTGTTTGTCCGAATCAAGAATCACACTTCGCGGTACAAATCAAGACTCGCACCTAGAAGTTTGAGTCGATACTCGTACTTAGCAGTGACATTCGATACTCACACTTAAAGTGCGAGTCGAGATATGTGTGACTCGAGGCTCGCACTTAGACGTACGACCAATAGTACTTGTAAGTATGATCACTCGTACTTACACACTACTTAAAAAAATTATAAATGACAATTCCAAATTTTTTAACTATGCTTAATATATACGAATAAATTATTTATATAAATGTATATAAATATTAACAGTTTCCTTTTAAACATGCGAGTCACACGTGCTAATTCTATAAAATATTTGAAAGTATGTTATGTCTAAAATGATGAAAAACATCTAAACAATCGTTAAATTTGACACCATTCAAGGAAGCTTAGGGAAGGGATTTTCAATGTCAACATTTATTGATTTGAATAAGGTATGCATGAATAGTCATATATTTATGATGATATTAAGATTGATATGTGGCATAAATGAAAACAATCACTTACGCAATATCTTGAAGTTAGCAGTCGTATGGCATATGTAAGTTAGCGGCCATTTGGCTTGTGTAAGTTTACAATTTCTTGGGTTGGGCAAGTTAGAAACCGCTTGGGTTATATAAGATAGCAACCACTAGGCTTATATAAGTGGGTGGTTGTTAGGCTTATGTTGTGCACAAGTGGAATCCAATTATTAGCATTATTGCAATCTAGTAATAGTGAAATTGGAGTCCAATAATAGGGAAATTGGAATCCAATATTAGCGAAATTGGAATCCAATAATAGAGAAATTGGAACTCAAATAAGTCTGATAATGACAATATTGGAATTTGATATTGCTACTAATGGAATCCAGTATATTCAAAAATTGAACCCAATATATGCAAAAATGGAGATGGATTTCTTCCAATATTTGAAATATTGGAGTCTTAATTCACTGGAATATGTCTCAATTTAGTGAAATAAGTGTTACCCTCTTTCTTTATCCTTGGATTTTAGAAAATTTGGTTAAGGGAGTGTTTTTTTTTTCATGTTTTCCTCCCTATTAGTAGAAATATATTTCTTATTTTGTTCCTTCCTAATAGCCTTCTCAAAGACTTCCTCCATACTAGATGGACCGTATACATCCACTTCACCACCTATGATTAGGTTGAGTCCCATAACAAACTTCCAGACTCAAAACTTCTCATCTTTCTAATATTGAGGAACGTAATTCAACAACCTTACAAACCATTCTGAAAATTTTGTTATGCTAAGCTTCCCTTGCATCAAATTTTAGAACTTAGTCATTTTTTAATCATAATAAAGTTGGGGAAGCCAGCTTTTTCAAAAGTAAATTTTAAATTGCTCCCATGAAATAGAATCTGTATCTAATCCAAGTTTTAGCTTCTTATTATCCCACCATGAGGATGCTTCTTGGGAAATCTAGAAATCTCCCCATATTGTCTTAGTTTCCTCTGAGAAGTATCTCATCTCAATATACTTCTCCATCTCACTCAACCACGATTCAACCCCATCTCCCAAGGATGTTCCATCAAACTTTTGTGGAGTTATTCTCTTAATATCACAGGATAGTTCTATTGTTATCCATTCCTTTTTGTTTTCATGTTTTTCCTTTGCATCATGATGTTCCTCATGAGGCTCATCCTCCATTACCATCTCCTCTTCAGGAGGCTCTTGTTCACTGGTAACTTGTTGTTCTAAAACAACCATACATTCTCGTGTGTCTCAAGGGAGTTAAATAATTTCTTGTAATTTCTCAGTAGGTGTAGGACCTTCAACATTTCCTAAGGCTTTCCCTGCAATATTCCCTTTTCCTCTTTGAGTCATCTATCTTTGATAGAGGTAAAATAAATTCATATTAGTGAAGCAGACCTATAAAGTCCAAGAGTTAAAAACCTATAACTCTGATACCAAATGTAAAAACCTAAAATTTGACACCTAAATTAGTAGGAATTTTGTTTTTCTTCTAACATCATATAAAAATTCCTCTGCCTATGTAATTCAGATAGCTTGCTACAACTAGTTAATGCAGTAAGTCATATTAAATTAAGAGCAAGTTAGACATTCCTCTCTATAATTAAATCAGGTAACTAGCTAAAGCTAGTTTATGTAGCATGTCTTGATAAATTAATCCATCCCATAACATAGTGAAAAACCTTGTGCATCTGTAAGGGTTAATTATCCCTGATCTCCATGATCACCCTTAACATTCGATTGAATTTTCATACTTATCCTCGCTTGGTTTTACCGCACTGCGGTAGTAAGAATTTGTGACTGGTCCTCTAGTGTCTACCTAGAGTTCATTTAGTAAACTTCATCTTGTATCCTATACTTCGGTATTTGAGGAATCATAGTGATTATACAATGTACCTAGTAAGAACATTACTTTGGCCAAAAAAATTTAGATGTATTATGTACGCTTAGTTTAGACGATTGCACATAACATCTAAATTTTTCTTCCCATCACCTCATAAATTTTTCATCACAGTTAAATAGATTCATTAAACTTATGTAGGTGAATGTATTAAAACTTACTCGATTCCTAACGAGTTCAAATAAGTAAGTTTGAAGAACCCCAAATCTCATTATGGGCTACTGTACGCACCCAAAATTTTAAGGTACTGTATTGCCAAAATAATCTAACAGGTGCCCCAATGATGATACAAGTCTCCTCGCAAGGCGTTCGAGATCCGGAAAATATCTCCAAGTGTGCGTTAACATCCCGCATGGCCCGCTTATCCCCCGCGTGCTTTGTTTTTCCCTTTTCCCCTCTCTTCTTGGCCTTTTTCTCTTCAATCACAAAACCGTCGCCCTGCTCAGGGCTGCAGTCCTTTACGCATTTTCTAGAAAGCTCTTTTAACATGACTCACATAATTTCAACATTTTACCAGCTTTCTTTCACCGCCATAAGCTTGCATTTATGATTCTGGTTCCCTGGAATAGTGTTTTACCATTGTTTATAGTTTAAGAGTTCTATTTGGTTTTTACCTTGGGTAAATGCAAATGCTATAAATAGATGGCTTGTGCTCAAGCAAATGGCCCCTCAAATTTGCCTATGAATTTCTCTTTGTAATAGATTTAGTTTTCATTTTGCTTAGAATGCTTAGTTTCTTGCATTGCATGCTTAGTTAGCATTGTTTTACTATTAGTAAGCCACATATCCATCTTGTGCAAGTGTTGTTGATATTTTATCCAATCCATTGGAGTCGAATAGTTTGTTTTCAATAGGAAGCCATTAAAGTTGCAGGTTTTGTTCTTCAAATAGGATAGTTTCAGGTTCTGGATGTTTTATGTTGCATGACTCGCAATAAATCCCACTAGGAATTGCATAAGCCAAGCTCTGTACTCTTGCACTATCCCTCTCCTACTCACATTGTATTCGGTCTGTATTCTAAAGTTGTCCCTTGTTCCAATATCTACTTCTATTGATGCAAGCATTACAATATTTTCTGGATCCACGTGAGCATGAAAGAACGAGGAGGTCACACTAAGGGGACATAGCCACACACACCATTGGATTCGCCACTGTTCTGCAGAATCCAGGTTCTAGCTTTCAAAGTTCTAAATTAAGATCATATCAAATAGAGTAGTTAATTGCTTTATTTCAGTTAATTTTACTTTCAATATTACCAGGGAAGTTGTGGGGATTGATATTTTTTGAGAAACTATGATTCATTCCTCACTTCTGAGGTAGGATCGATAGTCTTGCAAATAGACTAGATCAGTTATTTCATTGTTTAGAGTAGATCTACAAATTACACAAACAAATAGCTATGCTCGGTTATCTTGTTTGTTTTAAATTGTTATCGTAGCTATCAATTTTAGATATATTAGATAGTTGTTCTTTAAATTCTGTTTAGTAGATAGATATATCAGATTTAGAAATATACATAGACATATCTTTCACAATTATTTTATCCTGTCATTAGTTAGATTTACATTATTACTTTTGTATGACAATAACAGGACCTAGGGAACCCAGAGAATACGTATTCGAGCCAATCATGCCTCAACCCAATCTCGCCACAACAATAGTTGATATAGACCAGAATCTTAGAATCCAAGTCTTCCAAACAACAACAAACTTGCAACAAATCAATTCCCAGTTGAGCGGATTAAACATAAAATACGACCAAGCACACACGTTTTGGTCGAATCAACCAAACTACATATTACCTAGGTAACATCCACATGTCTGTAGAAGGGGTTGAAAGAGAAAAAACCTTCGGTTACGACCCACAAATTCCACAACCAAATGAATCCATAAGTGAATCAGACATAGACACTGGCCTACGCACACTAGTATTTAGATCCACTCCACTTCCACCTATCATCATCACATAGTTATCCTTATTAAACATAGCAGCTAACAAAGCTAAGGAGTTCTGGACTAGGCTAGAGAACCTCCCATAGAGTCAACTATATTTACCATCCACCATATGACCTTATCTAGAGACATACACAAAACTATCCCAGGTCATTTTCCACGTATTCCACAACCCATAGATCGAATCATGCCAGAGCTCGATATTGATTGGAGCCTTCGAGCAGTCATCCTTGTTGACCAATCTATCACACCATTCCAAGTTAGGAGGGCCTTCTTTGCCTTAGATTCACAATTTCCACTAGTGCGTGTTGAAGAAATTAGATTGCCTAATTAGTTTGTCTGCATCCCATACATATTTCATCCTCACCGGATGTCTTGGCATGACCTCAGGAGGTCGGGTGCGAGGAAGAGTTACTTGTAGATTCCCAAGCTCGCTTGTCACTTTTCCGTCATACAAAATTGGTGAACCCTATGTGAAACTTTCTACCTTCTGATTTGGAGTCAGATTTATACTACCTCATCAGTTTTTACTATCACCTTCACCCCTTCCCATTATTCTACGGGTATTCATATACCCCCCGAATATGTCAGGATTCGATGCGTGCGGCAGACCCCTCCTGGGCCTTGAGGCATACTACGCCCAACAGAATAGGCAATCATCACCCTCACTCTCAGTATGGGGTGACAAATACTCAACTAACCAGTTGTCAACACAAACTCCAAGGATCAAATATAACTCATCTTTTCAAACTGAGGAGTTAGATCATCTCGATCAAACGCAACAAACAGAGCTTTCAGGCTCAAATAATATGACGTTCACTGGAGAATCTGGTTCATCTCCTCAGGTGCTGCTTAGACCACAAATTAGTAGACAATCAGACCCATACCTAGTTTTAGATGATGAACAATCAATACATCATCCTAGGAATGAACAACGGTCTTGGAGTATGTACTCACCTATAGGGAATTTACAAACACAACCCGATGCCTCTTTTCAAGAAAATACCTCCATACCACTGCATATAGGAAATACCCTCGAAGAAACTTGGCAAGAAAATGGTCAGTTCATAGCAGGGTATCACATGCCTATACAACATCAGAATATACAACAAACGCCACTAAGGCAAAATATTGTGACTTCACCATATGAAGTCATTTCGGCTTTAGTAGAAAAGGTTAAGGGACTAGAACTTGCCCAAGTAAGCCAAAATTCTCAATTCATGCAAGCAGGAAGTTCCAATCCCCCACACCATCCTAGCCAAGTAGACCTCCTCACAGGAATAGGCACGTTAGGCACGCCTCCTCAGTATTCACGACAAATGCCAACTAGACCCACCATCTCTAACACCGTTCCTCCCGGTCTAGTACAAAACAATCCATTCCTGGACAATACCTCATCATACTTAAACATGTACTCCAAGTCACCACAAGGGGATATATTCTCCTCTCCCAGTATGTTTAATCAAACATAGGTGTTTCCTTATGCCCCTACCAACGCATACGCTACGCCATATCAACAACCCATTCCACCACCACTCCCTCAACAAGCACCATCAATGGTCAAAACATATGCGATAGGGACTTATTCAGAATATTTGAAAGAGCCCTTAGATTTCACCATACGTAGTGTCATGCTTCCAAGACCTCTTCCCGACTTGCCCAAATACAAAGGTGAGGGAGATCCAAATGCACATATCAAAGCTTACACTACAGCCATTCGAGAACTACTCCCATGGGATGGGGTTGTTGCTAAAATATTCCCCAAAACTTTGGAGGGTATCACTCTCGACTGGTATTATAGAATACCTGAGGCTTCCATCCATTCGTTCAAACAACTCGTTTCAGAGTTCATTAAGGCCTTTGACATGAATAAACTATTAAGGACAGGAATCAGGGAATTCTTGCACATTAAACAAGAACACAATGAATCTATCACCCATTTCATCCAAAGGTGGCGTACAATTCTTTATTCTTCGACAAGTGCTCCGAACATGGATCAGATGGAACTATGTGATTTATTCCTTCATTCTCTCAGTAGAGAGGTGAAGGAAGAAGTCCAAAGTTCCCATTAAGAACTTATGATGAAGTACTTGAGAGTGATCTTCGAATAGATCAAGTAGCAATTGATAGTGGTCACAAAACATATGGAGCAAATGGGAGGTTAGTCACCTCCAACCAGAACACTACATCTTATCCTACTACCACGAACGTCAATCAAGGACCTAAAATCCTTAATAAAAATCGGGGTGTAACAATAGATGGAGTAACCGATCAGCCTAAAAAGGTAAATACTGTGAATACTTCACCACCAATGAACAATCAACGAAACAACAAATTTACCCCAACAATCAATACAGTGTATTTTAACCATCCACAACAACAACAACGGTGAAATCCCACAGAGGGTCCGAGCCAAAATTCAACTAGATACCAAAACCAGAATTCAAACCAAAGACAACAAACACAAAATTTTAATCCTAATAAACAACAGTTTGATCAAAATTTTGGGCCACAATACGCACCAAATCAACAAACTAGGAATTACAATCCTAATTCATATTGTGGTTTCCACAAAATTCGGGGCCATGACACTAGAACATGCCATGACTACAACAAATTCATGCAACGCTTGCCAGATGAACAAAGAAAAATTTTCATGGATATGTTCTTGGTAGATCCTACGTCACCAGCATCAAATACCTTTGTAGGGGTAGTTTCCCCTCAGAAAGCTCCCCTCAAGATCTTTAATGATCCATTCCCAAATCACGATAACAATAGGCTAAGTCCAAATGGGACAAACAAAAGCATAATGATAGGAAACAATGATCATGAAGCCTCGACTTCATTAAATCCATCAGTTGTGCCACAATTAGGAAGTCAGCCAAGACCCAAGATAGTCAGTTTAGTAGAATTAGATTCCGAACTACCCATCGAAGCTATAACAAGAACACGAGAGTATTTCTCTCAGCCAAGCCCAAGTCACCTTCCAAAAACAGATAAGATCCAACAAATAGTGGAAAAACCTGTGGGTGCCTATGATTTAATTAACGACTAACAAAAACCTTCTCGCACATCTCCTTTTTGGATTTATTAAAAAATTCCCCTACTCACAGGGCTATTCTTTTAGAGGCATTAGGTTTGGGCCATTTAATTAACATCACTCCACCTCCTGATACACAAGTAAATCATATAGACTTCGATGTTCATCCTCCAGGGTAGGCGGATAGGGATGTCAAATTCATATTCAAGGTAAACAAAATGCCGACAGATGTTGAGATTGCACGCCGAGGTGATCCAGCCTTACACTTACAAGTATGGATTTATAATAACTATGTGAAACAAGCAATGGTTGACAATGGGGCGGTAGTTAACATAGTCCCCTTCTCTTTCCTTCAAAAGCTAGGGTATGGAGAAACAAATTGTTCCACGACTCGAAATACATTGAGAGGCTATGATAGTCCTAAAGCCACCTCGGTTGGAACTATAATATTACCGGTCACCTTAGGACCCAAAACAATCCTGATTGAGTTTTATATCATAGATCAGGAAACTAACTATAATATGATCCTCGGCTGACCATGGATACAACGTATGAAGGCAATCCCTTCTACGCTATTTCAAGAAGTAAGGTTTTTAAACTTAGGAAAGATATTTGTTGCCAAAGGTGATCCAAAACCATTCGATGTACACCTAGCTGACTTAAAGAAAAGACCAGGCATGCACTCAGAGTTTGAACTCCCAATAAACCAACTTAATAAACCTACCGACACCAAAGTAGAGGAAAAGTTGATACCTACAATGGATCTTGAGACTATGAGCCCAGCCAAAGCAACCCCAACCCCCAAAGATGAGGCTAACACTGTAGAAACGATATCATTAGGAACTACTGCAAAAATCATTGAATTGCTAGAACAAGATCTACCATGTTCTTACCATTTGACTCTGCAGGCATGGGATGTTCCCTAGGTGTTGGTTCTCTTCCAGCAGAGGATCTCTGTATGGTGGAAGTAGAATGCACAAACACAACAAATATCCCAGCGTCCATATTCCCAACTAAATATTGGACACTCCATTTTGATGGAGCTAGATGCCGTTACGGAGCAGGGGCAGGTGTAATCTTTACTTCCCTTGAAGGAAAAATCTTACCTTTCACCTTCAAACTAAATTTCGAATGTACAAACAATGGCGCTGAGTACGAAACCCTCCTTCTTGGCCTCATTTTAGCCAAAAGGATCGGTGTTAATAACATTAAGGTGTTAGGAGACTCAAAATTGGTAGCAAACCAAGTTTCTGAGATATATGAAACCAAATCCGAGCACTTACAGCTTTACAGAACAGCTATATTAGATCTAAGCAGGGAGTTTGACTTCATATCAATTGAAGCAATCCCGTGAGAACACAATCTACTTGCCGATTCTATAGCAATCTCGGCATCACGCTTTACTCCAAACAGTAAGTTAGAGGATACCCGTTTCATGGTATCCCTTCGTGATAAACCATTGATAAAAACAATGAAAAATTATCTTTTAAATGAAAATGAAAACAAATCTACTATCCTAGACCACATTGATAGTGATATGGTCAATCTGAATTACTTAAACGCCTATGCGGCATTACATCTCTCCTATCATATGATAGATTTGTCCTTAATCCCACATTCATCTTCCTACTTCGGAAATCCCATGATGGAGCTTCCCTCGCAAATGGAACCTAGCGTATACACAGTAGAAAATAGGGACAATTTGGATTTACCTCCAGCCCCACCTGAGTTTGAAGAAGGTAATGCCTCCTTAATCAAAGAGACAATTGATGTTAACATCGGAATGGAGGATGAACCAAATATCTTGAAACTAGGATCCTCGCTAACCCCAGAAGAAGTAGAAATACACACTCGAATCCTCAAGGAACATCAGAAGGCTTTCGCATTTAATTATAAGGAAATGACAGGAGTTTCACCCCACATTGTGGTGCACAACCTCGCCACTAAATCTAATGCAAAGCCAGTTAAACAAAAATCAAGACTGATGAAACCTAAGGTAGCTCTCATGGTAAAAGAGAAAATAATAAAACTCCTCTAAGTAGGATTCATCAAACCAGTCGATTACTCTCAATGGGTATCTAATATCGTTCCCGTTCTCGAAAAGAATGGGAAAATACGCATCTGCATAGATTTTTGAGACATTAACAAAGCGTGTCCTAAGGACGACATCCCATTACCATCCATAAATGTCATTGTTGATGCAACAACTGGATTTGAACTTTTGTCTCTCATGGATGGATTCTCGGGATACAATCAAATCAGAATATCTGAACAAGACCAAGCTAAAACCATGTTTATAACTCCTTGGGGAACTTATTGCTATGTTGTTATGCCATTTGGTCTCAAGAACGTTGGTGCTACATACCAGCGAGCTATGACATATATATTTCACGATCTAATTCATAAAATTTTGGAATCCTACGTAGATGACTTGTTGGCTAAGGCCAAGAAGTGTTGTGACTATCTGAAAGTACTTCGCATCATTCTTTCATGTCTAATAGAATTTGGAGTCACACTAAATCCAGAGAAATGCATCTTTGGTGTAACAGGAGGAAAGCTCCTAGGTTACATCATATCATCACAAGGGATAGATGTTGACCCAACCAAAATTCAGGCTTTTCTCGAAATGGTCCCACCTTCAGATGAATCTGGAATCAGGTCATTTCTCGGAAAGCTTGGTGCAATCCAGAGATTCATCCCAGACTTAAGTTTCACCATTCATCCAATCAACAATCTGCTCAAGAAATATTATAGTATTGATTGGACCGAAGACTACAATGAAGCTTTTGATGCAGTTAAGCGTTTCCTGTTATCACCACCTATGCTAATGCCACCTAAGCTAGACCACCCGTTAATTTTATATTCACGAGCTACCGATGTCTCGCTAGCCTGTATGCTGGCTCAAGAAGACGATGTCAAGAGAGAACGTGTAATTTATTTCATTAGCTGAATGTTTCTCGACTATAAAACACGTTATACACAAGCAGAATGGGAATGCCTCGCCATAGTCTTTGCAACCAAACGCTTAAGAAATTATATGCTAAATCAAGAAACAAGGGTCATGGTAAAAATGGACCATTTACGAACTTTCCTCACACAAGGGTCCTTGTCTAAGAAGGCTGGAAGTTTTATAACCTTAATGGGAGAATTCGAATTAACATTTGTAAATCAAAAATCCGTTAAGGGACAAATCATTGCGGATTGGTTAGCTGATATCCCATTAGATGGAGGCGATCTAGTAAATCTAGACTTTCCTGATGAGTGCGTATACTACATTGAAACCAGACCTCCTATCTCTGAGTGTCCCTGGTATACCAAAATTATTAATTATATCATGGACCATACGTATCCAGAAGAGGCTACACCACAACAAAGGAGGCGGTTACACATTATTGCAGCCAAATACGTCATTATAGAGCAAGTGCTCTATCGAAAAGTATTCGATGGAATGCTCCTAAGATGTGTCAACATAGAAGAATCCAAAAAGATTCTCCACGAATCTCATAGCGGAATGTGTGGAGGCCACTTTGGTGGCCATGCCACCACTCACAAAATACATTGAATGGGCTATTTCTGGCCCATTCTAGAACACGGCACAGTAGAGTGTGTACGCAGGTGTCATAAGTGCCAAGAGTTCTTCCATGAGATCTACATGCCGGCACAAACTCTACAACCAATCGCAACTCCATGACCTTTTTCTACATGGGGCCTAGATTTAATAGGGAAATTCTCTCCCTCGTCTACAGATGGCCATAATTTTATAATCACGGCCACCGAATATTTCACCAAGTTGGTAGAGGCTATGTCTCTTACTACTGTACCGGGTTCTGTAATCACCAAATTCATTTTGAACCAAATCATTTGCAGGTACGGTGTCCTGCAAGTCATTATCTCAGATAATGGGACTTCTTTTAAGAATGACGAAGTTCACGAACTATGTAATAAATTTAAAATAAGCCATCATACAGCTTCCTTGTATTACCCTGAAGCCAACGGATAGGCTGAAGCGACGAACAAAACACTGAAAGCCATTCTCCTTAAAACTGTGAAAGAAAAAAAATGATATTGGCATTTGAAGTTATATCCGGCCTTATGGGACCACCAAACCTCAATAAGAACACCGACGAGAGTGACTCCTTTCTCACTAGTATTCGGGGCAGAGGTAGTTCTCCCACTTGAGGTTGAAATTCCCAATCTCCGTATTTCACTACAAGGGATTCTGGATGAAGACGCTTACAGGGAAGCACGTCTCTCCCAACTAGAAAGCCTAGATGAAGCTAGGTTAGATGCTGAACAACGGCACAGAGTCTACGCTGACCGGATGTGTCGGTAGTATAACAAGAAAGTCTATAAACATGACATATATGAAGGTGATCTAGTTCTAAGGCTAGACAGCCGGATAGACAAGAAGACCGGCGAAGGAAGGAAGTTCCGGCCTAAACGGTTGGACCCATACTGAGTTATGAAGGACTATGGAAATGGTGCATACCTCTTATGTACGCTGGAAGGTGAGGAATTTGGCGAAATGGTCAATTCCCTACACCTCAAGTGGTTCTACGCGTAAGCAACTAGCACTATTTATAATTATATTTACATTGCATCTTCATATAGATTAAGATCATTTTGTCTGTTTGTTTCGTACACAAATTGTGATCAAGGAATTTTGTTCTCAAAGCAATTCATTACAAACTCATGATGTTGTTGGCATAAACACTCTAATCATACCTCTCCATTTTCATGATATCATCAAATTATCTTGGAATCATTTTATCAAGTAAAGCTAGATATGACAAAGTCTTAACGGTAACCATGCCAAGATCTGGAGGTTTATTCTCACTTTTGGTTTCTTCTTAGGATGGGTGTCTTGCCTATGGTCTGTTCTAGAATCTTCATGGTGTCACATCTATCCCATATGTATATCTCTTTGGAAATAAGCACATACTAACATTTTACTCAAGAAAACAAGTCAAATATTAATCAAAACAGAAAATTTTAATTTTACACATTTCCTTGCCCCACCAACCTTTGGTGATGAGCTTGTGTCTCTTACTAGTGATGTAGGGTTGGAAAAGGATTGAAATGCCCTTACTTTCCTATGATTTTCCCATGGTGATAAACCCACGCTTCTTACCCGGTAGCATGAGGCAAAGTGTAGGGGGTCCTCTTGACAAACAAATGCAAAAGGTCATAAGTAAACAATTCAAATCTCGAAGTCTTGAGTTAAAAACAAATGAATCAGATGTTCAAAATTCCAAGAGAGTTAAAATCCTAAAAACCCAAATTTTGTCTACTATGTGGCCATCTAAGGATCTAAGTCTGGATAAACCGCAAAGTAAGAGGCATTCTAAACTATGAAGTCACTCAGGTAGAGTAAGCTTGTAGCTTCCCAATTTGGTTCCACCAAAGCTTTGTCTATCTGTCATCACTATCATTTCAGGATATTTCACAACTTGTGCCCTTTCCAACTCTTAGTGATAAGCCCTCACATCTTAATAGTTGCGTGGAGTTAGGAGAGGGGAAATTCTATCTGCTCATCATATCAATTTATCTTCATCACTTTGCCAAAACAAATATAAAGTATCAAAAATTGCTTACAGAAACTAAGATTCAAAATCACATTATATCTACATCATCATATATCAGCATCATGAAATACAAAAGGAAAATAAACATTTGCATCATTTGTTATCCATTGCATACATTCTAAAAAAGCATGCATTCAAACATCATAATCTACATGAGGAAACTAGAAAAGAAGCATAGCCATAAATTCCAAAGGTTTGATCCAAAAGAATATATATATATATATATATATATATATATATATATATATATAAATGGTCAATGTTTTTGTACAATGCCATCATGCACTAGGCATGGTCAAAACGCTCAAAGAGCCCAGGATATACAAAATAATGTATCATACAAAATCTAGGAGAGCCAAGTGGCTTCTCAATCCCTATAAGACCCCTCTGAAGGCACACACCCATGCCTAGGACTCCGGCTACGCCAGCGCTCTGAGTGCACGGAGGGCTCTAGATCCCGAGGGGCAGCTGCAGTCTCACCATGAGAGTGGCTCCTCATCAAGCGCTCGGCCATCCTATACCCTGCTAGCTCCGTGCGAAGAGTCGATACCATCCTGGCCACATGCCAGACTGGGGCGAAGACGTCAGTATGTCTACCAGTTGTTGAGGGCTCCCCAGCATCCATAGATAGCTCTGCGTGGGTCCTCTCCATAGGGATCATCAGGGTATCAGTATATACCCTGCGAATCAAGTCCCGCCACTCATCGGCGGTCTCTGCAAACAAAGGAGAAAATAAATTAGAAATACAAGATAAATAAAAGGAGACATAGTAACTAAGGAGATCCTAACTAAAAACAAACATTAAAAGGGGAGAGGGTAGCTTACTCAGATCACCGGGCCTCCAGGATGGATCTATAGGATTAGCACCTACCACGGATGCCACCATTGACTAAGGGCCTGCTCCTGTGACTGGAGCAACGTAGCACCCCGCAACGGACTCATCCTCCCTGCCATGACCCTAGGAGAGTGGATCCTTTGAAACCAGAGTCACTCTCTTTGCACTCTGCTCGGCCTTCTCTTCCTGCATGATATACTGAGTATCATGCCACTCAGGATCACTGTCCTCCTCGGTCTCCTCTTCTGTCTCTCCCCCTGTAAACTCCTCAGACTCGGAGTCTACCTCAATGGGGTCATCACTGCTATGGGCAAGACCCGTGACAATCTGAAGCAAGGGTGCCTGAGGCGTACCGGCTCTCCCTCTGGCACGTACTATCCTCCTAGCCGCAATGGGAATGCCAGGAGTAACCACTGTCCAACCCTAGCCTCTAGGCTCCCCTCTGGCCTCTCAGACTGATCTGTATACTGGCACTGCTGGGGGAAGCATACCCACGTATGGTAGGCCAAACTACTGAGGAACTTGGCCAAAGGGGTGCATCTCCACTCACCCCACTCTATCAATAAGCTACCCTGTAGTGGAGCAGGAGATCAAAGTAAGAGCCTCCTCGACCCATATACTTATCATAGTCTGATATGGTGTGGCCTCCATGTCGGTAGTAGTTAGAGAAGTAACTGGCTGATGAGGTGCTCAGAGCATCGACATATCTGGCCATCTGGCTGCCCTCACAGCTCTGGGATCTACCACCTCTACACCTCTGCCATAGGGGATGAAGTGCTCATAAACCCAACTCATGACTAGGGTCGGGTGACTCAAGGACTGCCCCTGTAAACAGACTATCCTGTATAAATCATGGTAGGTGGTCCCAAGTATGTCTACTCCCTAGGCATATATCTGGCCATGTCCCTCTATCTGTGCAATAATGGGGGACCAACAATATAACAATGTATCTCCTCCCTTGTCCCCGATCAGTCTCGAGGCAAGGATCCCCATGATAGCCTGGCGAAGTAAGGGGATGGGCAAGCTAGGAATGGATCGAACTCTAACCCCCTTCTTCGACCCCGTGGAGATGACTGCATCTCCCATGTATGTGGCCCACTATGCTATCTGGGCCCGCGAACTTGCTGTCTCAAGGGTGAGACGTCTCCCAATAATCAGAACCCCCAGAATGCAATAGACATCCTCCAAAGTAATAGTCCACTCACCATGGACCCCTGGTAATCGGAAGGTGTTCCGATCAACATCCCAATAGGAGAATAGGTCACAAAGAATGTGACTGGATGGTGTAACATGGGGCACACATGAGATGCGTAGTATCCCGGCCCTCTGAAGAGTGTCCTCCTCATCCTGTGAAAGGGCATCCAATACTCCTAGGAGCCAATCACACTCCCTCTCTCGGCTCCACCAGATATACTCCTCTCTCGCCTGCATACACCTAAAAACACACAAAACAGAGCAAGCTAGCATCCGAATAATACTAGAAAAATCATGAAAACATGTAGAAATGCTAAAAATGCAAAAACAATCTCAAACAGATGTTCTTTTGGCATTCTGTACAAAGCCACCACCTTGAGAAGAGAGGCAGTTTTGTAACCGCCGCCTTAAGGGCGGCGGTCGTGACCCAAAAACCCACGCAGGTTTTTAAACCTAAAAAGCCCAAAAATGACAAAACAAGACCATTTTAACTAAAAGAAGGCCTACCCAGTAGGCAATCCCCCTAGATGAACCTTTTAACACTAACATTTTCAAAAATTACCCCCCCACGACAAAGAGTTTAGCATTTCAAAATTAAGGGGGTAAAAGGGATAAATTGAAAAAAACTAACCTGTGATCTCACGGGTCGATGTTCCGCTCACGGAGGCATGATCACTATCCCGTCACGGACGTTTTGACTCTACTCACGCAATAAACCATCACCATGGGTTCCAGAGCTCAAAATCAATCAAATCAACTCGCGCAAATGAATAGGAAAATGGGCCCACTTTCATATATATAGCACCCTGATTCGTTTAAAATGCCCTTTTTTACAGGTTTGGAGTGCCGACGGAGGTAATTTCTTATCCTCACATAGATGGTACGTCCTCACTTCCTATTATTTTAGCATTTATTTTCCAAACTATTATGTCTATCTGCACTTGAGTTCTCTTTTCATTTTGCAGGTAGTGGGAATTTTGGACGGCGTCATTTCAACACACGGACGTATCAGGTATAACTTCTAACTTCCCATTTCGGGACCACCATTCTCAGACCCACCGTTTTACGCCTCTTCATGGCTAAAACGCTTCTCCGAGGGGGTAATATGTACGTACCCAAAATTGTAAGGTACTATACTGCCGAAACAACATAACAGGTGCCCCAATGATGATATAGGTCTCCTCGCAAGGTGTTCGGGATCTGGAAAATATCTCCAAGTGTGTGTTAACATCCCGCATGCTCCGCTTAGCCCCCGTGTGCTTTGTTTTTTCCTTTTCCCCTCTTTTCTTGGCCTTTTAATCTTCAGTGACGAAACCACCACCCTGCCTGGGCAGCGGTCTCGTGACCACCTCCCTGAACAGGGTGGCGGTCCTGTAACCACCGCCCTGCTTAGGGTGGCGGTCCTTTACGCATTTTCTAGAAAGCTCTTTTAACACAACTCACATAATTTCAATGTTTTATCAGCTTTCTTTCACCGCCATAAGCTTGCATTTATGATTTTGGTTCCCTGGAATAATGTTTTGCCATTGTTTATAGTTTAAGAGTTCAAATTGGTTTTTACCTTAGGTAAATCCAAATGCTATAAATAGATGGCTTGTGCTCAAGAAAATGGCCCCACAAATTTGCCTCTGATTTCTATTTGCAATAGATTTAGTTTTCATTTTTCTTAGAATGCTTAGTTTCTTTCATTGCATGCTTAGTTAGCATTGTTTTACTGTTAGTAAGCCACATATCCATCTTGTGTAAAGTGCTGCTGTTATTTCATCCAATCCATTGGAATAGGATAGTTTGTTTATCAATAGGAAGCCATTAAATTTGTAGGTTTTTCTCCTCAAACAGGATAGTTTCAGGTTCTTGATGTTTTATGTTGCATGACTCGCAATAGATCCCACTAGGAATTGCATAAGCCAAGCTCTGTACTCTTGCGCTATCTCTCTCCTACTCGCATTGTATTCAGTATATATCCTAAAGCTGTCCTTTGTCCCAATATCTACTTCTATTGATGCAAGCATTACAGGACTTTTCTGGATCCACGTGAGCACGAAAGAACGAGGAGATCACACTGAGGGGACAAGATCACACACACCATCGGATTCGCCACTATTCTGCAGAATCCAGGTTCTAGCTTTCAAAGTTCTAGTTAGAAATATATCAAATAAATTAGTTAATTGCTTTATTTTAGTTAATTTTACTTTCGATATTACTGGGGAAGTTGTGGGGATTGATAGTTTCTGAGAAACTATGAGTCATTCCTCACTTCTGAGGTAGGATCGATAGTCTTGAAAATATATTAGATCAGTTATTTCATTATTTAGAGTAGATCTACAAATTGCACAGACAAATAGCTATACTCGGTTATCTTGTTTGTTTTAAATTGTTATAATAGCTGTCAATTTTAGATATATTAGATAGTTGTTCTTTAAATTCTGTTTAGTAGATAGATATCTCAGATTTAGAAATATACATAGACATATCTTTCACAATTAGTTTATCCTTTCATTAGTTAAATTTACATTGTTACTTTTGCATGACAATCACGGGACCTAGGGAGCCTAGAGGATACGTATTCGAGCCAATCGTGTCTCAACCCAATCTCGTCATAGCAATAGTTGATATAGACCAGAATCTTAGAATCCAAGTCTTCCAAACAACAACAGACTTACAACAGATTAGCTCTCAGTTGAGGGGATTAAACATAGAAGACGACCAAGTGCACATGTTTTGGTCGAATCAACCAAACTACAGATTACCCTAGGTAACATCCATATGACTGTAGAAGGGGTTGAAAGAGAACAAACCTTTGGTTGTGATCCTTTGGTCCCACAGCCAGACGTAGGAGACACTCTTACGGATATAGACACTAGCCTAAGAATTCAGGTTGCAAGAACGCCTGTGAGATACTCTGAGAAGATCGCACAGCTATTAATTTTGAATATAGAGGCTGAGAAAGCATATGATTATTGGATACTAGGGATCAGGGACTGAATTCGTACATGACCATAGCAGGACCGCAACAACTAAGAGTTTAAAGTTGCGACCCACAAATCCCGCAACCTGACAAATCCGTAAGTGAATCAGACATAAACACTGGCCTACACACACTAGTATTCAGATCCACTCCACTTCCACATATCATCATTGAACAGTTATCCTTACTAGATACATCAGCTAACAAAGCTAGAGAATTCTAGACTAGGCCAGAGAATCGTCCATAGAGTCAACTATATTTACCATTCACCATATGACCTTATCTGGAGACATACATGAAACTATCCCAGGTCATTTTCCACATATTCCACAACCCATAGATCGAATCACGCCAGAGATCAATATTGATTGGAGCCTTCAAGTAGTCATCCTTGCTGACTGATCTATCACACTAGTTTAGGTTAGGAGGGCCTTCTTTGCTTTAGATTTGCAAACTCCACTAGTGCGCGTTGAATACATTAGATTGCCTAAATAATTTGTCTATATCCCACCCATATTTCATCCCCACCAGCTATCTCGGCACGACCTCGGGAGGTCGGGTGTGAGGAAGAGTTACTTGTAGATTCCCAAGCTCGCTTGTCACTTTTCTGTCATACAGCTACCTACAGGAGGCTAATCTGTTGCTTAATATGTTACCACATTAAGCAACCAACGGGCTACTCGTAGGTAGCCTACAATGTGCATTAATTATACAGTTCCTGCAAGGGTCATAACCTTCATGGTTTATCCAACCACTTTATGAATTAAAGTTTACGCATTTGAATTTTACTTTGGATAGATGGATAAGTACATGGAGTGTTTCTCTTTTCTTCCCTATCCATACATTCTAACTATTTTAATAGAAAAAGTGTGGTAAGCTCTTAGATAAGACTTCACTAGTCCTAATTAACCTTAATGTATCATACTTAATATTATCTTGATTCTTTAACCATTCATCAAAGCCATGATTATATTTTGTTAGGACTATATCTCACATCTTGATTTAAGCTAGAGATTACCTCAACATTGAATTCCCTTCTTTTTCCTTATGAAGGATGGCGATTTCATTTAGTTAACCTTTACATCTTGCAAGGTATTAAATAACTTACATGATGAGTTTATCATACTTCTTTTTAGATTCCATCATCTAACATTGAACTAGTCTCTTGAATCTTTGAATAGATTAATATCATTTATTTTCTTATTACATATACACCCTTTTCTTTGTTTGAACCAACATGCCCCAAAAATCATATTTTATTACTTTTAAAGTTGATACTTAACATCGAACTAGTCTGTTTAATCTTTGACTAAGTTACTCTCAATATAAATACATAATGAGCAACACTATAGGTTGGTCCATTATATCACCCAAATCAGATTTTAATCTTTTAAAAGTTAAGACTATCATCATGTATTTTTCCCTTCCAATTACAACTTTCTAATTCACTTAGTATTCTTTTCCTTTACCCATAATAAAATCTTTACTATAATGGAGAGTCAAATAGTTATGGTGTGTATCTATATTGTCATGAACCATACCTATTACTAAGCATAACATAGATAAATAAGGAAACCTTAACTTCATCAAATTTACATTATAGTTATCAATAACCATAACATGACAATGTATTTTAAAATATAGAAATCAACCAACTTATTTATATATTACAAGTCTTGTCCATAAATGTACTAGAACTAAGGATAACTTGACCAATACAAGTTTCCAATTTCCATAATTACAAGTACAAAGGAAACAATTATCCATAGTAAAAGTGATCAAGCCTAACACCATTCATCACAAGCCAGTGATAAAATGTCCAAGCATCATCACACAACTTGTGTCACTGTTAATTTGGGGGTGTCAGTTCAAAGACCTGGTAAGAAGTTAAGATACTCACCTAAATATGTTTTTGACAAATAAAGTAGATTAGTCATCATAACTTTAATTAAACTAACATTGCAATGGTAATGATTCCGCAACAGATAGGGAGCTAGAATCATCCAATGATCCCATAGCTAGCGATGGAAGAAGCAAGGGGTATATATGTGAATTTTTCTTGAAGGATCACTTTGCATACAAACCTATCACTTCTTCAATCCCAAACCATGGGATTAGCAGAGGATTCAGGATCCCGATCTGTGTCAGAACCACTATCTTTGCGCACACATGAATCAAAATAATCCATGAATTTAATCTATCTAACATTCAAGGAAAATTACATTTGGTTTGCATCTAACATTATTGCATATTAATCCTAATGCCATAAAACTTATCCATATAATTTTAATCCATAAAATTGACTAATATAGAATTCTTACAAAATTTTACCAGAGTTTCCCCTTGTATTTTCCACTTTTAAAATTTTCCATAAAACAGATTTAACTAATTTAAATCAAAAAAAGAAATAAAATTTATTAAATGGAAAGGTATGGATCAAATGATCCAACCCTCTGATTCATGACGATCTTAGGATAAATAAATAAACTTACCCAGCTAAGCCATCATCTTTTAATTTATTTCATTATCATTTTCCAAATGTCCATGCAAGAGGGTATTACAACTATAACATAGACAAGAAATATAGATTCACTTCTTCTTTTCATGTAAGAAGATATTATACTTTACTATTTCATATCACAAAATGAACAATAAATTCCACTAAATTTATTTTATTCAATAACTAAACGCCTACTATAAAATCTGAATGTCAAGGGATAATATCCATTAGATTAAGCAATCAAATAAATCCACAATTATCTAGAAATCCTTAATGAAAATTTCTCTTAAGAACCTTTTTGAAGATAAGGAAGTGCATAAAAACATACACAAATACCCCTAAGGGTTAAATTTCATTTACCCAAGGACATCAGATTACAACAATGCCCCTCACAAATTTACTCTACTATCTAAAAAAACCCACATCATCAATCGATCATCCACTAAAGGTCACAAACAAGAAAAACAATGCCATACATTTTTATTGAAAGAAAAAAGTTTGAAATTCCTCCAAACATATTTATTCAAATTTTTATTTAAACCCCCATTATGGAAAAACATTGTATATAGTTTAAATATCGGGTACACGCATAGAATTTTACTGAAATGAACTCAAATACGAAAACCCACAAGAAAGTTTTAGGATATATTCCAAACCCAATAACCATACAAATTCCTAGAAAGTATACAAGTTCAAAAACCCACAAAACTTCACCAGTTAAATTACACAAACCACATAGCCGTACATTTTCAAAAATACTCATAAAAATCACTGAATCATTCAATTTATTCGAAGGAAGTGGAAAGGCAGTAAGAATACCCTTTTTTAATTCAACTAGAACTGTTAGAGTAGGTATTTACCTTAGCTCATGTTCACCTAGGTACATTATTTACCTTTATTGTATTTATGCTCACCCACTTATGTGTGTGGATATTTATTTTTATTTATTTAGATATTAGGAGATATTATCTAGTTGTTAAGTATAGTTCTTTCCTTGATCTATGGTATTGACTAGTTCTTTCCTAGATCTATGGTATTGACTAGATCCTTGATGTCTAGTTCTCACATAAATCTATGGACTTAACTAGTTCTTTGATGACTAATTCTTTCCATGATTTATGGTTTGATCTACGACCTTGACTGGTTCTTAGATTGTTACTCCTTTCCTATATAAGCAAGGCCCATTCTCATTGTATTTCATTGAGTACCATAATAATATATGATATTGTTACTCATTTGTTTGCAAAGGTTTTATGTAAAGTCATTCTGCCGAATTTCTTTCATCTTATTGATCGTGGTGTTTAATTATCACATGTGTTCTTGGCTTGGTATGATCTAGTTATCATTCCTTTTATGGTATCAGAGTAGGAGATTGCTATTGACATTCATTTGTAAGTTTTATTTTACAATCATTTTTTTGTATAATCATATATTCAGGATTTTTCTGTATTTTTTTGTTGTGTGTGCATTTTTATGCAAAACAGAGCAACAAAGAAATGGATAGCCCCTAGTCATATGGTATGGTCATATGAGGGCTTAAAGCTTGTGATTCCTACTAGTAAGTGCTGCACTCCAGCCCCCTTTCATTGTATTTGTGTGGTGAAGGCAAGAGCATTTTATTTTGTTTTAATGGCAACTAAAATAAATAACATAGCATAATATTGAAAAGTTTGTAACTTTTGATCAGTAACTCGGTTTTGAGTGCCATTTTTTTGCAAAAGTGATTATTTTTCAATGATCTTTCCATTGGAAATATTTATTTTGAGAATCACACTATAATTATATTGTTTCATATTGTAACACTCACTCATTATAAAGTGCCAAAATATGGGGGTGGATTTTTGTTGCATTGCTTGGGGGTCTTGTTACATTGCTTGGGGGTCCTCTTGCATTTATTTTGGTAAAAAAAATTTTAGGATGGCATCTAATTATGCTTTAGACTCATGTTGAGCCCATTAAAAACACATAATTACCACACATGGAAACCAAGAATGGAAACAATAATTAAGTAGAAAGGATTATGGGCTTTAACTTCTTCAGAACAACCAATGTTCACTAGATAATATGAGAAATTTCATTGCCAGTACAAATTTGATGAGTGTATGGGTTTGATCGGAACTTATGTTAGTGACAGTCTTTTTGTTTCATTTTTAAAAATGTGACTCTTCTTTCAAAATATGGGAAAAAATGGAGGATTTATTTGGTAATTTGGATCATATAAGATCCACGAAACTTGAAATTGAGATCACCTCTCTTAGTCCTAAAGATTTTCCAACAATTATAGACTATCTTATCAAGGTCAAGCATTTTTTTGACACGGTTGAAGGGGAGTTGAAGAAATAAGAAATATGAAGAGTGTGTTTACTTGATTCTATCCAAGTTGAGAGGACCATTCCAAATTTTTGCTTCAACATTTTTTTCTAGCATGGACTGCCAAGGTGACACATTCAGAATTCCTAACTTAGAAACATTTTATAAAAGACTTAATAGGGAATAATCCAAATTGTCTCACCTTGAGTATTCCACCTTTCAAAAGGCAATTAGTTGCATCTAATCCTAAGGGCAAGGGAAAACCAAAAAGTAAAACCAAATCCACCCCTTCTCCATCTCAAAATGCTCCTAAACCCAAAGAAAACAACTCTAAACCCAAGGAGTCTTCTAAATCCAAGAATAAGTCTAGCCTTTCATGCTCTTTTTGTGGGGGGTGGTAATCATGAAGAACATAGGTGTTATAAGCGAATGAACGTCTTAGAGGATGCACTCAAGAACCAAAATTTTTCTTATCTCCACTCCACCTCCTTCTAATCAACATGGAAAATCACTTAATGTTGTTGGAAGATCTCAGTCGCCACTTGCAGACAGTTGGGTTAGAGATTCGGGTGCTTCTCATCACATGACTTCTTCCAAGGAGTCTTTTATTTCTATAGGTTTGAGTTCTACTTCCAAAATTGAGGTTGGATATTCTTCCTTTCTTTCTTTTGAGGGAAAAGGTGATATAAAACTTAATGGTAGAAATGTGTAAGATGTACTTTATGTTCCTAACATCACTACAAATTTTTCTTTCTGTATATCAAATTTTTCATTCTAGTCAAGGAAAAACATTGAATTTTACACCACATGGAGCAGAAGTACAGAACTTTTTTGGAGCCGCATTCACTAGTTTCTCAGGGTATTGTTGATAATATTTCTAGACTATATCACTTTGATGGTTTTGATGAAACTTCTTCTATAGGGACAGGATTGGTTTCTCATGCTGATTTAGAAGAGTAAGCTTTGGCATGAAATATTTGGAAATCTCAAATACATATATTTGAAGGAGTTGAGCACTCATGGTATTGTAGATGGTCTTCATAGAGTTTATTTTCTTGAGGGAGTTTGTCATGGTTGTGCGTTGGGGAAACAACACCAAGATCCTTTTCCTAAGAATTTGTCTAAGAGAGATTCTTCACCACTTGAACTTGTGCATAGTGACTTGATGGTTTTTCCTACCCCATCTTTCAATAGAGCTAAGTATGCACTTATGTTTATTGATAACTTATCTCGAGGCGTACTTGGGTTTATTTTCTCAAGTAAAAAAGTGATGTTTTTTTCACACTTCAAAGATCTTCAAGGGTTTGGTCGAGAAACAATCTTCTAGTAGCATAAAGAACCTTCGCACTGATAATGAGGGGGGAGTACTTCAACAATACATTTTTCTGAATTTTTGGAAACTCAAGGCATTATTCACCAGCATTTTGTTCCTCATACTCCACAACAGAATGGCTTCGTAGAAAGGAAAGAATAGAACTTTGAAGGAAATGGCTAACTGTGTAATGCATTCTAGAGATTTACCTCTTATATAGTGGGCAGAAGCAGTTAACTGTGCTAACTACATTTAGAATCACACACCACACAGCGCACTTGAGCATTTGAATCCAGAGGAAGCTTGGTCCAACACTAAGATAGGTGTATCATTTTTTCAATTCTTTGGGAGCCAAGCTTGGGCATTTGTGCCTAAGAAGAAAAGGAAAGATTTGGATAAGAAGACTAAACCCTTGATCTTTGTAGGGTATTGTGAAGACATGAGAGCTTATCTTCTTTTAGATCCTAATACAAATGATGTTCTTTTTTGAACACATGTTTAATTTGATGAGCGTTTCACTCCTCATGATTCTTCATCTTCTTCCATTCCTTCATCTTCTTCATCTCATCTTGAGGATATTTTCTTTGAGGAGGTTGAGTGAGGAGGTTATAGATGTCATTGAGGATCCTATTCCTACTGATGTTGTCACTATGCCTAAGTGGGCTTGTACTACATTTTCTGAGGAAGCACCTTTCATAGAGGATCTTCCACCTACTAGGCATCTTCACGCACATTCTACAGGTTTCTAGAATTTTGTGTTAGGCATTTTTTGAGGATCTAGAGTCTTTTTCAAAGGATCATGGGATAAAGGAGTGGGATGATGCAATGGAAGCTGAGTATTCTTCTTTGATGAAGAATCATAACTGGGATTCGATATCTCTTCCTAAAGGAAGAAATATGGTTAGGTTTAATTAGGTATACCAAACCAAATACACAGCTAATGGGTCCATTGACAAGTATAAGGATCATCTTGTTGCAAAGGGTTTTTTCAAAAGTTGAAGGTATTGAATACTCTCATACTTTTGCACCCGTTGCCAAGATGGATTCTGTATGCCTTGTAATTTCTATTGTTGCATCACAGGGGTGGTCCGTACACCAGATGGACGTGAAGAGTGCCTTCTTACATGGAGATATAAAAGAGGAAATATATATGGAGCAGCTGGCTAGATTTGTTCAGGATTCTTCTCTTGTTTGTCGGCTCCAAAGGTCTCTCTACAGTCTCAAACAAGCCCCTCAAGCTTGGTATGAGAATATGGATTATTTTCTTCTATCTACTGGTTTTGTTTGTTGCTACTCTGATCATACAGTGTATCTCCAACATGTCAGTGAGGATATTGTGATACTTGTCTTGTATGTTGATGATCTGTTACTTACTGGCATCTCTTCTTCCCACATTCAGACTATTCAGAGGGCTCTTTCTACATAGTTTGACATGACAGATCTTGGGCTATTGCATTATTTCCTTGGTTTTTAGATTTCTCAGATAGATTCAGGGATTCATTTGAGTCAGTAAAAGTACACCCATGATCTTCTTAGGCACTTTCATATGGCTGATTGCAAGCCAAGTCCATCTCCTTTTCAGTCTGGAGTTACTCTTACATCCACATCTACCACACCACTTTGTGATCCTACATTTTATAGGTAGTTGGTTGCGAGTCTCATGTACTTGACCCATACTCGCCCTGATATTTCATTTGCAATAGGGCTTGTATCTCGGTTTTCACATTCTCCTCATAACAGTCACTGGCAGGATGCTAAAAGGATTTTACGCTATTTGCATGGCACTTCCCACTTTGGCCTACACTACACTAGGGGCTCTACTCAGTTAGTTGGGTATATAGATTCAGATTGGGAAGGTTCTATTGATGATAGGCATTCCACTTCTGGCTATATTTTTTGTCTTGGTTCTTCTCCAATTGTTTGGGCGTGCAAAAAGTAATAGGCTATTGCACTTTCATCTTCAGAGGCAGAGTACAGGGCAGCAGTTACAGCAATTCAACAGATTCTTTGGCTTTTCCAGTTATTAACAGAGTTTAGATTCCCACAGGATTCACCAAATGTACTTTGGTGTGACAACCAAACTACAATTCACATTTCTCGTAACCCAGTTGAGCACCAGCGGACCAAGCATATTGAGATACACATCCACTTCATTCGGCAGCACATTCAGGATGGAGTTCTTTGCTTGGAGTACCTTCCGACTCAACAACAGGTTGCAGACATCTTTACCAAGCCTTTTGTATCACCTCACTACCTTGAGTTGTGTGGAGTGCTTGGGGTTTCGGAAGTTGTTCTTGGGGGGTGTTCATGAGAACATCTTCCTTCTTCTTCTTCTTTCTCTTTCCTTATAGCAAGATTATTTCCTTCTTTTGGTTCGAGATTTCTTCATGGATATATTGTACATGAGTACCTCATCAGGCCTAGTTGTCAGGAATCATACTGTGGACATGTCACTTCTATTTTGTCCCCTAACTTCACTTGAGGGGGGGTGTTAGAGTAGGTATTTACCTTAGCTCATGTTCACCTAGGTACATTATTTACCTTTATTGTATTTATGCTCACCCACTTATGTGTGTGGATATTTCTTTTTATTTATTTAGATATTAGGAGATATTATCTAGTTGTTAGGTATAGTTATTTCCTTGATCTATGGTATTGACTAGTTCTTTCCTAGGTCTATGGTATTGACTAGATCCTTGATGTCTAGTTCTCTCATAAATCTATGGACTTGACTAGTTCTTTGATGACTAGTTATTTCCATGATTTATGGCTTGATCTACGACCTTGACTGGTTCTTAGATTGTTATTCCTTGCATATATAAGCAAGGCCCATTCTCATTGTATTTCATTGAGTTCCATAATAATATATGATATTGCTGCTCATTTGTTTGCAAAGGTTTTGTGTAAAGTTATTCTGGTGAATTACTTTAATATTATTGATAGTGGTGTTTGATTAGCATCTATGTTCTTGGCTTGGTATGATCTGGTTATCGTTCCTTTTAAGAACAACACAACAGAAAAGGGAGAAAAAGAATAGCCAATCAATTTTGGTGGAATAGCACAAGTTCAATACCAACAAGATATCACAAATAATTTTAGACAACCTTTTATTCAAACCCATATCCAAGTAAAACACTCATAATAAATTACTCAAAGAAAATCAGGCATACATTTTCATTAAAGAAACCAAATTCTAAACCCACAAATATTCACAATTGGTTCACAAAATATTTTGCATATACCCTTCATAATGCAAAACCACACAAAAAGATAAAAATCTATTTATCAATAAAAAACTAGAGAAGAAAGAAGAGAAATCCCCTTTCCTAAAATGATTTGGGTGCCTCGATCTATCTTTCAGTTGCCCTCTAAAACCCTTATCGATGTGTCATGAGTTTTAAAGTTTCATCTCTCCAAAACAACCAACCCTCCACATTGCATTCCTCATAATGAACAAAGGGTGATTCATAAAAATTGATTCCAACACATGGAACAAAATTTTGGTAGAATGTATGCATGACTGGAGCTCCAACTGCAAGTCGACTGAAATAAAAAACCAGACTCTAGATTTTCCCCCCTTTCCTCCATGCTTCCTAAATACTGCACATGCATTTACTTCTTCTACTAATCATTTGCCAAGTGAACGATGAATGAATTTCAATCCATTGTGGAATGGGATTCCCATTATTTAAAATTGAATATTCATTCAATAATTTCAATATACCCCTCTACATGAGTTACCCAAAAAAGTGGAGACATTAATCATTAAACATTTATCCATGCCAATATGGTGTTCAACACCAATTTTTAGTTTGAGTCAAATAACAATTAATCCAATGTAATGTTTATCCATGCACCCTATATTATTCTTTACCATTTTGAATTTAATTCAATTCTAGTTAACACATAAGATAAAAAATATAATGGACGTGGTCATATGGCCCCCATCCATTTATTATTTAAAAATAATATCATAACTTTAATGTTACCATATCCATTTACCAAGCTATATAAGCCTTATTGTTTTTACCATAAAATTCCAACTCCAAAATGATTTCTGCCATGATAAACAAATACCACAGTGTAATATACACTACTCCCAGCCTCATTACGATGTGACGCACAAGTTGACTTAGGAGTGGCATCATCCTTAGTCCATATGGTCACCAACACAACATCAATGTTGTGTGGCGACCATATCGATTAAGGATGGTGCCAACCTAATCAACTTGATGCCTAATGCAAAAATCTAAACAAGACTTACATAGTGCCTCATTAAAATCAAACTGTATTTATTAATAATAAAGGAGGTATTTAGTTATCTAAGTACTTAATATTTAATTAAGTACTTAGATGAATCATTACCATTAGAAAAAAAAATTACTTAATTATCTGAATAAACATTCATTTTCTCGTTATTCATAATTATTTGAATAATTAAATGTCGAATAAAAGGATTAATTAGTGGGATGTTATGAAACCACTAACTCAATGCAACATACATAATGTAATGCAATACGAGAAAGTAAACAACATAACCTGATAGTGAAACAAGTACAAACACACATACTCAAACAAACAACATTTAAGACAGTTGCACCAATGTTTTTGTTATCAAGCTTCAGTTCCCAAATGTTTGAGTTAACGACAAGGGTTAATGACAGTACCCCAAACAAGGATACATTCAAGGGGAATATACGGAGGACACAGGGGTCCCATGAAAAATTAATTGTGCACTATGAAGTAGTACTCAACAACTCATTGTGCCAAAGAGTACAAACATAATAAATGAACCAACTTTGTTAATGGAGCTAGATCAAAATGATCCATGAGTCATTGTGACAAGAACAAGAAAGGACCAAAGAAATATTTTTTGTAGGAATTTTTTTTATGTTTGACGATGATGTGTCCAGTAAAATCTTCATCTACATGCATGTTGTGTTTACCTTTTTTTGGTTTTTGAAATTTTATGATTTATTGGATTTTGATGTTTTACCAATGTTTTTTTATTTTTGAAATTTTTACCAAGTTTTTTGGATTTGCTATGATTTTGTGAATTTTTAGGGTTTTTTTGAAATTTTTCCAAAGCTATGTACAAGAAAAAGAAGATACGTGGATACCCCCCAGCGATAGATGGGAATGTACAAGGGCAGAATGCCACAGGCATGTGCAAGAAGGTGAAGATGCGAAGATACCCCCAAAATTAGATGGGAGTATACAAGAGGAAGATAAGTCAGATCAAGGATAAGATAAATATGTTCAACATGATGATGAAATCAAACTAATGAAGTGCTAGGAAGGAGTGAGCATGCCCCTAGTGTAATTTGGCGAAGAAATAGATGATAGATAGAATTGGAAGATTATTTATTGAAACAAGGGACAATTTATCTCAAACATTATAAAAAGGAAATATTATACACATGGATGTCGTTAATGAAGTAGAATAAAACTGTGAATTCTATTGAAGGATATAAAAAATGTAGCTAGAATATTGGCAATGAAAAGGTGATTATCCTAAGGAACAAATCGTGAGACGAGATACGAACTAAAGAAAGAGTCTGAAAAAGGTCTAAAAAAAAAATAGTAACATACTAATCCTGTTTTATCATCGATATATAGTGTGTGTATGTGGAAATTAATTACCTCTTAAAGGGAATATGTGAGATACAGTAAGTGAAGATACACTAGCCAATATGTAAGAAATATTTATTTTAATAGGTGATTTGTGAATGGAGGGTGGAAGGAGAATTGTACATTGCTCTACTACCAACCAGGTGTCCACAGCCTCGACAGAGATGTGTTTGATTCTAGTTACAACATTTCTCAACTAGTAGCCAAACATTCATAGCCCCAGTAGAGATACTGGAAATACCCCAAGAGAGAGTTATATATTGCTTTGCATTTTACTTTTTACTTTTTGATTTTTGATTTATTGTTTTATTTTTGAAAACTTATTTCATCTCTCTCAACTATTTTAACAAGGTGTTAAGAACCATTGATGGCTTGATAGAATGATGTGGAAATTGATTACGATGACGATATTGGCTAGTGTCAACAGATACTTCCAAAATATTCTTCGCAATAAGTTTATTATACGTAGATAGTGATAAGATGTCTAAGAGTTGAGTCATTATTTAATTTACCAAGGTAATCAAATACTAAGGTCAACCGGATGCAATAGACATCAATAACACATAATTCAAGTGCCAATAGAATACCCAAAATATCATTGAAGGGATGAACATGGTGGGACACTCACAGAAGAATAGAAAGAAAGGGAATAAATAACATCCATGTGTATGTAATATCTGATTGCAATGTTTGATCTTTGTACCTTTGATTTTTTGTAATGTGTTAATATTTCTCATTTTATTATTATTATTATTATTATTATTATTAATTAATGTTTTGTTTTCAGATGGTTTTATGAAGGGAAAAATTGTGAAGGGAGAATATGATGAAGATGAATGAATGGGAAATTGGGACCAAAAATGTCAATCCACGTGATAGTACCCAACAACGATGTTTGTGATTTCTTTGATAAGGGAGACTAGGAGTTTTTTATTATCAAGACTGATATTATCTCCAATATCGATGACCGTGGTGAGATCACATTCGATGAGTGACGGTGACTTATCTTTCAACATGGATTTTTCATGTGGGGGCTTGAGTTCCCTATCCATGGGTTTATGCACATTGCACTATGCTTGATGGTTGTGTTGGTGTTCATTCTTGAATCCCATTTGATTTTTAAATTTAAGATTAATGGATTTGTTTAGAACTTTGGAGCTCTTCATGTTTTTTTTTATCTTAGCTTGATGAAGAAATTGTTTATGTTCTATACTAAGTAATTCATGATTTGTTTGATCTAGAGAAGTGGGAGAAGAAATTAGATGTTTGGGATTAGTGATAGGAGTGGTAGAGATGATGGTGGTATTACCACAATTTTTGATACAAGGATGATATGATAGAAAAGTAGGATATGGTCCAAGAATTGAAGATGATGGGCCACCAGGAGGTGAGCGACAGATAAACTATGAAGGGCTATTAGGATGTGGCACAAGGATAGATGAGAATGTGATTCCAAGAGGTGATCCATAGATAGGAGATGAGGGGATACTAGGATTTGTCCCAAGTATAAAAGATAATGACCTACTAGGAGGTGTCCCATAAAAAGAATATGACGGGCTATTAAGATGTGCCCTAAGTATAGAAGAAAATAGGATACCATGAGTTGTCCTATAGATGGAAGATGAAGGACTACTAGGGCAAGGCCTAAGTATAGAAGATAATGGTCTATTAAGAGGTTTCCCAAGAATAGAGGATGAAGGCCTATGAGGATGTGGCCTAAGTATATAAGAAAATGGGCTACCAAGAGGTGTCCCAATAACAAAGGATGAAGGGCTACTAGGAAGTGGCCCGCATATAAAAGAAGATGATGGGATACCCAGACGTGGCCCAAGGAAAGATTCTGATTGATGAATTTTGATATGTCAAGAATGATGGAGTGATGAGAAGATAGGAAAGGGATCAATGAAAAACCCATGTGTTTCTCTAGGTAATGGGGAATGTGAATATGGAAGAATAAGAAGAGGATCAATTTGATGATCTTAGGATCTTAATCTATTTTTTGATAAAAGGACTCGGTCTCTTCCTAAAAATATACAGACACATAAAGGTTGAAAGATAATCCTTGCTCACAATCCTCTAGCGGAATGTCATTGTGTAGCCCCATGAATTCTCTAATCTCTTCTTCATTCATAAAGAAATCAATTGGTGTGAGTTGTTGGTCAATGATAGAAGGAAGATTGGAAGAAAGGGATCCAAATAGTGTTGAATATTTAGAATATGTTTGATGATGTAGATGAGGGTAAGATTTGACCTTATTGATCCCACAAATAAATTCGATAGTGCTTCCAAAATATATCTTAACACCTCATTTCTTGTGAATTTTTCTCTATGGATGCAAATATTGGTCTTTAGAAGATTGATAAGGATGATAGCATAAAACATGGTTGAAATGGATTGAGGGCCGAAGAGGGATTGGATTTTGATTAATAGAAGAAGATGACCCAAGAGATGAAGTAGATTTGGATTTGGATGTCTCACGAGTTACAGAAGATGGGGATTTGAAATGGATTGGTATTGGTTTTCATATAAGATGACATAGTGCAGGTAGGAAAAGAGGATAATTTAGCAAGTCAGTGGATTGTGACGTAGGGTTCAACTTGGATTATTGATTAGAGGAATTTTGAATCACACGGATCTTCAATGGCGGAAGATGTCATTAAGGTGACTGATAAAGGGGGTCCTATGAAGAAAGGGAGGACCGTGACTCGGGAGTCATATTAGAGGAATGATGGGGAGAATTTGTGGTGAAATAAATCCTTAGAGGAGGAAAAATTCATTTAGGAGACTTGTAAAGGGGGTCTTGCAAAGAAAGGGAGGACCACAACTCAAGATTTGAATTGGAGGAATGATGGGGAGAATATGTGGTGAGACATATCCTTAAAGGAGGAAAAATTTGTTTGGGAGACTGGTTATTCCTTAGAAGAAATTTGATTGGATGAGGCTCAGAGGATAGAGGGGAATCCGAATAATAGTTTAGATTAGAATAATCAGGATATTAAGGGGAATCTAAATAATAGTTTGGATCAGTATCATCAGAAGACCGAGGGGAATCTGTATAATATTTTAGATCATAATCCTTAGAAGATGGAGAAGACTCAGAAGAATAGTTTGGATTAGAATAATCAGGGGATTGATAAGAATCAAAAGGATAGTTTGGATTATAATCATCAGAATCATACCACCAATCATGATATGAATGTTGGGAAAGGGGTAATTGAACGGGTTCTCTAACGTAAAGAATCAATCAAGGTTTAGTTGTTATGGGATTATTTTCATGTGAATGACTAAACATAGGTTCCCTATTGTCATAAATGTCAGGAACCATGTGATAGTCAGTCATGGTTAGAATCGTTGGGTCTAAATAATAATACCTAGATTGTATGATTGAACTCCTTTAAATGGAAGGAATTTCCATGTTGATTCAGGAAGCATAACGACATCCAACTAGACATTTTGAAAATATAGGGATGTTTATGTGTTTTTACAAGAGGATGTACAAGGAAAACAAACATATTGATGACACAATTTTGACAAACCCATGAGGTTGGGACAACAAGTTGCAAGTGTAACTATAAAAATGGTTAATCAAAATTTAGCAGCATAATGGCAACAAAGAAATTTTTTCCAATGTTTGGATTTTCTCAAAAGTTGTTTTGATAGGAAATGAGTTTTTGTAAGGTTTGAAAAATGCGTTCAAAGATGAAAATGAACTTAGAAAAACAAAAAAAATGTAACAATTTGTGAAGGTTTCTATGAATTTTAAACAATGGCCAAAGAAAATCCAATGGAAAAGAATAAAGAACCAAAGTATTAAAGGATCAAAAGGATTGTCCTAGGAAACAAGTCTACAAGATTGAAGATCATAAGGAACAATCACGCAAGTTTGGCACATAGATCCAATCTACAAGAAAATAATCCCTTTATAAAATGTGTCTCAATGGTAGGTTGACATAAGATGATCAACACAATGTCAACACTTAAGTCAAGTTGAAAATAAACAAGAGTCAAGACATAAGTATTAACAAGGGGTTTAAGTGACTTCTGATTCAAAGTATACTATAACCGGTCTAGATACAAACAAAGCCTAAATCCTAAAAGTGGATGTTACAAATGTAAGGAACGCAACAATACCACTTAGATACGTTAATATAGATTTGCAGAAAAACAAGATATTAGTATCGAAATAATATTGTTATGATATGAAAAAAGTAACAACAACACTTTTCAAAGTTAAGGAAATGTTTGGAAGGAAACAAGGTCAAAGTATCCCAAGGAGTTGTTAAGGTGCAGGTAGCCTAACGGTATAATCTAGAAACTTAAATCAAGTTTATGAGAAACAAGATGTAAGTATCAAAATTGTATCAAGATGATGCGAGAAACATAACACCTCAAGGGAAGATTGATGATGAACCAAGCCTAACTGTACAATGAAACATATTGCCATGGGTATCAAGACAAGGTTACTTAATATTTGAGGACGTACCAACACACTTTCAACACTTACTATCGCATTCTAAATAAGGAAGGATGTAATCGGGTGCAAAAGTGGTGGACACAATCTTACGTAACACTTCATATGTATGATTTATTTTGTCCCAAAAGGGAAAAATGAAAACAAAGGAGTAGACCAAGTGGTGATGAAACAAACCTAGCTTCACTTTAGTAGAGTTTCACCTTGTTTAAAGTACAAGGTAGAAACTAATACAATGTAACGTGGAGTAAGTTCCATGATGAATAACACTAGGCTAAAACTTAAATGGACTTTCCCCTTGTTTGACTAACAAGGTTTTGATTTCAAAGAAGTTCTTGCTTCATGAGAGATATTTGAAACATGATTGGGTTTGGTAAATTTAGCCTGTATATAAAATGGTTCCCTAGGATTTTGTCCACAACACTTGCCAATTCCTAGAGAGGTACGCACATCTAGAATTAATTCTAGAGAGGTGGACCATTATCCAACAATCAAATTAATGAATAGGGACTTATATGGGTAGTTGGAAGCTTTTCTCACGAGGGTTTCAACTAGTCAGGTGGGTAAGTGGGTCACTTCTTGTTTCCTCCACTAGTTCCATCAAGGTGTGGACTACTTTGGGGTCCTGGGGTAATCCTCACAATGATTTTTATGGCTTATGCCAAGATACTTCTCCCAGTTAAAGTGGGAAAGCCATAACTCTTATTCAAGCCTACAAATACACTGTTTTGAATTAATAGCATTTTTAATCTTGTATCCTAATGTGGTTTCATACACCATTGAAAACCTACAATAAATTGTAGTAGTATTTGTTTAGATCCTGATTATTTGAATAACGCGTTAGGTCATGCATATGAAGGTTAATAGTTTTCCATAAGATCAAAACATCATGAAAGGGGATTAAATGTTGTTTCTAATTCTCAAGACCTTCCTAAGATGCAAGAGAAGAGCATATGCAACAAGTAACCCAACTATATTGAAAATGGAAAAGCTTACAAATCAAATGACTAGGCAACTCGTTTTAACCATTTGTTGTTCATTCTATTAAACATGAATTTAAAGAAGTTGTAGACACCAAATTTGGGTCTTACGACACCTTGTACCCCATATCTCATCCCAGAACCTAACCCTACCTCACCACCTAAACCTTACACACGTAATTATTTATTAATTACCTTATAATTAATAAATCCACATCTCCAACCCCGCCACCTTACCTTGCCACCTCACTATGACCTAGCCCTAACCTTAAACTAACCTAATTAGGACCTATGACTTGGTCCAAACCCACACCCATGACTCATCACCCCACACCCACATCAAAATGAACCTAATAATGACTTGACCAAGCCCACAACTGACCCCTCGGGAGAAAAGGAGGGAAAGTTGGCTATTTTACTAAGAATAGCCAACTTTGACCTAACCAACATCCGTCCCTACGTGGCCAGCGTCAGTTAGGAAACCACTATCGGTTCCCTGTAAATGACCTCCCCCAACCAGAAACAAGGATCCGAATCCATTTGCAAAGCAGAGACAAGTGAGAAGGAGAGAGGAGTTTTGCAAAGAGGAGCTTTGAGTCCAAGACTATAACTGATCAATGAGATCACTGTCACACTCATCCAAACCTTGGGAGAGTTGGAGGATAGTTTCATCAGACCACTTCCAATTGCTGGATCATCCTAACTGGGCCTTGCCTTTGCCACTGCATTCTTTGGACCTGCATCCACATCAGAAACCGGTAAGTAGTCTCTCTTATCACCTTGTATTCTTCTAGACACCACTTTGTGAACCTTTAATTCATAGGGATTATAAGCTCACTCCTGGATCTAACACTCGGCAGCACCCTGCACCTAAGCTTCATTCATCCATCCCTATATTGCCTAAAAGATAGCTTTCTCTCTCTCTCTGAGTTTTCTCCATTGCCTTACTATTCCCCCCAACCATCTACCAACCTTAAAAACCCCATAACCACCCTACAATCAACCTCTACCCAAAATCCCCTAAATCACTGCCCCTACCAATATCGGTTATCCCCTACCGGTAGTGGTTTTATAACCGTGATCGGCTATCTAGTGACCGGCATCGGTCACTATGACTTATACCAAAACCAACCTTTCAACTATTTATCTCCTAACAACCTCGGATTTAGTCTGGTCTATCCTTATAACTTGATCTGAATGTATCAATAACTAGTGACCAAAAAAACAGAATGACATTTTATTATGGGTAGTTTAGTCTCTATTGCTTTAAGTAACGAGGTACCTAAATCATGATTTTGCAATAGCTTCTTTATTATCATTTGTAATAATTTATATTAAAAGGGAACTGACCACCTTCGAAAGGAAGTTTATTATTTCCTGGGCCCAAGGTAGTTCCCTTACTTATTGTCTAACTAAAATATGGTGGTCTTGCATTCTTATTTACAGATAGTCCTTCCCAGACAAAAAGGAGTTCTTCACAATCGGTCTGATCTCTCTATGGTATGCGCACACCTTCCCAACACTCAACAGGTAGTCCTCCTAGCCCTAACCCCTTATCTGTTTCTCAAGAGAATGAAAGGATAGAAGCAACTCTATTCTGGAACTAAAATTCTGTGCAAAACATTTTGGCACACCCGGTGGGACCCTATTCGGGTTTCTTTCTTTCTTGCTTGTTTTCTTATAGGGAGCACATTTGCTGTTTCTTTTTTTATAAATATTCACAAAATATTTTTTCATTTTGGTAAAATAATTTGTCTTTCTTTTGCATCTTTGCATTATTGAAAATCATCTTCTTTGCGTCATCAAATATCATTTTCGATTCGGGTTTAAAACACGTGCATTGCATTCTTGCTTGTTGTTTTTAATTCTTGTGAACGTAGATTAAGTAACAGGTCATACACGTGGTTGTGATATCCACGGTATTGACGAGAAATTAATCTTTCTCTAACTGCACAACACATACCAAATCACATCATAATCTACACAACATCTCAAACATCCCCCCTTTTCCACGGTATTCCTCCGCCCGATTGAGGTAGCCTTACAAGACAAAACAAACTTGACATCTCCCTTAGGTCTTTTGTTTAGGATTGACATCATCTGGCGTGTAAGGCATAAGCCCAAAAGTGATTAAAACTAATCCTATGGTTAGTCTCTTAATTTGCTTGTGCATCTTGCTTGTTTTCTATTTTTCTTTCAGTTTTTTTTCTCTGTTATACCCTGTCTCAGTTATCACCTCAGACAGTTTGGTGGGTATACTAAGCCTTGTTATCCCCAAACCAACAGCCTCTTAAATTTTCTCTTTGCCTTCACAGTGACCGGCACCGGTCAACTTCTACCGACATCGGTTACCCGACTGATGCCGGATACCATCTAGCCGACATCGGTTACCAGACCGATATCAGTTACTGTGTTTTACAGTTCCTGACAAACCAGTAACCTACCAATTCCAACATTTTGTTACGTTTTTTGTTCCTGATTGACTAATTCTTTGTTGTATCCTCTTGTCCATGGTTGTTATCACCTAGCAATAAGCCGCAACCATGGTTTCACATGCTTGTTCCGTGTCTTTGCCTGAGTCACCCCCTTCACATCCTATGGGGAATCCTACAGACACCAATGTTTTTCCCAAGATCTCTGTCGGAGATCCAGATTTTGCTAAATTTTTGGATGCTAATCTTGGCGCTGTACAGTATTATTTGTCTCATATGCCTGACCGTACACCCGATGGTCAGCTCCTCTTGGGTATGCCTATTAGTATATCCGCTCACTTAGCTCCTTCCCCACCTAATAACTCTACCTCAGTGTCTTCATCCTTAGCCTCGTCTCCCAGCTCAGTGGATTCGATGGTCCATATTGCACCAATTGGCTTTCCTTTGGTTAATCTGGGGCCCCACATATCACTACCATCCACTGCCCCTACCTCATCCCTCTCACAAATTTCCTCTTTCATAACTTGTTCTCTACCACCTATCCACACAAGCTTTTCCTCTCAAGCTCCGCCCACCTTTTCATTTCCGCAAACGCATCCGGTGGCCTCAACATCTTATATAGGACACCCTTATTCAGCTGCCCCAACACATTCATCATCAATACCTTATCAACATTTAGCCCCACCATTGTCTAGTAGTGGCTCTTGGCCCAATCCTCCTCCGTTTACAACGACAACACCATCATCTAACCCAACCAATGATTTAATCAAACAAATGATGGACAAGATGCAAAATCTTAAGGCTTCTATTTCAGGAAGCCATAACACCCTGACATACGAGTAAGTTTGTCAGGAGCCTATTCATTCTTTCGTCCCCCTTCATACATATCCTCCTCAATGCAAATTACTGAAATTTACTCGCTTTAATAGTAAGGAGGACCCTCAACAACACTTGCGATCGTTTAGACATGCTTGCTATCTGATTGCTCATGATGATGCCTTACTACTCCATACCTTCCCCATGTCCTTATCAGGACCTGCCTTGGAATGGTACAGTGCTTTATCCCAGCACTCAATCTTCTACTTTAACCAGTTAGCCCAATCTTTCTTGGATCATTTCTCCATCAATATTTCCAAGAAAGTATACATTACCGATCTCTATGCCATCCGACAGTTTGAAGACAAATCTATCACAGATTTCGTTGGATGATGGCGGGGTCTCATCAACCAACATACTTATGCCTTACCTCAGGCCGAGCTCATCGAACTCTTTACGCGTGCCTGCACTAAACACATTTCTCCCACCCTCTAAATTCAAACTTTCCGCACCTTTGATGAGGCCTTTACTATGGCTCAAAAACTAGAGATTCGGTCCTTAGAGAAGGAGAAATTGAAGTTACGCAACAAAAACTTAAATTTCTGAACCCAGGACTCCATGAACAAACCCAACACCATCAACTCTCATGCATTGACTACTTCAAAATCAAAAGGATCTGTACACGTGATAACGGTTAAATCTCAAGCACCGTCTTATACCCAGCCAAAATCCACCTATAAGTATAAAGCCGAGCCCATCAAGTACACTCCCTTAGGAGAAACTTATGATGTGATCTTGGACAAATTGCTTAAAGAAGGAGCTATCACCTTGCCTCCTATTAAACCTCACTCCGGGTTTGATTCCACCTGTGCTATACCTTCTTGGTATAAAGAAAATGACTTCTATAACTTCCATCGCGTGAAGGGACACAACCACGAAAACTGCAAGATGTTGAAAAACATAGTCAAGGAAATGGTTGATGCAAGGGATATAACTCTCGATAATCCTAATGCCCCTACTAATCGAAATTTAAAAATCTTCAACAAACCATTTCCGAACCATTCATCTAATAGTAACAAAAACAAAGAAACCTTAGTCGAGGAGAAGAGTGTGCATGAGATCCATGCGTTTTTTAACTCCCAACAAAAGGCTTCCATCGAAGAAATTCTAAATCAAGCCTCTTCACTGATGCAAGGAGATCTTCACCCCCTTCTACTTTATCAAAACAAGAGGACAAACCCCATTATTCCTTCACCCATAAAGGAATCAACCACGCAAAGTTCTCTTCTCATAGAAGATCCTTCTTACACCACATCCCTGCAAGACTGTGAGCAGATGTTATCTAACTTATCTGTTTCCTAAACATCTCCTTCCACCGCTCTTGCTGCAAAAGACGAAGGATCACCACTTTTTCTTTCATCCTTAGAGGAGAAACCCTTCGAAACCCACTTCACAAAACTTCTTAACCAAGACAGATCCTTTAGAACATGCCCCTCTTCCCTATCATTTCTTCATCACCTAAATCTTTCTAGCGACCGGTTGACCTCTTAAAACACCCATTGATACAGCACCTCATTCGCCCCCTATATCATACCCATAGTGGACCGGAATGACAACACACTTCTCTTCCATACCAAAATTCTTGTCCATACGTAGAATATTGTCATCCCCCAGAAGATAAACGACTCTTATGGGAACATTTGAGAACACCATGCTCTAATCAAATGCAAATGACTAATCCAGACACCTCTACCATATACCTGAAGTTTTTAAAAAATCTCAAAATGCCTATGTCCTCACCTCCACCCTCCTCATCTCTATCGAATACCTCATCCCCCTTCTATCAACCTAACCAAACCTTCCCTTATGCTTGGGACTTCACAAATACCTATCCTGACGCACCCACCTAAATGGTTAGACTTATCCAAAAATAAAGTCTTTTAATCCACGTAGTAGATAAACACAATCTCGTCTTGAGTCCAATCTATGCCTCCACCACAAATAAAACCCTCGCCCCCGATCACACCACTACAGCAGGCATGGCTACAACCCTGGCCGTCACACCTACCTTCTATATTGGGGCCTCACCCCTCCACCTTGCCTCAATACACCATGACTCCCACATATTTTTTAACACGACCAACACCTCCTGCACCCATACCAGAAATCCACAGGCATCTCAACACCGTCGCCCCAAGTATCTTGCCTACCTACCAACCCTAAGCAAAACTTGATCATCGAAGGACATGTTTACTTCAACTCCTCTTTCCCCATGGTTGTTTTCTGCCACCATGTCATCTGTGGCCTCCTCATGTAACCAGCTAAACATGAATTCTGCGTAGAAGAAGCCACACCAAGTTCAACCCAATCATCAAAACCCCTTGCCTAAACCACCACCCGTATGAACCACTCATACCCAACCATTACAAAAACAATCAATAATCTCACCCACTCAATCAATAGCCTCATCTTCATTTGACTCGCTCAAAGGATCTTACGCCAAGATCCTTGATATGCTGGTAGGGGACGCGACCATTTCCCTACCCCCACTCATACCCTATGATCCATCTAAACCTCGACCTATAGGTTATAATGAATCTAAAATCTGCGCCTATCACCACACACCAGGACATAATGTATAAGGATGCAAAGATTTGAAATCCATCCTTCACCAGTCGCCTATCTCTAATAGAAAATCTCAGAAAGATGACTTATGGAAGAAAAAACCCTTAGCTTCGATCCCTTCTCCTATACCACCTGTCCCTGCCTCGCCAAAATCTATCATCATTGTAACCCCGCCTCTCGAGAACAATGACTTATCCCTACCATATTCCTCCTCTCGTATTCACGAGATCAACATGATTAGCATTGTTACTCGAGGTCATAAAAACAATGGAAAAGCTAAAGAAAGCATACCAGTAGCCTCTCTTTCTTCTTCTGCCATCCCAATCACACCACCATATAAAGTGGTTATTTGTGGACCTTCCTATCCAGTCTCTGATGGAGTTACCCATCATACCATGATCAAACAACTTCACCAATCTCCTGTAAAAATGACACTTTATGATCTCATTCAAACATCTGAATCTCATCGACAAGCTCTAATTGAGATCCTTTAAGGGATAGAGGTCCTACCCAACGAAACCTTACCTGTTGCCTCCATCTTCACACCCAACCATGTTGCTTCTCTCACCAAACAACCTACCTCCACAACCACCTTTGTCCCTGTACAGCAAGCCGCTGCTGTCAGTTTTTCCGAAGAAGAAATTGTCGTCTTTGGTGTAAAAGATCCTGACCCTACTCTTTTCATCTTAGCTTACGTCTGGGACATTCGGGTACATCGTGTTATGATCAACGGGGGTCACTAGCCTAAACATTGTCTCTTCCAAAGCCTTCCAACAGATGAACATCCCTCATAGCTGCATGTGTGCCAACCCCACTATGTTGTGTTCATTCAACGATGCTATTACTTCTACCCTAGGCACCGTGATCCTTAACATTCATGTAGGGCCACATACCTTACCCAAACTCTTCTATGTCCTTGAAGGAGAATTCCAATACAACATTTTGTTAGGACGCCCTTAGATCCGGGCTATGGGATGCGTTCCCTCCACCTTACATAGATGCATAAAATTCGAGTATGAGGGGAAGTCATACACCGTCACAGCTGACACTTCCCCCTTCAAAACCTGCAATATGTTATACCTCCCTAATGATGTGCTTGTACCAGTCAAGACACCCATTGATCCAACCCAACCATCTACTTCAACCACGCCTCAACCATCCACCTTAGCTACACCCACACCTTCGACCAATGAAACCACCGACGCAAATACCTCTTCCTTCCCCACGGACAACATCCCAACCTCAGATCCCTTGGTAGGTGTTTTTCAATGCCTTACGCTAGGGGAGTACCACCTATACAACGTTAGCACCTTCCATACCCCACAAGAGTATGGACAATTACATGCGCATCCTACCTACAACCGTCGTGTGGGGGAGGTGATCTCCTACGGACCACCTAATTGTCACACCAACCTAACATATGGGGGTGTCGACACATCTTCTGTCACCCCTGAACCTCCCCTTGGTGTGGTTCCCTTCCAATCTAGATTTTCAATATCTAACCAACCATCGTTTCGCCCTCACCTTCCTGACGCGCTATGCTTGGAAAGGTTTTGGTTTCAGTCTTTATGAACAAGGTTGACATACGATCATTCCTGTGACTACACGCAAACACAAAGAGCATCATGGTCTTGGATTTCCTGAACCACCTACACTGAAGAAACCTCATGTCAATTGTATCCAGGAAGACGATGAAGTCACCCATTCCAAACAATCATCGCCCATTTTACCATCTTCACCCACGGAGTCGATAGACCCGGAATCTATCCCTCCTAACTTTTTTTTTTTTTCATGAATGCTATCTTCCTAGGTCCTCTCACTTATCAACGTGATGGTGAAGACCCATCTTCTTTCCCCCTTTTATATCCAGACATGATCGAAGAAGATTCACCTTCGATTAATGTTGTGGAGTGCCAAGATGATGACTCCATCCTCACCTACCTGGGTGCGGACGACTCTTATATTCAACATGCCTTACCATCTGAAACCCAAACCATGTTGAATGAGTCGACTATAGAAATCAACATCCACACAGAGGATGATCCTCACATTGTAAAGATCAGACAATCTCTCGATGCATCAGAACAAGCCGCCTTCACTACCTTTCTCCGTGCCCGCAATCAAGCTTTCGCTTGGTCCTACGCCGACATGCCAGGAATCGATCCTGACATCGCTGTCCATAACATCACTATGAAACCAGACTCAAAACCAGTTAAACAGAAGCTGAGAAAAATGCATCCACGCATTGCCCTCTTAGTTAAAGAAGAGCTTCAATGTCTCCTTTCTATTTCTTTCATCTTACCTATCAACTATCCGCAATGGATTTCTAATGTGGTACCTGTCACTAAAGTGATGGGGGGACTTCAGATATGTATGGATTTCCAAGATCTTAACCTCGCTTGCCCAAAGGATGACTTCCCCCTACCTAGCATTGATCAACTTGTTGATCTCACTGCAGGCCATGAGATGCTTTCTCTCATGGATGGTTTCTCAGGATATAATCAAATTTTAGTAGCCTCGGCCGATCAACATAAAACCACCTTCATTACCCCTTGGGGCACCTTCTGCTATCGTGTCATGCCATTTGGCCTTAAGAATGCTGGTGCAACCTATCAGCGGGCTATGACTTACATTTTTCATGACATTATGCACACTATCCTTGAGGATTATGTCGATGATCTTCTTGGAAAATCCAAACATCGCAGTGAACATCTCGATGTTTTAACCATTATTTTCAACCGCCTGTTACAATACTATGTTTGTCTTCAGCCAAAGAAATGTGTCTTTGGCATCCTTTCATGAAAACTCCTTGGCTTTATCATCTCTTTGTGTGGCATTGAGGTCGACCCCGCTAAAGTCAAAGCTATTTTAGAAATGCCCCCACCCACTAACCTAAAACAATTACGTAGTTTGCAGGGAAAACTCCAATCTATCTGTCATTTCATCTCACAACTCTTAGATCAATGTCAACCTTTTCATCATCTCCTTAAAAAGGACATTGTCTTTCAATGGAGTGAGGAGTGCCACAAAGCCTTTGAGGCTCTTAAAACTTATCTCTTGCAGCCACCCGTGCTTATCCCACCTCAGGATGATCACCCTTTCTACCTTTACCTTTCTACCACCGACCATGCTGTAGGAGCCATGCTCGCACATCGTGACTCCGAGCATCGAGAACAAGCAGTTTATTACATAAGACGTACTCTTGTGGATTACAAAACTAGGTATACACATGTCGAAAAGTTGTGCGTAGCCCTATCATTCGTGGCCACCAAACTCTGACATTACCTCCTGAATCATAAAAATTTTGTCATCACCAACACTGACCACATACATTATATGTACGCCAAACCTCATCTAAACCAACGCATCGCGCGCTGGCTTATGCTCCTCGCCAACCTCGACCTTGAGTTCGTACACCAAAAATCAGTCAAAGGACAAACTATCGCAGACCAACTCGTGGAAGCCCCTTTACCTGTGGAACAATTTACCAATTTTACTTTCCCTGATGAACTCATCGCAACTCTTTCACTTAATGATGCATCTTATCTGATGACTCTCTTCTTCGATGGATCTAAATGCCAACGTGCAGTGGAGGGTCAGGTGTTGTTCTCATTCCTCCTGAAGGTGAACCTATGCCTCTTTCATTCAGGCTTGATTTCCCCTGCACTAACAATACAACGAAATACGAGGCCCTTGTTTTGGGTCTCCACGTTGCATTACACTTAGGTGTGAAGTCTATTCACATTTTTGGTGACTCTCAATTGGTAGTAAATCAAGTCACTGGCATCTACCAATGTAAAAATGAGGAACTTCAAAAGTACAAATGTTACGTAGATTCACTTTTGACCTTATTTACCCATTATACTATCTAAACTGTTCCACGCTCAACTAATAAATTTGCGGATACTATGGCTTGCTTGGCCTCGCAAATTCCTACATCACCAACTGATTCTGACATATTTGTCTTGGTCCAACAACTCTTTGCCCCATCTTACTTAGTCCCGGATGTTTGTATGGTAAATAATGCATCTGTTGACCCGCAAGATACCTGGTATCACCAATTTCATGACTACCTTACAAACTCTGTTCTCCCACCTGACCTTAATAGTAATGGAAAACATGCTTTTCTTAAAGGTGTTTCTCGTTATGTCATCATGGGGGGACTCCTCTATAAATGTGGCTTCGATGGTATCCTCCTTCGATGTCTAACCAGCGCTGAAGTCACTCATACCATCCAACAAGTCCATGACGGAATTTGTGGTGGGCACTTTTTAGTGGCTTTGTCATGGCCAAGCGGATCCTTCGCCTAGGATATTATTGGCCTACTCTTAATAAAGACTGTTATGATTATGTTAAGCATTTTGTTATGTGTCAACAACATGCCAACCTTCAACATACTCCCAGCCATCCGCTACATGTCGCACGAGATCTTTGGCCTTTCTCACAATGGGGTTTGGACCTTATTGGTGAGATTCATACACCTTCTTCGCAACGTCACCGTTGGATCATCACGGCAACCAAATATTACACTAAATGGGTGGAGGCCGTTCCACTCATTTCAACCAAAAAGGAGAAATTTTTTGAATTCATCAATCATCACATTATTTTCCGTTTTGGTGTTCCTCATCGCTTGATAACCGATAATGGCAAATCTTTCAAAAATAAGCTGTTACGAGCCCTTTGTGACAACTTTGGTATCAAACTTAGCTTCTCATCACCCTACTATCCCCAAGAAAATGGTCAGGCTGAATCTTCTAACAAAACCTTAACCAAAATTCTCATGAAAGTTGTTAATGATTCTGGTCAAAATTGGCATGATCACATCCCCTTTGCCCTTTGGGCTTATTGTACTAGCATTCGTACTTCCACTAATGCCACACCATTCTCTCTGGTGTATGGTACCGAGGCTGTCTTGCCTCTCAAAATACAAATCCCTTCCCTCAGAATATCTCTCCAGGATATTCTCACCAATGATGACTTCCACCAAGAGCGGTTAGCCCAATTGGAGCTTCTTGATGAGCATCGTCTTACCGCTCTTGACCACCTTCAAATTTATCAAAAGCGCATCAAGCGTGCTTATGATAAGCGAATTCATGAGCGTACCTTTAAAATTGGTGATCTTGTCCTCAAAGAGAATCAACATGTAACGAAACTAGAAAAGGGCAAACGTGAAAAATTTTCTCCTAATTGGATTAGGCCTTACATTATCACTCACACTTACGGATCAGGTACATATCGTTTAGCTTTGCTTCATGGTAAACCTGAGCCTAAACCCCTTAATGCCTTGCATCTCCGACCATTCTACTGTTGAATTTAGTGTTACATCACTCCTTATCTACCTTGTGCTCATCTCTTGAGCTCATTTACCACCTCCTACACCTTATTTTTCGTGCATCTCAAAGTAAAATCAAACCCACGTGGTTTGATCATCACCTCCTCTTAAAGAGGCCTTCTCCTTTTTAGTCTGGTCCATGACTTAAAAGTATCAAAATAACAAGTTCTCAATTATACAATTCTGGGATATTCTTGAGTCAAACTTCCTGCAAAACTATATGCTTTATGCCAAACAGACATCTACACCTCCATGCTATAAACTAGACTGCTCCCTCAAAGGACAGCTATGTGCAAAGCCGCATCTGCTACTATAACTAGACTACTCCCTCGAAGGACAACTATGTGCAACGCCGCATCTGCTACTATAAGTAGATTGTTCCCTCGAAGGATATCTATACAAAGTCAGCCTCTATCAGAAGCTTCTCGCATTGATCAGCTTCGTGAAGACCTCAAGAAAAACAAAATGCATATCCCATGTAGACTTCCCACATCGATCAGTCTATATCCAGAAACATCAAAGCAATATTAAAAAGTACTTTTGAGTCATGTACTTGTCTATTTTGGTTTGGTTATCGTCCGTCAGCATAATCACCTTATAACAAGTTCTTTACGCCTCAGCTATCCCATCCACGTCTCCTCACCATTCTTCACAATAACAAAAACTCAAGGGACATGCGTATATCTGATATATTGCGATTATACAACTCTTTTCACCTATCGACTTCTCGCCTATGTAAGGTACCTAGGGATTCAAGCTCATCCTATGATAATACCATGGTTTGTTTATCTCTTTCAAACTATGGGACAGTTTTGCCTCTTTTACTCGAATCTAGGATTATGTGTTAATTAGGACAAGATTATATGCAAGAACCCTCGACACCTATACCAACACCAGCAATACCTTACCAACACCAACAACATTTCACCTATCGAACTTTTTACCAACCAACAAATTGCCTATACAACTAAATTTCACCTGAATTCGACCTCTCACCTATGCAAGTTACCTAAGGGATTCAAGCTCATCCTACGATAATACGTGGTTTGTTTAGCTCTTTCAACTATGGGACTATTTTGCCTCTTTTACCCGAATCTAGGATTATGTGTTGACCTCAATTAGGACACGGTTTCCTATGCTTGGGTAAGCTAACCCTTACTTCACCTATACCCACACCAACAACATTACCCTACCAACATCAAACTTTTACCACCCAACAAATTGCCTAACCACAACCAAATTGCCTGAATTCACCTCTCCCTTGGTCCTAAGGGAGAACTACATCGGTCTGAGGCCCCTCCTTGCTTTGTGCAATGGGCTATGTAGGCAGCACTTAGGAGACATGGGGTCTCCCAAGGTTAGCTCGACCATCCCCTACCATAACCTATCATGTGTTGTGTTTTTCCTTAAAAATATAAATATTTTCACGTATTTATATTGATAACAATCACCAATCGGCCCTACTCTTATGATCCAAGGCCTCACCCCCGAACTTTGCTAACCAATTGAATTCAGCCCGACCCAAGGCCGCAACCAATCCATCGGCCCACCCAAGGCTTCAACCAACCAATCGGCCCCCCCGGCCCATAGCCTTAAGGCCGCAAACCAACCAATCAGCCTTACCCAAGGCCGCAACCAACCAATCAGCCCGACCCAAGGCTGCAACCAACCCATCGGCCCGACCCACGGCCGCAACCAATCAATCGTCGGCCTCGGCCCAACCGAAGGCCGCAACCAACCAATCAGCCCGACCTAATTAGCCGCAACCAACAAATAATCAGCCTGACCCAAGGCCGCAACCAACCCAATCAGGCCCGACCTAAGGCCGCAACCACCCAATCGGCCCGACCCACAATTAAGTACCTCGATCGAGGCTCACAAATTATGATTCTATCCACCCATCATGTAGCTATTTGTTCAATCGAGCTCACCTGTTCGTGTTTTAGCATGACTAGGATACTTGAATTGATCAGCTGACCAGCTTTGCCTAGACCAAGACCGTGACATTTATCTCAACCAAACCAACCATTTAGTACTTCCGAACATGCCTAAACATTCCGGTACCTTACCCGTTATATCCCCTGGAGCTACTTCCTATGCCTTGGATACCAGGATTATATCAACCTTGTTTGGATAAACTATCGACCTTTGCCTATGAATTACTTGTTTTCTCTTCAAATCATGTACCCTGGTCGCACTACTGCATTTCAACGTGCGTCTGCTTCCTTGAACTTACCCCACCATCTTACCATCATCTCATCATCATTCACCCTTTATCAACCCTATCCCTGATTTCACGTCGCCTCAATCTGTGATAGATTTGAGGGGGATTACCTATACCCTTAACTGGGGCAACCACTTCTTATTATTGTCAGTGCAGCTTTACAAGACAAGCTACACGACAACAAGGGGCAAATGTAGACACCAAATTTGGGTCTTACGACACCCTGTGCCCCGCATCTCATCTCGCAACCTAACCCTACCTCACCACCTAAACCTTACACACTTAATTATTTATTAATTACCTTATAATTAATAAATCCACATCTCCAACCCTGCCACCTCACCTCGCCACCTCACCATGACCTAGCCCTAACCCTAAACTAACCTAATTAAGACCTATGACTTGGTCCAGACCCACACCCATGACTCATCACCCCTCACCTGCACCAAAACAAACCTAATAATGACTTGACCAAGCCCACAACTGACCCCTCGAGAGAAAAGGAGGGAAAGTTGGCTATTTTACTAAAAATAACCATCTTTAACCTAACCAACATCGGTTCCTACTCGACCGGCGTCGGTTAGGTAACCGGCATCAGTTCCTACTCGATTGGTGTCGGTTAGGTAACCGCCATCGGTTCCCTGTAAATGACCTCCCCCAACAAAAACCAAAGGATTCGAATTCATTTGCAAGGATCCGAATCCATTTTGCAAGGGAGAGACAAGTGAGAAGGAGAGGAGAGTTTGTAAAGAGGAGCATTTGAATCCAAGACTGTAACTGATCAACGAGATCACTGTCACACTCATCCAAGCATTGGGAGAGTTCAGAGGATAGCTTCATCAGCTCACTATCGAATTGTTGGATCATCCCACCTAAGCCTTTACCTTTGTCACCTACATTCCTCGGACCTGTATCCTCATCAGAAAGTAGTAAGTAGTATCTTGTATGCTTCTAGGCTTCACTTCGTGAACTTTTGATTGATAGTAATTATAAACTCACCCCTGGATCTAACACCCGGCAGCACCCGCACCTAACCTTCATTCATCCATCCCTATATTGCCCAGAAGACAGTTTTTTCTCTCTCTGAGTCTTCTCCATTGCCTTACTATTCCCCCCAACCATCTACCAACCTTAAAAACCCCATAACCACCCTACAATCAACCTCTACCCATAAGCCCCTGAATCACTGCCCCTACCGATATCGGTTATCCCCCACCGGTAGCGGTTTCATAACTGCGGTAGGTTATCCAGTGACTGGCATCGGTCACTGTGACTTATACCAAAACCAACCTTTCACCTATTTATCTCCTAACAACCTCAGATTCAGTCTGGTCTATCCCTGTAACTTGATCTGAACACATCAATAACCAGTGACCAAACAAACAGAATGACGTTTTATTATGGGTAGTTTAGTTTCTATTGCTTTTAGTAACGAGGTACCTAAATCATGATTTTGCAATAGCTTCTTTATTATCATTTGCAATAATTTATATTAAAAGGGAACTGACCACCTTCGAAAGGAAGTTTAGTATTTCCTGGGCCCAAGGCAGTTCCCTTACTTATTGTCTAACTAAAATCTAGTGGTCTTGCATTCTTATTTACAGGTAGTCCTTCCTAGACAAAAAGGAGTTCTTCACAATCGGTCTGATCTCTCTACGGTATGCGCACACCTTCCCAACACTCAATAGGTATTCCTCCTAACCCTAACCCCTTATCTGTTTCTCAAGAGAATGAAAGGATAGAAGCAACTCTATTCTGGAACTAAAATTCTGTGTGAAACATAAGTGTTTGTAAATGCAAAAATGCTTGGAGTTGTTTCTAATTCCCAAGATCACCTAAAAGGTGTGAAGGAAGAGAATACACAACTCTATCCTAAGATATGAAAGTGCGACATTCATTAAAGATCATCAAAGAAGTTAGCAAGGAAATGATTAGAAACACCTTGCAAATAGAAGTTAGCATTAAAAACCTACAAAATATGTTAGAAATATGAGATACCAAATCCTCTAAACTTTGAAAACAAAGCCCAAATTTGAACAAATCAAACCAGTGTGGGTCTCTAGATGATAGTGAGGCTAGTAGAACAACAACGCGCCCATAGTGACAAATACATGACCTAGAATACAATAGCATGGGTCATATACAAATCATAGAATGTCAACAGACAGACCGATACCAGTGTGATAAAAGAGACATATACACACCCCTAGTGAAACTAACGTGAGTCTAAGATAGAAGGAATAATGGAAATATAGAATGAAAGTAACATTGCCAGTGAAGCAATAACGCATGAGGGGGGTTCACATAAGCGCAATTCTCAAAAAGGGAATAAATTGATGGACAAAATCAACACAGCAATGTGGCTAGCATAATAGTAGCATGGACCTAGCGACAACAACATGACCCTTCCAATAATAACTCTCAGTGCATGAAAGTAGCACGAGGAAACATAACACTTACACGGGCCACTGGAATGATGTCATAAATACATGATTCTGATGTAGAAAAACTCAGAAAGGTAAAAAAAATTCTCTCTTAACCCAAAATTAACAATAACTCATCTCCTTTGAACCTACAAAAGAGACTCACCACATGTAAAGTTAACAATATACATTAAGGAAATCAAGCTATTTAACATGTGCATAATAAGGGTTAGCCAAACTTGAGACATAACTAACAAATCTTGAAATCAAATGCTTAGGAAAATAGAGTAAGTCCCACTGAGCATGTAAAATGTGAACATAATAAACTTGAAATAATAATTGAAAGAAACTAACACCTAGTACTTTCAAAGAAAATCCAAGTCTACTATAGAACCATCAATATAGGAGCTTAGAGGAAAATAACTTATTAAATGCATAATCATGATAAAACCATTAAATGCTAAGCCATTCATACTCTTTATGATTTCTACCTAAATAATGAACCTAATTAGATCATCTAACAATAAAATTGGTGTTGTTTGCCTCAAGAATTAAGGATGAGATATCACCAAGAAATGGCTTCAAGGCCATTTTTGGATCTTCCCTTGCTCCTTAATTCGAGAGAATGGATGTAAGATGGAGAAGTTATTTTAAAGAAATGGACAATGGCTCGTATCAAAATGCATATAGTTTTCACTAGTGCAAATAAGGTGTAAGAAGAAAGGGAAGGAGGAGGGTTTCTTATATAGCTTGCTTGTTTAGGAAAGGTTAGCAATTTGATGGATGTGGGATAAAACTTGAAGAAGAAATGCAAATGATATGCATGTTTAATAAAGGATGTGCATTTTATGGGAGTTAGGAGGGGTTTAATTAATCAAATGTGATTAATTAATAGGTAGGGATAAGCTTGTAGAAGATATTTAGGGGAATTTTATAGGAAAATTAGCCTAGTTGAGGGGATGTAAGAAATGAATTTGATCCAATAAACAATTATTAATTGATTTAGATTAGCGAGCATATTTAATTAATAATAGTTAATTAACCCAAGTAGAAGCAAACATTAATTAACAAAAGGTTGTTAATCGGCATCCTGAGTGATCGGAAGGCTAATTAATTAGTGAAATGTAACTAATTAATGAGAATAGAGGGAAAATGGTGGTTTATTGATGAAGTGTTTTCAATTGATCAAAAGAGAATGAAAATCATGGTTAATTAGCGAAGTGTCATTAATTGACCCAATGAAAGGAGAAAAAGTGTTTATTTGAAAAAGTGTCGTCAATTGTCCAAATGACGGGAAAGATGATAGTTAGTGTAATTTAAGTACTAAAACTGTGTGAGCATATTTTAGGTGTTTATACATACATACATACATACATACATACATACACATATATGTATATGTATATATATATAATTTCATACATATATTATATATATATATATATATATATAAATGTTATGATTAAGGGTTTGGTTTGTTGTGCCATAAAGAACATGAAGGAGGTCAATTACATAAACAGGATGAAATCCATTACACATTATTGGATTGTCGCATAGAAATGACAAAGGGTTTTACTAAACCTTTTGCATTTTTTTTCTTACATAAAACCTAACATTTTATTAAAAGGTGCATAATAAGGATTTGAATATTCAATTGTCATAATAATATTATTTTTCCTTTATATTTTCTTTTTTAAGCGTTAAAATTGGATCTAATCATTTCAACATTGACAAGACAAAAATGTTGAAAGGGGCTTAATACAACATCTGGAAGATATGAATAAAGGAAAAATTCATTGCACCATGTGGGTGAATCACTCACCCCATACAGAGTATACACAACATAGTACTAGTACAATATAACATAGTTCAAGGCTTAGAATCAGACTTGGGTCCTTAGTACAATGGTGCCTTTCCCAGAGTGCCTATAACTAGGGGGAAGTTATATAGCGATAGGGTTCAACATAGAATACAGAACTCAACACACAATGGATTTTATAGGGTAGATTGTCCTTAGAATTCCACAGAGCAGTTAAAGGCTAGAGGATAACACTAATCCTTCCTCTCTACACTAATTTTGTTGTGGCATTGGATCACCCAAACAACCAGATAGTACAAATATCTCTTTAGTTTTGGGAAGCAGCTAAAGGTTGTAGCATAAATAAGACTTTCCTCCCTACACTTCTTTTGCCAGTGGTGTGAGATCACCCAAAAAACTTGTACTTCATCAACATAATCCTTTCTACTCCCTTTCTTCTCATCATGAATCAAGTGCACATGTTCCTTTTTCATTTTCATACTTTCATTAAACACTTTTTACATATATATTTATACATATACATGTTTATTTGACTACTTGATCATCTTCTCTTCTGCGGGTCTGTCGGTATGGGAAGCAAGAAGTCAACATCAACAACAATATCACTCGACACCACACACATTGAAACTAAACACAAGTACATCACACACATTAGTATCTACACACGTGTTTTCACCCTAGGTTCACTCTAATCACCTTTTTACACGTTTGTATATTTAGTCTCCATGCTCCTACTTTTTAGCAGTCCATGCTTTGTCTAGTCCCTTGGTGCGCTTTATACATCAATCTACATGGATATCAGGTAATCATCTCTATCTATTTTATGTTACTAAGTGTTCTACTCACCAACATGAAGTGGTGGCAAATTTAGACACAAAATCATGCGCTTTGGGTAATTATCTAGTCTCAATCATATACTACTATTCATATGGTTCCTAAGAAAAAAATAATGTTTAACCCATGTATTTGGCCATATTTTGTTGCTTTCTATTGTTGCTTTCAGTGTTACACCTTTATTGGCCTAGTCTGTCTTTTCATACTTTAGTTTTACCTTTTTTAGACTAGAGCACCCAGCCATGACGCCAACACCAGACGCCCTTGTCCCCTCTGGGTGCCGTTGTCCTCTTTATACTTTACTCTCACTTTTTGGGTTCTTTCTAGCCGTCTGAGCATCTTATATTTTTGGCAGTTGGCCTTTCAGGGTTAATTACGAAATTCAAGTGAAGGAATCATATAAATATAAAGTTATTTGATCACAATAAGGGACCAAGTACTAAGCATTACTTATCACCACCTAATGTTGTATCCATCAAGGATTCTATTGCTCCATTTGCATACGTCTAGCTTCATGACAAGGGATAAATGCTAGTTCATCTACATCACACTTCATAGGAGGGTATTTTATTCTATTCCATGCATACATTATTTACATTCTAGATCTAGTTACTTTCTCATTACTTCAACTGTGACATGCACAAGAGTAACCTAGGGTACAATTCCACAAACACACAGAGAACCACATTGGGATTGAGATATAGTACATTGATCAGTTATAAGCCCACCATTATGGCTGCTGAGGATAGTCCAACCCCTTCATATGCATCTTTCGTTTTTACGTTTTTGATGCTTTGTCTGGATTTTGTAGGTGATTCATTCATTGCAGGTTTACAACAAAACACAGAGGAATTAAATGACATAGTAGCGACAAACATTGAGGGTTTTACATCATCTGATGACCTTGTGAAATTGGCTTCCAGACCTCTCACATAGAAAAGGGCATCCATATTTCAGAATAGGGCACCCCAATCCCTTTTCCAGGTGCCCCGGTCAAGCTAGATCACTTGGATCTACATTTACTTAGTATCATGTGCAACGGTCTCCCATTTCTATTCAGTCAGTATCCACTGTGACACAGTCTCATGACCTCTTTAAATCAGATTAGTATCTTCTAGCCCTCTTTGCACATTAGGGTTTCTACATTTCATTTGCTTAGTTTTCTTTGATTATTTTGTGTATTTATTTATTCGTTATTTACTGCAAACTTGCATTAGATTAGGATATTATTTTACATTTTAGCATAATCATAGTTAAAACCATAAATGAGTGTTGAGAAAGGTCCATAGTTTTTTATTGATTTCTTAACAAAAAACTTAGATAATAAATACCAGTTTCGTAGGGCTAGAAGGTGCTTGACAAAGGAGAAAAGAGTGAAGTTTGAAAAATGCATTTAGAGAAAGAATTGAGTCATGAAATTTTACACATACCTCAAACAAGGTAATGGGTGCTCAAAAAGGTTCTTGGTTTGATATGGGTGTATATAAGTTTCTCCCAACTAGTTTTGAGGTTCATCAATGACTTAAGAAGCCTATAACGATAGTTTTGCAAGAAGGTGAACAAGATGAACTTTTGGATTAATTTCAAAGTCGTAGATGGTTATTTTTTTGTTTTCCAAGGTCTAGGAATAAATTACAATATTTAATTATTTTTAATAAGGTGATTTTTAGAGGTTCTTGAATAACATGAATTGTTAGTTTGAAGCTTAGAAAGGAGGGTTTTGAATTTTAGTGTTGAACTAACCTTGTGATTTTTCCAAAATGTATATAGGCTCTACATCATTTGTGGCTTATTTAGGGTAGTTCCAATTTAGGTGGTGTATGGATTGAACTTACCCCCAACTACTAACCATTTTTTATGGATTTCTTTCCACGATTAGGGTTTGAAGATATTTCAGGTCATATAAAGTGTTTTACACATTTTTAAGAGATATGGTTTCATATAAAGGAATATTTTAGTTAATTACACAAGTAAAAATGTTACAAAATTTCAGTATCTTGTCTTACATAATTTCTAAACAAGTACATAACCATTAAACAATTTCATACATAAATATCATTTTTTTTCTATACAACTAGGGCCAGACCATGCATCACATCTTGGTCCCCCAATGTATAGTTTATTAACTGTAGAAACTTGGGCTTTGGAAACTTCAGTGTCACTATATGTTGTTTTTTTTTGTCCTTTAGAATCTTTATTTTTGCATCAAACCCTCATATTTTCACCTAAACCTCATATTTTCACCTAAACCTATAAAAAAAACCTCATCTATCTTTCAAGACACTCAAGAAAAAATTAGATAAAACAAATTCAAATACTTGATTCAAACTGACCTCAACGGTCACCCCTTTGTGATGTCACTGACTGTTTCATTACATTTTCACATCCATGAAGTTCTCCTAGTACTTTGTGCTAATTTGCATGCAATTATCCCTTGTCCTATCTTTGTTCAAGTGTGTTTCCACACTAATAGTGGGATATGATACTTCATTCCCATCAAACCCTTGTATGCAGATGATAGAAACAAGATTATGCCCTGCTATGCTATGTATGCAATATGCAGAAGTGTTCCTTGCCTTTTCAACTTAGTATGTGATAGATAGATAGGTGATTTCTAGATGGTAAATGCTTAAATTATAGTTATATATATGAGTTCTTACAATAAAATTAGGTCCTTAGTGGCATGAAAGGTCAATCATAAAGATTCAAAATGAAAGCTAAAAGAAGAACAAATGGGCCCATATGGGTGAAAGGATTAGAAAAAAATGGGGTCAAGGCCATATAATGTGGTCAGGACCATCTGTATGGTCCTAATCTTATTGAATGATACTGACATAAGCTCAAACAACAAGAAGCAATATAAACAGGGTGTTAGATATCTCTATATAAAGGTTCCAGGTCCAATTAAAGCAAGAAAATAAAAATATTTTGAGTCCAATCAAGAAATGAAAAATTGAATTAATGAAGGACTAATGCCAATAAGACCTTTTTTCATTTCTCAATCTTGTGTGCATGTAATCTTAACAGAAGTATGTTGTAATAGTGGTTTTATGAAATTCCTAGTGTCTACACTTCAAATACCATGTAAAATCATAATCATTGAGAATAGATTAACATGTAAACATATTTTAGCTCCCATATCTTAGTGACAATTAGTATCTTTAATGTCCAAGCACAATGTGTCAAAAATTATTATTACTATACAGTTTTATATGTTATAAAGTATTATCTATTTTCATCACATTTACATACATTTAAATATCAATTCAACGTTTATAATAATATAACTAAAGTAATCCCAAAAAGTTATAAAGTCGTTATCAAGAGAGATTTAGTACTTAAAAAGCATAATATTAAATAAGACTATCATTTGTGGTAATTATTAATATATATTTTATAATGGCAGAATTATGAATTAATTTTAATATAAATATTAGTGTGTGTATAACCCCAAGAATGGTCAATTGGAACGAAACTAAACTAGAATGGAGATGTTAAAAGAGAAATAAATATATGTGGTTTTCATAGTATTACAATCTAGACAAACTCATTCATATGATCCACTTGTGTTGTGCATGACACATGTGAGAGGCTTTGTTAGAAATATAATTGAAAGGATAAGTTCTCGGGACTTCTCTCCCTCTACCAAAAAATCACTTGATAAGGTGTCACATATTTCTTCATCAACTTCAAAAAAATTATGTGAGGCATAGGCTGAGTCCCAAATCCTGTTGTGTTCTCATATAATTGATTCTAACAAAACGTTCTTATCATCAAAATTTTAGGCCAATAGTATTAGTCTGAAAAAAGCTATCATATAATTAAAGGTTTTGTATCATAATGATAACTCCATACTATTTCACATCCCATATCGAAAATAGATTCATTGGATAATAGGTCCCTTATTTGAATAACAAGTAGTATCTTTTATAGGCATAATAATAATGAATCCACTTTTTTCATTTATTGTTGAAGGAAGATGTTGATGTAAAGGATATAGACTATTGATCTGAAGAGCACCATATTTTTGCAGATGCCCTTCAATATAGATGTTGCCTACATCTTTTCCATTTTCCATGTTTTGTACGAAATCCCTTATTATAGTTATGACATAAACCAGAGACAAAAGTAACGTTAACTCAAAGAATCATTTAAAATTTCCTCCTAGATCTTCTTATTATTCCACATCACATAATAAAACATTCATCAATGGTAGTTTATGTTCACAAAAAATGCTTTTCCAAGAGAAAGGTAAACAAATGTGACATTTTAACCAAAAAATAAAAAATAATAAGACCGATGTCATGTCACATATTAAAATCTTGGTGATAATGGTGCTAGCAATTGAAATCCGGCTTATGCGTGGCTATAGTGAAAAATCACAATATATAGAAAAATTGTAGGAATCCATCCCCATGTCTGTCATTAGTTGAATGTCCTCCTAAAAATGTATTCAACTCATAATGTCATGCCCTTATGCCCAAAATAGATGCATTTTTATCTCCGGAAGGAATATCTTCTTTTCATTTTTCAACATCGATTGTAGGAAAAAAATACTTATCTATAAGGGCCAAGAGGTTATACTTATTACAAAATTGTGGGTAGAGGTGGGGCTTGTCAATGGTACAATAGAAAAATTTTAATATATTGTCTATAAATATGATGTGAAACTACCCTACCTGCCATGTTTTGTGGTAATCAAATTCGTCAACTGCATTGGCCCAACATGTGATGTCAAGTCCCCATGACACATGGGATATAGTCCTTAGAGAAAGTGCACAAACCATCCACAAAACACAATCTTGCTAACATTGCATCAAATAATTTTGACATTGGAAATATTGAACAATAAGGGATTGTTTTCATAGTTACCTTCAAATTATATTACCTTAACAAAGTACACATCACACCCCCTTTCTCATTCGAATCATTCGCGAAATTGGCATATAGTCTATATGTGACTCTCTTGAAGAAAGAAGAGGATCTTTACTAATTCGTTAAATAGTTTTCCCACCCCTAAAATTATTCCCCCTCAATCCTCTACTTCATTAGTCCTCTTCCTCCTATAATGTTTCACCTTCACTTCTTCAACTTCATCAAAGGCTATGTCTTTATTTAGTTAGATGAATGCCATCTCCTGTCCTTTTTCTTCTACAACTACAATTCCTTTGTTTCCTAAGGTGCGAGTCACATTTGATTATTTTCTTCAACACTTCATACATTGGGATCAACTTGCCACCTTTGAAACTAATCATTCAAGGTCTTACTTTCATAACAATCTATATAGCTTGTCCCCTAAATGACCTATATATTGTCTCTTATGTCATATGAAAAAATTAGAGAAAAAGAATGTAAAAATTTGATAATATTTTAGAAAAATAAACTTGATGCAAAACTAATAAAGTAGTTCAATTTTTATTCAAATGGAGTTATTACATAATGAGAGGAGTTACACATAAATAGTTTGATATGAGCCTACAAAGGAGTCAACATCAACCTTAAATCTCATAGATATCTCCTTTAATCTCTCATATCTATCTCATAATATCTCTCTCACACATCCTCAAGATATCTCTTAGAATATCTCACTCATCTATTCTAATGTTGAGTTGTTATTACAACTCAAGGTACACACATAATAATATATTATCCTAGATAATATATTTCGTCACACTTACAAATATTACACTAACTATATTGTTATTAATGAATTTTACAAATCGTAATAATAATATTACACTTTATTTTCTAACACATACAAATTATCTCTAAACAAAAGAGGGTACTTTATTGCTTTTCCAGACAAGGTCATTCTTATCTCTCCCCCTGCACTAGTTTCCTTCCCGCATCTTCAATACCTTCCACTTATAGCTTCCCCTATCAACATCTCCATTATACTACCCACATGTAATTTTAATAATAATAATTAAGGAAATAGTAATATAATATGAGAATTTTGAAGGAAAAAAAAAAACCAAAAAACAACTTTAAATTTAACATTCATTTCACCATCTTAGAATATTGTTTCCATTTGCTTGGAGAAGATACATATCTTTTAAGTATAAGATGGGTTTATTAACTTATTATTGTTACTTAGAAACTTTTTGGAGAAGCTAATTGATATATTAATCAACGTGGAACCTTCACTCCAACATGGAAACATCCCATTAAATGTAAGGTGAGGAGTGCGAATCTGCGCCACTCCTTCAAGTGATGACAACCGTAGATCGCAGTGAACTCAGAGAAGATGAAAATGTTGTTCACTGTCACTAAATCTCCCCTCAATCTGAACAATATAGTATTCCGTTTTTTATAGAACTGGTGCAGTGCAGTGCAGTGCAGTGCAGTGATTCTTCCATGCAAACCATACTTCCATATGCAGTGCAGTGATATTTCCAGACCTGCAAACCATACTTCCATTTGCAGTGACCTGCAAACATACTTCTATTTGCAGTGCAGTGATTTTTCCAGACCTGCAAACCATACTTCCATTTGTTGCAGTGCAGAGATTTTCCAGACCTTTTGCATGTGCATGAAATTGTAGTCTGTGCAGAGATGATCCATCGTCCAGACTCCATATTCCATTCTGCCTCAACATTAATGTATGGCGGTCTCCTCTCCCGCCGACACGATACATATTCAGTCCCGCAGAGATATATATACATATCAAGTCCGGCAGTGGCAGATTATTATTGATCCGCGACAGGTAAAAAGATGGCTCCTTCAAAGGGGGCAGGCTGTTGATCGCGTTACTGTCTTCCAAAATCCCAACACACAGAAACCCACAGGAAATTCCTGCACTTCACTCTAAACTGGGCACATATATTTGGATACCATTGGAGCCTGACCTGCAACTGCTACTTGCCTGGATGTGGATATATCTAATTACTATCCACTGCATTGCAGGATGAGATCTGTCTTCAAATTTGACATACTAAGATCTTCACTGCTTTCATCTGAGATAGTTCTTAAGGTCTTAACCACGTGGAACAAAATTATTAATTCCTCCTCTTTCTCTCTCTTTTTCTATTTTTCTGGGTTTAGGGTCCTTTTTCATATTATTTTTATTATATGTTTTATGTTCATTTGAGTGTTTATGGGTTATTGTTTTAAGTTCATAAATTGTTATGGTAATGTGTTTATGGGTCATTGGTTTGAATTTAGTATTATTCAATTGGTGAGCTAAATTTCGAAGGTTTGAAACCTCTTTACAATTGGAGTCTGACCTCAAACTGCTCCTCGCAAGTATGCATTGCACGGTGACATCTGTCTTCATATTTGACATACTAAGATCTTCACTACTCTTCATGTCTTAACGACGTGGAATAATATTATTAATTCCTCCTCTTTTTTTCTCTTTTTATTTTATTTTTTTGGGTTTAAGGTTGAAAAATGTCATTTTTAACATTATTTACATCATAGTTCCATATACCACATATTTTTACTACTTCCAAATACTCCTCCTATGTGTTTATCTGTCTCTCAAACACCTTTGGATGCTTTTGCTAATTGTTTATTTTATGTCCATTTGAGTGTTTATGGGTTATTGCCTTAAATTCACCCATTGTTATACTAACGTGTTTCATTGGTTTGAATTTAGCATTATTGAATTGGTGTGCTAACTTTCGAAGGCTTGAAACCTCTTGCATACATCTTGTTGTCATTTAATCATTATGTCCTAGGGTAGAGAATATTGTATGGTCTTTGCACTTATTTGAATTATCCATACAAATTATGTATGTTTCTTTAGGTGAATTTTTAAATTTGGATTTGATCATTCATTATTTTCATATAATTTCACTATTGTCTGTTAGAAACTATTCTATGGTCTTTAGACATAGTCAAATTATCTATACAATCTAAATATATTTATTTAATTTTTGTTTTTTTTGGGTCTGACTATTTAATTTTTTTATTTTTATTTTTATTTTATCAAAAATTGAATAGGGTCGTTCATTATGTCAATAGGTTTTCCTTCAACTACACTAAGAGTGGATGCTTCTAATAGATGAAAGAAGATTAACGATATGTATTTGTCTTCCTAAATGTTTTAATGTATGGCAAGAGATGGGCCTTTGATTTGCAAGGTAGTGGCAACTTTAAATGCTAATTGTGATCAAAGTTGGAGTAGATGTGGATTTGGCAATCAAACACTAGCAAACAGATTTTTTTCTTGCCAAGAAACAATCCCAGCCTTTGAATTTCCTATATACATCCCTCCATCAATGCTTCGCATAATTTATGTCACATCTACCACATGCCTTGTCAATTTTGAACAAATTGATAGTAATGGAGAATGGGATGACTATGACATAGTATGTCAATGTAGTGGTTGAAATCATTCTACATGTCATTTTCCTTTGCGCTTACACTATTGTCCTGGTACCAGATAGTGCATAGGATAGCGTTAATTAATCTTTGAGTGGCACGAAACAACATGAAATGGATATTTCATCTCTCAAAATAGCATGAGTACCTCATACAGATCCATAGGATGTTACAGATGGGAAGCCAATGGAAATGATGCCAAAGGGGGGAAACCTCAAGCCATTCCTCCTAACACCCACATTCTTCCTTCCCTCAAAGGATTTGTAGAGTCTCCCTCACAACTTCCTATAGATACGAAGCTTGATATGTCTGACTCTATCATGCTTCTACCCTTGTCCACCATGATGGAATGTTTTATGTTCTAGCGGGAACCAACACCATTCTCAACATGTGGCATCCACACTTCATGTTATTCCACATCCTAAGGGTGTTACTCAAATACGAACTAGTGTTATTCTTTGTTTTTTATTTTTATTTGGTTTATATGGGTATCTATGTATTGCTTATCTAAAACAATACTTATATAAGTTCTTAAGGAGGTGAATATGTGTGCAGATGTTTTCCTTTTGAATATTTGAGTATTGATGAAGATTCAATTTTGTAAATATTGATTTGGCATTTTGGCTTCTACAATAGCCAAAGCAATTTTTTTGATTGATTACATTTCAGGAGTTAATTTCCCCTATGTTTAGATGTATCTTATGTATATTTTTTTAACTAGTAATATTTTAAGTTATCAAATTTTATGTGACCTGTATAGTATATGTAAAAAATTATTCTTGATATACCATATTTTTCTGATGTGAAGTATTTTCTATGTTCATTGTGTTTACAAATATTTTTGATGTATTAGTTCAACACTTGTATTATTAAAACACATATTAATAAGGTGATTGTAAAAATATTGAAATGTTATAAAGCCATTAAAAATCAACGCCATTTAGGTTGGCATCTATTAAGACAATCAATAAACATTACATGAAAAAGGACAATCGTGTATATCAATTATTTTCAATATACATGTTTGTAACAAAATAGTTACTGTAATGCCCGTTAAAAACACCCGCACGAGACCCAAGAACAACCTAGGTTTAGTTAGAAAAATTATGGATTTTTTTTTTTTTTGAAAAGCATGCCCACAATTGTTTTTGAAAAATGGCAGTTGCCACATTAATGTCTCTAAGGCAATGTCTTTAATAAATAATTTTCCATGATAACATAATATTTAAAATCTACATTAAACTTTAATACATTGATTTGACTAAGCTTGTTTAATCTCCCTAAGGATTATTTAAATAATAAATTAATTCCTACTAAATTTGAATATTCCCCCATGGGATGTCAAGGGTAAAAGTGGCCAATGAAATTAAATCCCAAGGTTATTTAATTTCTACAATGTTGAAACAACTAGCAAGGTCCCTTATTAAAAGTTGAGATAGGATAATGAACACTTCCCTACCCCCATAAAGTAACCCCTTAAAAAGTCAACCCATATTTTTGAAATAAAACATTTAAATTAAAAAGGTAATTTCCCACTCACCCAATCTCCACCTACTTTTTGTAGGGATGAATCTCATCCCTTTGATGTATTCAATTTGGGCCCTTGATGTGGAAAAAGGGCAACTAACCCTAAAGCATCCTTATGAAAACTTCTTTCTCATTTCATTTGGTTCATATTTCTTTCTTTTGTTTTACATATATATATATATGTATATATGTTGTTTGGAGGAGGAAGATATATATATATATATATATGTAATATATATATATGCCATTATGTGAGGCACTCTTAAGCTTGTGTGGAAGTATGCCTACAAGCTCCAATATTTATATCTCATTTTGTTTCTTACACCCTCTCCATAGTATGTTTCAATACATTAATATATTTTATATTAGCATAGTTTTCACACACATTTATTTATATATATACATAATGGGCTTGTGGGTTGTATATATCTACATATATATATACATATACATATATCTACATATATATACATACATATACATATATATATATATATATATATATATATATATATATATATATATATATAATATATTATATGTATATGTATATACACACATATGTGTGTGTGTGTATACATATATATACATATACATATGTATATATACATATATATGTATATATGTGTGTGTATATATATATATATATATACATAAAACTTATATTCGTTGTTGTTATTATATTTATTAATAATATTGCATACAATAATATTAGTAGTATTGTTGTTATATTAGCAATATTTAAATGATAGTAATTTTATCAATAGTAGCAATAACTATATTATGAATGACATAGACTAAGATTTAGACTTAAATTTTTTTTTTTTTTGTATTTAAATAAGGCCAAAAGGGAAAGACATAATTTCACTTCTTATAATATTTGCTTACATGGTTTTATAAGGATTTTTTACAATAACTTAATGATAATTTTACACCTTCCAAGAGATTAAGCCTAAGTTGTAAATGGATAGTTCCTTTTCTCCGCTAGTTTTAAGTATTTAACATATTTTTTTGAACATGCAAAAGACTATTACAATTTAATTTATTTCCATCTTAAATATACATAGTTTTACTCTCTTTCAACAATGTAAGTATTTATGAACAACTAGGCTAACTTTTTCCTTTACATGCCTTTCAAGTAACACAATGAAATTTAATATTTCTTCATGTAAATTTCTTAACATTCCACAAGAGGCTTTCGACAATATTTCCAATAATTTATTTAGAGAAGGAACAACACACTTAATGAAGGTTGTCATTCCACTAAAAGAGTAACAAGCTATTTTCCAAATCACCCTTTTATTACATCAACTAGCTTCACTAAAAGAGCCTTTCATTTCCACATACATTACAACAAAAAACTAACTCTACAAAGACAACTATTTCCTTCCCCTTTTCACATACAATACAATTTTAATGTCCAAGAATCAACAAAAAATTTCATTACAATTACTAATACAATGTCCTCCACTTTAAGTGGGAAAATTATACAAGAATGTAGCTAAAATGAAATGCAATAGTACAAGTTTCTCCACTCTTAGTGGGAATAACAAAAAGTATTTTCACAAGAATGAATTTCTTAAGGATTCCAACAAAAGCTCCTAGCTTCACAACACCAACAAGAGAGCTCCTTCATGATTTGCTTGATTCACAACAAGATGGCGGGAGAGGCAACACTCTCCACCCAACTAAAATATCCAATGAGGAGGAGAAATCCATCCTCTTCATTGGCCCCGAGCCCCAAGCACATTACAATTAGAGGTGATTCCAACACATAGAAACAACAAGCTTCCACATCACAAACCAAGTATTTCATGACCATTCCAAATGCACATTCAACTCAAACTATAAATAAAAGAAGGAGAAACAAAAAAATATACAATGCTTCTGAATGAAGAGCCAAAGGAGCAAGAATCTATGGGGAAGCTACTTATTCCTCCCAATGGGAAATGGGTGCCCACCTTAAAACCTCCAATACAAATCTCAAATCCCCTACAAACTCTTATGCCTCCCACATACTCTTATACCTCCCTCATTCTCTTATGCCTCCCTCATACAAGAACAAGTAAGAAATGTAAGCATTCCTTGTCCAAGGTGGGGCACCCAACCCAAACTCCCTCCAAAACATGAAATAACTCTCATGCCTCCCTACATGAATTCTCCACATAGTCCCCTCCTAAACCACACTTAGGAAATATACCCAAGCACCCAACAAGCATTCCAAACACTCAACAAAACAAGCACACAAACACAAAATAAAGGAATAACATAAGAAAAATTAAAGCTCCTACCTTTCCATAGTAGAGCTTATTCCAAGAGTGAAACTCTAAGCTCCTTCAAACCCAAGCAATCACCAACAAGCTCCCACAAGACCACAAGATCTCCAAAATCCTCTAACTCCAAGAAATGAAAGAACACAAAAGAATGAAGTAACCTCCAAACAAACAAAAGAACTTGAATAAATAGAAAAGGGAGAGAGGAGGGTGAGGTGGCTCCATGTAGGATGCCACTTCACTCATCCTCAACTCCACCTCATAAGTCAAAATTAAAACTCCAAAGAAAAATTAATAAGTGGTTGAAGAAATGACATTTTACTTACACACACAATCTAAACCCACACCCCTTAAGGACTAAAAGTAATTATATGTAAGAAGGTGCAATAAAAACTTACAATTTGTCATCCCAAAACACATAATGGGGTCTAATTTTTACCCCCCAACCCATAGGTAGGGTTGTCATAGAAATTTAAGAGGTGTGAGACAAGTTTAACTTGTCCCACAAGCCTTCAAAATTGGCCCTTAATGCAAAATTCTAATTTCCATGAGTGGGGTAGAGTGTACGACACTCAAGGTCACAAGCACTCAATCTTACAACTCAAAGCCCAAGAGCCATCTAGTCTAATAAATGAAAACTTTTGGTCACATCTAAAATTAGTTAAAAACAAGATTAATTAACTTAAATAGGACACTAAAACTCATTAAGATAAAGGGAAAGGATACGTCATTTCTAAATAATTAAAATAAGGAAATTACATAACTAAAAATCACATACTACATTAACTAAAGGAACTAAACACAATACAACACATAACACCTTGGTCATAATTTACCCCTAACAATAATTCAAACACACACACACACACACACACACACACATGTTACCACGGCGACCCTTGTTGAATTTATCTAGAATTCGAATTTGGTTGGTCTCTAATCTCCCCGATGTTTGTTGTGAGATGTTTACCTGCCAAACACATAACACCTCCTTCGACCTCATGGCCGCATCAAAAACATCTAGCATAAAATATACAATATAAATCCACAATCATCTATATATGAATCAAATATCATCTAGGCAATTACGATATCATTTACAATTTCTAGCAACATTTCTATTCTACATCTCATCCATGGCAAAATGATCACTACATTAGTTCAATTATCAAAGCCTACTTAGTGTGACAAAATATCGCAAGTCTGAAATTATATATATATATATATATATATATAACTATGTCAACAACATATTAACATCAATATAAAATGTCTCTAATAATCCTCATGCATCATATATGAATCAAAATCAACAATAGTCCATGATCTCTAACATCTAACATCATGCCAAATCAAAAGCTACAATAATATCCATAAGTATAGTTGACAGTATCATAATCAATAACAAAAAGGTGTCGAAGGGAAGTGGGCACTAGAGTTACAAATTAATTTTAATCAAAATATTAGTTTGCATATGAGGCCAAGAATCACAAAAGCAACTCAATGCAAATCCATTATAGTCTAGATGTGATTATTTTTCTTTCTAGGCTTATTCTTATAATTTTCCTACAATATTGGATGTTTTTATTGTTAAAAATTAGGCATTTAGTTGAGATGCTATTAATATAGAATTTATATTTTAGTTTATTATAAGATAATGCGATGATGTTAATAATTGAGTCTTTCTTTTTTCTACCTTACCAAGTTAAACCTATTACTTATAAATTTAGTGTAAAATTGCTTAGCTTGCCACATTTTGTGGTTGTTGAATTAAAAAAATGCATTGGACTAATAGGGGATGTCGAGTCCTCCTCTCTCTATAATTTTCCATGGATATCATAAGTGAAATCCCCTCAAAATGTTGTTTCCTCTAACTATCCATAAATCACAAGTATTGTCATTGTAAAACAAATGTTGACATTAGGAGTATTGAATGACAAGGTGTTACTTTTTTAGATATATCCAAAGTACGCTACTCCAATGATCTGTGCATCACTCCCACTCTCTCCTTAGACCAATTCAAAAGTTGAAACATAAATATGTGGCCTATATGTGACTTACTAGAAGAAAGAAGAGGGCCACCAATGCTTCCTCCAGTAGTTTCCCTACCCCTTAAATTCACCTCCTTCAATCCCATTCTTCTTTGGTTTTTCTGGGAATCATAGTTTCAAAGATCCAAAGTTTTGTAATTAAATTGTAAATTACTGCTCCACCTTTTAATTATGATTCCTTTCCTTCATTAGGTTTTTAGGGAATCTGAGTTTTGGAGATCCAAATAATTTATTAATTAAATTTGAAATTGCACTTCAACCTATGAGTTTTGATTTGTCTCCTTCATTAGGTTTTCAAGGAATAAAAGTTTCATAAATCCAAATCAATTTTGTAAATAAATTCTAAATCACTCCTCAACCTCCAAGTGTATATTCCATGCCTTCATTGGGTTTTTGGAGAATCAAAGTTTCAAATATCTAGATTGGTTTTTTCATTAAATTGTAATTTGTTCCTCAACCTCTAAATTCCAATTCCCCGCCTTCATTGGGTTTTCAAGAAATAAGAGTTTCAAATATCCAAAAAAAATTATGAAATTAAATTCCAAATTACTCTACAAATTCTAAATGCATTTTCCCTTCCTTCATCATGTTTAAGATAATAATTATATGTTCTAAAGTTTTGTAGTTTTGAGGAATTGGTGATCTTATAAAATTGTGTAGTTTAAGTGAATCAAAGATCTCAAGTAGTTTTGTAGTTTATTTTCTTGAGTGATGTAATGATGGTATTGGGTGACTATTTTTTGGTTCACCTTACCAAGTTAAATCTATTGTCTATAAATATGCATGAAAAAAAACTAATATTCGATATTTTTTTGTTATCAAATTCAATAAATGCAGTAGCACAACATGGGATGTTGAGTCCCTCCAACATATCCCTATCTTTATAGTTTCTCATAGACAATGCAAGATAATTCCTTTTTAAATGGTGTGGCCACTAATTATCCACAAATTACAAGTATTATTATTTAAAAAGGTAACTACTGACATTAGGAGTATTGAATGACAAGGGCTTACACTTAAATCTATCTTCATGATAGGCTTCCTTAAGGATTTGCTCATTACACCTTGTTTTCTCCATAGACTAGTTTGTAAAAATAACACATGGCCCATATGTGACTTACCATAAGTAAGCAGAGGATCACCTATGTTCCCTCTAATAGTTTAAATGATCCTAATATTATCCTCATGTAATCCCTTTCTTCATCACCCCTCTTCTCCGTGTAAAGTTTCCCTTCACACCTTCAATTTATATGTACATTCAATGTTTCCCTTTTGACACATCCATTACACTACTCTAGTAAAGGATTTGATTTTTATGTTGATCTAGAATTTAAGATGTACATTTGATGAAGGGTTAAAAGAAATATGAAATAAAAAACTTTCAGTTTTTTAAATTAGTTTTGCAATTAAATTGTGAATTTCTCCTGGACCTCCAAGTTTGGATTCCATTCCTTGATTGGGTTTTCAATAAATTAGATTTCTGCAGATATTGAGTAGTTTTATAATTAAATTTAAATCTCTCTTAAACTTTAAAATGCATATTCCAAACCTTCATTAGGTTTTTAGAGAGTAAGAGTTCCAAAGATCTATAGTAGTTTTGCATTTAAAATTCAAATGTATCTTCGACCTTTGTGTTATAATTCCCTAAATTCATCAAGATCTTAGGTAGTTGGAGTTTTAGATGTATGGAGTAATTTTACAATTTAATTTTAAATTTCTCCTCAACCTCCAAGTTATAATTCTCCACTTTCATTGTATTTTCACATAAACATAATGTCAAAGATCCACAGTAGTTTACAAATAAATTTTAAAGTTCTCCTCAACCTCTAAGTTCTTATTCCCCACCTTCATTAGGTTTTGACAAAATCATAGTTTCAAATACCCAAATAATTTTTGAAATTAAATTGAAATTTTCTCCTCATCTTTTGAATTCTTATTCCCCACCTTCATCTCTATTTTAGGGATTAGAGTTTCAAGGATCTAGAATATTTTGGTGGTTAAATTACAAATTTATCCTCAACCTCTAAATTTTTATTCCCTACCTTCTCTAGGTTTTTGGGGAATTGGATTTTTAGGGATTTAGATTAGTTTCTCATGGTTTTGATTATTTGGCTTCGTAAATTTTTTATGGAATAGTTGTTTCATATATTTAGGTCAATTTTGTAATTAAATTACAAATTGTTCCTTAACCTCCAAGTTTTGATTCCCCACCCTCATCAGGTTTGTGAGGAATTAGAGTTTTAAATATGTGGATTAATTAAGAAACTACATGACATATTTAATTCCTTCAAATTGTAAATAATATTTAAAAATATTCTTGATCTCTTATTCCCCAAAACTATAAAACTAACTAAGATTTTATATTCCCCAAGACTAGTTTTTCCTAGGTCTAAAAGAATTGGATTTTACTTCATTTTACTAGCAGTGTGGCCTACATGGTGGGTGACATGATGGGAAATGGTAAGAGCATGAGGGATTCATACATATGTAGGCTTCCTTATCTACAAGTAGTGTTGAAGGAGATTACAAATGCATCCACTTGTTTAATTCCTATCATGGGATTGACTCTCCACCAATGTCACTAATGGAATGTTTTGTTTCCATGTGGTCACCACCACCATGGTCAGCACGTCAGATCTTCAATTCATGTTGTTCCACCTTATAAGGGTGTCACTCAAAGATTAATTGGTGAAACTTTTTATTGATTGTGTGTCAATAATTAATTCCCATGTGTTCCATTATATTTTTGTTGACAGGAGTCTTCATCAATTTTGGTATAAGTTGTGAATTTTGATATAAAGATGTCATATTAGGAAGATAGCTGCGAACAAAGAATAGACCCGTGGAATAAAGACAAACCCACAAAATATTGGGAATTCTGCAATATATAGGAGAAGCCATGAAGCTAAGGAAAGAACCGTTGAAGCCTAGAAGAAGCCACCGATAAAAGGTCATAGCCGTGATATATTCAAGGAAGCCATCGAACACTGGAAAAATCCACATTACACTAGAAATAACCGCAGAAGCTGACACAAATCTGTAGATTAAAAACAAACTCAACCAGTACAAGACAGAAGCTGACAAAGGAACATGCCAAAGGAAGTGAATTTTGAAATGTTTTGAGTGTTGTATATTTACTGTAATTAATTTTTTTTTATATGGGTGCATCATGAGAAATCTATGTGTGAGTGTCATTTTGAGATTTTGTACTAGAAGAGAGACAGATGGAATGGGAAGAAGATGTATGTACTCAAAACTGATGTAATCATTATTGATAAATAAATAAAGAATGGGGTCTAGGATGAAATATATTGTGTAATTTCCTTTATATTTCTATTTTTAGAGTAAATGTGGTGTATTTCCCATGTACATCCTTAACTAAGATTGAATTTTCTAAGCCCTACAATACTGTTGGGGTTTTATGCCAACATTTGGTTTTTGAGCCTAGTTTTCTTATGTTAAGCGGATGTTAGGAAATATTTCACCACTAGGGTATTGGAAGCCCACATTACTATAAATTGAAAAATGGTGGGAAAAGAAGATCAACATATTTGTAAAAGGAGAATTTAAAAGGCAGAAGATAACTTACAAGGTAGAAGAAGCAGAAGTGTTTGGAGAGTACAGAGAATAATTTTGGGCCCAATTTCCTCATCAGTTGTGGCCTTGTTTATTAGTGCATGCAAAATGGACATAATGGTCATGAATGTATTTAAGAAAACCCTTTGAGTGGAACAAAAAAAATTAACCATAGTAAAATATCTTGACGAGCCGTGGAATAGAGAAATCAATTACTGGTATGAGACTACTCTAGATTCTTATACAATCACGTGGGCAATTCAAGGTTGGACCAGCTTTGACAATAAAAAACAAGAAGTTCTAAGTGGAGCCTGTGGTTGGTTTCTTCAGTTAGTTCCATTCTTAATTAAAGTGTTAATGATAGAAAAGGGATTAATTAAAGATGCAAAAAAATTCCTTTAGGGGGACAGGCATTGCGGGATGGCTTATGTGAAGGGGGTTGATCCAAGAGACATGACTTGTTAGAATTAATGGGGTGCCAGTTGGGGTGGCAGAAATAGGATGACATGTTGAAAAAGAAAAAGAAAAAAAATAGATAGTTAGCAAAGAGGGGATTAAGAGAATTAAGGGGAGATTAAATTAAGAAGGGTAACTAAAATGAGGAGGATGGAAGAAAGAGTAAGGATAGCCACGGGAAAGAAATAAGTAGAGAAAAATTTAGAGAAAGAAAGGATAGCGCGAGAAGAAAGAGCGAAGAAAATGAATGAGAGGAAGGAAAAAATGAATAAAGTTAAGAAAGTAGAGAAGAAGATAGAGAAGGAAGATTCACCCACATCAAGTGAAGGCTAGCAATTAGCTCACCCAGAAACAAAGGCGGATGCATCAATTCTAGCTATCATACCCACGTCTTGTGGAGACCAACAAGGTTTTGTTACTCCATGGAATATTGTGGTTTAACATACTATAAAAATTCTAGTTCAACGGGATCTAATGAGACAAATAAACTTAATGAGATCTACAACGTTAGTAGGAGGATTAGAACCAGCATTTAAAAAGGTATTACAATCAAAAGGGTGGAGTGAAGAGTAGTTAATAACACCATTAATAATCAAAGAAAGAAGTGAAGAAGAATAAGAAGTCACTAGAATGAAGGAGTTAATTGAGGAATTCAGACACAAAATAAAAATAGTAGATGAGGAAAATAAAGAAGAAGATGATATAGATAAACAAGAAGAAGAAAATATAGAGATAATAGGAGAGGAAAATAAGGAAATATTTAGAGATGAAAATGAAGGAAGGAAGAAAGAAAAATAAAATAAGAAGAGAGGGAGTGATGAGGGATTAGAAGAAAGATATAGATTAAGAAACAATAAAGATAGAAAGGTAGTTATGGAAAATATTAGTTATGAAAAGTCACCAAATAAAGACGCACCCCCAACCAACACACAAACCCAAAGGATATGACCCCCCGAAGCGGACGCCATTCCATGTGTTGCTTAATACACCATTTAAGAATCTAAAAAAAGGAAACATTTTGAGGAAAGATACAAAACATTGAGAGAAGAGAGTCAAAAAAGACTAGAGGTAGTGAGATAATTTCGAGAACAACTAAGAAAACTTTACTTTGACATTGAATTAAGTAGAGATAAGGGAAGAAATAACTATTCAAAACCAATTCATAACCAGATAAAGAAATCAAATAAGGCTAAGTAGCAATCTGTTATTCATTCAAGAGAAAATACCCGATCAACAATGGCTCAAAAGATCAAATTACCAATTTTTGACAAGGACTCCAATGACGCCATGGAACATTTATTCTTATTGGAAGCTTATTGGAAGAAAAATAATACCATTGATGAAGCTATTAAGATACAATATTTTGCATACTCATTAAGGGATGATGGACTGCGTTGGTACATGAAGATAAATGCTCAAGGAGAAAAACCATGGGTTGATATTGAAAGATAATTTAAAATATATTTTGATTTCCTATAGGCATCAGTTAAAGGGGTAAGCAATATGAGAGACATTATACAGAGAGAGATGGAATTAGTGAAAGAATTTAGTCAGAGATTTAAGAATGTTACTAGAAAATTAGAGGATCCCTGACAAATAAGCAGAGAATTGAGTTGTTCACCTCAGGATTACTTCCTTATCTAAGAGAAACATTAGATTCACAAAAATTTAAAGCATTATCAGATGCAATTGAGATGGAATATAGAATCCCAACCATGGAGAAGAGAGGGTACAATTGGAACTAGCTAAGTTAAAACTATAGCAGGAGATTCAGAGAACTAAAGGAATAAGAATTAGTTCACCACCAAAGAGCAATATGAGGCCAAAAATATGGTGTACATTTTGTTGCAACGAAGGACATAGCAGAATTGAATGCCCATATTTTGAAAATGCAAAAAGAGCAGCCACAGTAAGAGTATATTCATCCCAAAAAGCATCATCTATGAATGTACCACATTAGAGATGACATGGTGCAGGATTTACAAACTTTGGGACCAACATACACATGACACTTGTCCTCTACTAGAAGTAGTACCTCCTACAAACAAATTGATGTATTATAATACATGTAGGTCATATAATCATTATCATCATACTTGTCCCTCGGTTGATGCATCAAAGGACTTAAAATATTATGTTACCAGGAGAGCTATGGCTGCTATACAGAATGTGGCACCTAACCCTCCCCCTACTCAACCAAAAATGCTAACAATGAAGACACCACCTTCACAATAATTAATAACTGCACCATAGAATGAAAATCCATAAGGTGGCCAACCTTAGTTTGGAGGTGGATATCAGGGAAGTAACTATAACCCAAACTACCAAGGTTATAATGACGGATGATACCATGAAGGGTATCGAGGTGGATACAGAGGAAATTTTTGAGGTGGATATCGATGTGGATAAAGATTTGGTTATAAGAACAACCATGGTGGTAGAGTATATAAAGGTTACAACGATGGTGGTTACCATGGGGGTTATAGATATAACTAAACAGGTGGATATCAGGAAAAAAGAAACATGACTTATTATAAATGTGGACAAGATGGGCATCTTGCAAGAAATTGTACAGAACCTGATCCCTGCATCTTTTTCCATGAAAAATTTCATGATGAATTTAATTTTCCTAAGGCCGTCTAGTTCAATAGGAGTGGAACAACTAAATCATAAGCTTTAAGAGAAGATTCTCAAAGAAAAGTACAAAACATCACCAGAATCCCTTGGGATGAAGAGACCATAGCAAAAGATAAAGCCGCGAGGGGTGCTACTTCAAGAAGTAGACCCACAGAAGAAGATAAGAAAGAAGAACCAAAATAAACTTACATGAGAAGAAAAGTGACAAAATATGGAAAATGTATTGAAGAGCCTCGATATAGGGTAGTTTTTATAACCATAAGTGCCACCTGGAATGAGGAGGACCCTAAAAAGAAGAAAATTATAAGGCTACCACAAGAACAACATTCTTCTAAAGAAGAGGAGTGGAATTATAAATAACTTAGGCCAAGGTTTCACATGAAAGAATTTGAAAAGAGTAGGGTACTTATAAAGGAAGCATAATCCATTGAAGAAAGAGAGAAAAATTGTTTTGTAGAAGAAGAAGTTAGTGCCTTAAAGGAACTAGTGAAATTAACTACCAATTATGGGTTAATAGATAAGCTGAAACAATTCAGCAAGTATTGGAATAAATAAGAGAGGACTCATCACATGAACAAAATTGAAGATGGATACAATAAGAAGAAGAGAAACATATTTCATACTCAGTGAACATGGTGCAATTTCGTCATCTATTTAAAAGTGGACATATTTGATACCACCATTACCAAAGTACTACTAGATCTCAACACAAATTCAATATGATGTCTAAAAATACACAGAAGATGCTTGGAAGACCTACTTTGGAACCCACAAGACACTTTATCAGATTAGTAGACAGATCATCGAGACAATCACTGGGAGTGTTAAAGAATGTAGTGGTGAATTTCATGGGAATTAAGAAGATGGTGAATTTTGAAGTGGTAAAGAATGTTTCTGATAATCATTCATACAACGCCCTTTTAGCCTTAGAATGGTTCATAGACTATAATGGAATACTAAGTTCCAAAGAAGAAGAGGTGACATTAAATTCAGATGGTATATGTGTTCATGTACCCTTGCATATAGGAATGAGTGTCGCATGGGCAAAGGAAATATGGAACGATATAAGAGGGGAATATTTTGATGACATATAAGGAGTTTATGCAATAAGTAAATTTTCCAACATTGAGAAAGAATTCGAAATCAAACTCAGACTATAAAATTTCAATAAAATCTGAAGAGATCTTTGAAAGTTTAGATAATGTGATAGAAGCTTGGATACATGGGTTTCCAGAATCAAGAACGAGAAAAATTCACTGCACAATACGAATACCACCTAGAATTATCACGTTAGGAGATAACTATAACACCGCAGGTGACATTTTTACACCCACTAAAGACACATGTGAAGAAGAGTAGGAATACTATTCTACACAAGATGAAGAAGAGAATGAATTTTTTATGCCAGCTCGAGATAAATTTTCCACGGAAGAAGAGGTTAAAGAGATTACCAATTAAAAGAGTTTATAGACTGAGATGTGGGGCATCCCACTAGACCCTACCAAAGTATTCAGTATTTGGGGATCTTGAGGGGTACATTAAAATCATGGAAATAATATTTCCTAATGAGAAGGAAAGGATGGAGGCATTGGATGATACCCTAACTATAAATGTTGTGATTTTGTGGGAAATGCATAAGCATAATGTAACTCACTGGAACTCATTCACAACCTTTCTTAAAGCCATATATATGGAAAGTGAAGGCTACTATGTCCACAATCCCTGAATACACCAGTGAAACTAATCCACAAAACTATATTCAAATTTTTCAACAACACTGGAAACTCTATGGGGATACCTCTCCCTTAATATGGATTCAACTATTTGTATGGACCCTGGGGCCCATACCGTGATCTTGGTATTCACATCAAGAAATTATAAGGGAGACTGGAGATTGGGATCAAATAGTTAAGGAATTTTTCCATACCTTTAATTTTTGGGATGCAGATTTAAATGTTTTAAGAGCATTACAAAAGATTCAAAATTTCCTATTTCTGATACCAGATGAAGCAATCAAACAACATTTTGAAGAGGAGAAGAGAACATAACCTAATATTCTAAAGCCATAAGAAACTTTGAAGAAGATTCCAGAAATGGCTCAATGTTTCACCATGGAAAAGAAAGATAAAGAGGAAAAACCAAAGAATTTAAGATACAAGGTGATAGAGGATGAAAGAACAGTAGTAGAGAAGTAATACAAAGGATAAAAGAACTATTATCAGCCCTTAAATATCAGGAATGAAAAATATTGGGAAAACATGGAGAGGAGAAGTTTTCCAAAATTGGGGACTATTGGTTGGAGGAAGAAGTAGCTAAAGTAGGTAGAATTACTACAAGAGTTCCAAGTCATTTTTCTCAAGGACTTCAAAGAATTGAAGGGAATCAAAGAGGAGTTAGGGACAATGAAAATTCAAATAAAATATGGATTCAAGCCAATAAAGAAAGATACCATATAGATTGAATCCAAATTTGAAAGTGAAGGTAAAGTCATAAATTGACAAATGTTGAATGTTAGGATTATCAAACCTATTGATGACTCAGAATGGATCAATAAGATGGTGATTCAAAACAAAAATACTAGAGAGATTTGTGTGTGTGTATACTACATGGTGATAGATAAGTCATGTGTACATGATCCATTTCCAACCCCTTTTACAGAAGAAGTATGGGAAAACATGACTAGCAGAGAAGTATACTCATTCACATATGGTTTCTCCAGTTGCTACCAAGTAAATATTTCCCTAGAGTACCAGCCCAAAACCACTTTTTCCACAAAATGGGGGTAATTTATGTATACAGTTATGCCATTTGGGCTTAATAATGCCCCATCAATATTTAGTAGGATCATGATTAATGCATTCAAAGATTTCATTCATGATTTCCTAGATGTTTATCTTGATGACTGGATAGTTTATGGACTACTGAAGAACCACATACAAGTGTTAAGATTGATGTTTCAAAGATGTAGAGCATTGCAAATATCATTAAATTTGAACGAATGCATTTTCTTGACTCCCTTTGGCACACTATTAGGACACATAATTTGTAAGGAAGGCCTATTAATTGATCCATTGAAAAATTATGTGATTGTTAATCTGCCACTGCTAAAAACATAGAAATAAGTTAGAACAATCCTTGGGTACACAGGTTATCATAGAAAGTTCATCAGAAACTATGCAGAGATAAGTGCCCCACTAGAATAACTATTGAAAAAGAGGACAAAAAATATCATTGGTCTAAATGATGTGTGGATGCATTTGATATCTTAAAAGATAAAATTTTACATGCACCAATATTGATTTTCCCTTATTGGAAGTTACCCTTCCATGTTCATATGGATGCATCTAGGATAGTAATTAGAGTTGTATTGACACAACCTAAAGATAAGATGGATCATCCTATAGCATTTTCTAGCAGGAAGTTGGAAAACGCAGAGAGGAATTATACAACAACAGAAAGGGAAGCACTAAGTATGGTTTATGCCCTGATGAAATACAAACAATACTTATTAGTCACATCCTTTGTATTATATATTGACCATGATCCCTTAAAACATCTATTGAATAGACCAGTCCTACAAGGGAGGATGTGTAGATGGCTAATTATTTTTCAAGAATTCAATTTCACTTAAGAAGTAAAACCTGGAAAACTAAACAACGGACCAGATTATTTTTCAAGAATCTAAAATGGAGAAGATGATGGGCCTATAGTGATGATTTTCCTAGTGCTCACTGATTTAGAACCGAAGAAATACCTAAAGAATTTGATGAAATTGCACAACTACTACATACAAGAAAATTCCCAAGTGACTACACCCAGCAACAAAAGAGAAATTTTCTAAGCAGAGCATTTCCGTTTACATTGATTTAAGGACACTTGTATAAAAAGGGACAAGACGATTTCCTTAGAAGAGTACCTCTAGAACATGAGAGAAATAATGTCTTAATTGAATCACACGAAGGCATAGCAAGTGGTCATAATGGAGGAGAGAAGACGGTAAGAAAATTAATGATGGCTAGTCTATTGTGGCCTAATCTTTTTAAGGATGCGCATACACATGTTAGGTTATGTGACATACGTCAGAGAGTTTGGAAACCTAATGCAAGGGATGAGATGCCATTTTATGGTACCAAATTGATTCTCCCTCAAGAGCTGAGCAGCATCACAAGTTTGGCTGGAAGCTTAGAGGCAAGCAAAGTATGTTGTATGTCGTTTTATAGCCAGGGATGGAATGCAGATTGCTCTTTGTCACTCAGATGTGGATAAATGGGTAGCACCCTCAAGAGGATTTGACCTATCCTCACTACTTTATGGTTGTGCCTTTCAACCAGGGTGAGAGGAACCTTTTTGTAGACTATTATTTGTGGAGGAGATGGAGATATCCTTCCTTGTGAAATTATCAAGAAGACCTTGAAGAAAATATGATCAATGCAACAAAAACCTAACTCTCATGAGTTGTCACTATAGATAATGGAGATATTTTCTAAGTAAGGTTTAGGCCACTAAAGACAATGAAAACCTAATTGTTTTTGTATGTTTTGGTAATAAAAATTATGCATTTTTATACACACATGACAAACAGGGGTAGTATGGGTATGATTGGTTGTTTTTAAGTGATTTTTTGTGGGAGGTGAAGCAGGATAAAGTTGATTATACGAGATATTTGGAGGGACTTTATAATAATGAGAAACTTCACAACAGAAAGTTTCAGAATAGTCAATACATTCCTTCAACCATAAGGTGTGCTTTAATGGAGGCCCAAATCAGCTCACGTTTTCACATAATTTGTAAGACTCCAATACAAAGGCTCAAATTAGAAGACTCAATTAAACACTATAGTTTCTGATTAACCATGCCTAAGGTACACCCCAAGATTTACAGACAATCTTTATCAACGAATGACAGTGAACTGATTTTAAATTTGTTTATCTCATCCAAGATGAAGGCTCTTCTTGAAATTAAATTGCAAATACCATTATACTTTCACATGGATGAGATCCTGTGTGATTTCACAAAAAAATTAGTATAAGATTGCAATAGGAATGAATAAAACTATTTACAGACATTCTTAAACAAAGTAGACACTAATTACTCAGAGTCAACATAGAATAACTCAAATTTGATTAAACTTATCAACAAGGTAAAGTTTTCCCAGAACAGTATAAGAGCTTGTCAATGGCTATACACTCATAACCACCTTGACACGATCAAGTTCAACACAAAAGAGACATACAAGTTTCTCAAACAGTCCCTCAAAAAGATGGGCTCTATTAAGCTTTTTTAGAAAATCAATTTCTGACCTCTAACACTCCAACATTCCAACCTCTAACCCCTTTCACGGTAAAAATCATGCCTATTTATAACATTTACAACAGAGCCTTTTTCCACCAAAACCAAATATGTTGAGTGTACCAATGCTCGCCATGATCTTGGTCGTAATTCCTATAATCAAATCTGTAAAAATTTGTCAAGTGCTTAGGGGGTAATTTTCTTCAAACATCTCCCACATTCAACTCCTTCTTCTGGTAGATCTCTTTTCCCTTTACTCGCCAACCACTTCCACCCCTAATCTATCTAATCTGGTTCCTTGTGTGCCCGAGGAGAAAAATTGAAGATCATATCAAACCCAAAGGTTAGATTTCATCTTAATGGTAAAAGATGTCCCTATATTTTCCTCACCAAACCAAGATATCAACAGGTCTTTCACATGCCTAGGAAAGAAAAATCGGGTCGAATCCGACAGTCAGATTGCATATTTAATGGTGAGAGACATTTCTAGACTATTCCCCACAAAACCAGGATACCAGATTAATGTTCCTCTTTATTAGGCGTGTAAGAGACTCCAAGAAATGATTTAAAAACTATAAGAATACACATCTCCTAGGAGCTCAGGAGTGAAAATGGTGGAAAAATCAGATATTGATGCACAACTGCCGTGGATTTCTATTTTGAATTTAGACCATCCACATGGGAGATCCAATTTAGAGGGGGCATGCGGGATCCCTTTTTTCTTTTAGAACTTTTGGAAAAACGTAAATTTTTCACATTTTTCTCTGTACCTCCGCCCCTGAGAAATGAGCCTGACATGTGTCCTAAGGTGGGCCCCAAAGGAACCATGGCCAAATTCTACTATTTCACCTCCCCTTTAGAAAAGGGAAAAATTTTTGAGTTTCCCCCACATCTCTTTCCTTCCGCTTCTTAGTCTCTGATGTGGGTCCCAATGGAACCACACTTCCTTTTTCACTTTTAACTCCTTTTCCCACAAAAGGAAAAATTTCCAATTTTCCCCCGAAAGTCCACACCTCTGCCGTTGACTGGAACAAGTTTTGACTTTTCTCTATTGAGCTTGTAGACTATTTTAATGTTTTAATCCTTTTGATGGCAAGAGGCAAAAAATCCAAGTTGCCTCTGATAGTCCGCTTCCCTACCTTTTGACTTTCCAAACTGCCACGCGTCACAATGGCGCATCTTGAGAAGGTCCCCAAAAGTTGAGAATTTGAATGAGTGTGGGCTCGACATGTCTCTTGACCTGGAAAAATTTGTTAGAGGGCTCAAAGCTCAGTGAAAGGTGACATGTGTCAGGGTCTGAGTTGATCTCCTTTGGTCGTTGAAAAGTCCAAGTAAAATGCAAAGTGAGCAGACACCTCCAAGTGTCCTCCTGACACTTCTTTAAAGTAAAATTCAAGGCCCAGTCCTTAAACATGTGTGGTCCCTCCACGTGTCCCATACCCTTTTAAGAAGTTGCTGAAAATTCTAAGGAAAGAAGACCCAGTGGAAGCCTCCATGTGTCTTCATGGCACAATTTCAAAATGGTGCCTGAGAGCGGAGACCCTAAATGAGTGTGGGCTTGCCACATGTCCCTATTCTACCAAACTATACTAGCTACATAATCTAAGTCTGGGAAAAGCAGCGGAAACCTCCATGTGTTCTCTCGGCATAGCTCCAATTCCAACCAACAAGCAAATCTTCAAATGAGTGTCATTCCTCCACATGGACCAGTTTTGGGTTGAGGCAATCTATAGAATTTTAGAGTGCCCCGCTGAGCCACATCCAATCAAAAGAGGCCACATTTCCTGTCGATGCAAGGATGTAAATTTGACCAGGAGATGTTCCCGTCAAAACATAAAATGTAGAAAAATGACCATTTGAGCTTAGAGATGAAATTTTCTTCAAGGATGGAGAATCTAGAAATGTTGCAATGCTCAAATACATTCCTCTGAGCTACATCCATTCATTTTCCTTTAAGTATTTAGGGAAAAAATGACAAGGATAGCAAATCCCGACCATGAAAAATGGAAAGAACGGGACAACCCAAGTTTTTACACCCAAATATAGACCTTTTCAGATAAACAGAGAAACGAGGAAACAATTTTCAGGCACAAAAGAATGTGGAGACTTTTCAGGCACAATACGGGAAGATAAAATGTGACAGTGGCCTCAAACTGAGGAGTTTTAATGGCAAATGGAGTGAGACACATCTGAGCACCAATACCATTGAGACATTTTTTGGCATTAACACCATTCGAAAAATAGGCCACTTATTTTATAAGACCCATCAAGCCAACTACCAAACATTCTCAAGCAAGTTTTCTTATAACTGGGATAGAATATTTAACAAGATGGGCAGAAGCGGTTCCCACAAAAAAATGTACTACAAAAACAACTGCCAGATTCATATATGAGAATATTATTACAAGGTTTGGGTGTCCTTTAGCATTACTAGTGACCAAGGCAAACACTTTGTGAATAGAACTAATGATAGGGTTTATGATCAATAATAATAGAAGTAGTCCATACCATCCCCAAGTGAATGGAACATCAGAGGCATTCAACAAGGTACTAGAGAAGGTATTAACAAAAAAAATCTTTACAAACTATGGATTGGAATTTAAATATCTCATCCACTCTCTGGGCATACCGCACAACGTATAAAAGGATTACCAAATATTCACCATTTATATTAGTCTATGGACTAGAATTCGTGGTCCTCGAAGATTTTTTGCTTCCAAGTTTGAGGATTGCATTAGTTTTTAGAATGACTAAAGATGATTCACTCCATGAAAGGATAATAGAATTATAAAAACTATATGAGAAGAGGTTCATAGCCACGTATAACTAGACCCAAAAGAAAATAATACAAAAGGCATTGTATGACTGCCACATTAAGAGGAAAAAGTTTGATATTGGAGATCAAGTACTCTTGTATGATAGCAAGTATAAGCACCTGGGGAAATTGAAGGTAAGATGGCTAGGACCATACATTATTAAGGAGATATTTCCTTCTGGAGCAAAAAAATTACAAATTTTGAAATTGAAATAACTCCCTGGATATGTGAATGGGGAAAGAATCAAAATATATGTGACTTGAAAATCAAGAAGTAATAATTTTTTTAAAAAAATTGACCTACTTGAAAACTGGAAATTCGGCAGGTAGGTCGAGGGGTAGGATGAAAACCCACAAGGGAATCTCTACCAGAGAAAGAAGAAACTGTGGATGAAAGATACCCATGTAATAAATAGAACACTGATTATTTGAAAATTGGCAATTCAGCGGATAGGTCGAGGGGTAGGATGAAAACCCACAAGGGCGTATCTACCCTTAGAAAGAACATTGGGAACAAGTCAAAAATAATAATCCACAGAGGGAGAATACCCGCGCAATAAGGACAAGGTAGAATCACAAAGGGAGGATACCCATGCAACAAAGAAAAATAAAAAGCAACATCCGTAAAAAGAAGGGAGAAAATAAAACATAGAAAGTAGGAAGAATGCAAACTATGAAAAGAAGCAACTAAGGAAAAGTCATGACATAAAGGAAATAGAAAAACCACACAATAAAGAAGGATAAAACCACATAAGAAGCAAGAAGACAAAGCATATGATACAAAGAAAAAAAGAATAAATTTGTTAAACAAAGGAGAGAAAAAGACATGTATAAACCATGTGAAAACCATGTAATAAGGAAACCCGTCAAACAAAGCAGAAATCATGAAACAAAGAAAAATCCGACCCGATAAGGAGGTAATAAATGTGGTAGGTGGAAAGGGAATATTATAAAAGACATTAAACGAACATAAGGTAAGGCACAAAAATCTAAAGGCAAAGATCGAGAAATTCATCCAAGGGAGTGCCAAGAAGGAAATTAGTGCAAAGCTAGGGATAATCAAGAAGAGAACATGGATACTCCAGTAGAAATTACACAAGAATATCTTCCACAACCGATATTCCTCAAACATTCTGCAAAGGAATACAAGGACAATCCATAAGGCACCTTTTTACATATTTCATTTAAAGTCATGCATATAAGGAATTTACTTAAATATATTCATTCACCCATTATCAAATATGATCACACTAGATTGGAGGTAGACATGGCATTGTTGATAACTACAAATGCGGATACCCAACAAGAACAATAAAAACATAAAAGTAATTGGGGAGTTAAAACTTGATGCATGGAGAAAATTTTTCTACTTCACTAGGGAAGATAGGGTAATTAAATTTCTTCTCAGCCGTCTGCATAATCAAATGCTCTATTTGGATCAGCCATATCAAACTACTATGGAAGTGATGGCTAGGGTTACTAGGCTATGGGACAAAGGATGATCTTCATTGACAAAGAAAAAATTCCCAATGAAATCTACGGTGAGGGAGATGGGTGTCAAGACATGCAAAGGAGGCATCTGAATCTCCAATATTTAAAACCCTACTTTGAGGTATGCCGCCAAAGTCATTTATTTAAAAAATTATCATACAAATAGGGAGGATGGTTGCCATGGTCTGAGTGTCTGAATTGCATTAGATATGGTTACATCCCACTCAAAATATAACCTAGTAGAACTACTAGCCACAAAATTTCATGAAAATGTAAGGAGAATAAAAGAAGGCAAACACACATTATGTTATGGGTCAATATTATTATGTTTAAAAATGTATTTCACAAAAAAACTACCTCAGAAAGTAGAATTAGTTGATTAGAAAATAGATACCCCTGAAGGAGAGAAAATATAGGAACATATGAAAATAATGGATGTAGTCACCCAAATAACCTCACTCATTGGATGGGCAGATAGAATTAGGGGGATGGTTTCCAATAAGTCTAGGATATTAGAGAAAGTGGTGACAAAATATGAAGCAAATCTTATGTTTATTATGGATATTGACTATACCTTCATCAGGACATTAGTTCCCTGTACCAGCTAAATGCCACCATTTCCCTATGAATCTTTAAACAAGTTAGTTTCTACATCCATCCAAACATTGTAAGCATACCTATTGGATCCTAAAAAACCTAACCTTTAAGAATTTATTGAATAAACCTTCAAATAATATAGGCAAAAATATTCAACATAGTCTGAAAAACTAGAAATAAGTGGAGGAGTATCCAAAATGTACAAAATAAAGAAATCCCATGTTATTCAAAGACCCGTTACTAAACAATAGAAAACCCTAGCTGAAAAGGAAATTTGAAACAAGTCATGAAAAACATAAAAGAAGAAGAAGAATCTGAAGATATAGAAGAATTTTTAGGATCAGAGGAAGAACAAGAAGAAACTCCATCACCTATGCACCCACAAGAACAAGAAACACCATAGATTTCAAAAGAGGTAGAGCCTTGGGCAGAAACACATCTCACAATAATAGCATACTGATATTATCAAAGATGCCTATCTCTAGGGGGCATTTCTCAATTGGCACAAGAGTATGATGCCAGCACTGGAAGAGAATAGATGGCAATAGTTAAAGCCATATTCTACTATTTAGAAATTTTTGGTTTTGTACTTAAAGATATCATGAAATTACTCCCAGATGAGTTAATTAAGGAGATACAAGAACACATAGAAACTGAGAAGACAAGTTGCCTAAAGGATCTACAACAAAAGAGATCAAAATTAAAGGGGAAGAAAAAAATTACTACCACGGAACTACATAGGTTCAAATAGTTTGAAGAAATTATTGGGTTGTTTATTAAGACAAGAAATGAAAGGGATAATAAAACATCAGTAGAGGAGGAGAAGATAGAAAGCCGCAGAAGTGGCTAAAAAAGGAAATACAAACACAAAAAGAAGAGGAATAAAAATTGAAAGAAATAGAATAGATTAAATAGATAACTGAGAAAGAAAACAAAAAAACAAAATTGGAAGCTATAGAAATGCAAAAGACTACAGAAATTACAAAAGACAATAGAAATAGAAAAGAAAAATAAGGAACAGGAGAAAACAGAGAAGATGAAAAAAAGAAGAGATAGGAAGAAAAAATTGAATAAAAGGAGAAAAAGGAGAAAGAAGAATCATTAGAAAAACAAAGAAAATAACAAGAAAGGATGGTGGAAGAATAGAAAAAAAGAAGAAGAGAAAATAGAGAAGGAGAAGAAATGTAAAGAAGACGCAACACAAAATAAAAGGAGGAAGAAAATAGGAAGGCAAAATAAGAGGGGGAAAAGAAGGAGAAAGAGGAGCAAGAAATGAAGGAAAAATAAGAAGTTGCCAAGAAAGAGAAAGAAGAAAGAGTTAAGAAAGAGAAGGAAGAAGAAGAACAAAAGGAGGAAAAGGAGGAGGAACAAGAAAAACAAGAAAAACAGATCTTATAAACATCCTCCTCTAGCATAGTGACAACACAAGCACCTACAGATTCCTTAGCAAAAATAAAAAAAGCTCTATAGAAAATTAAACAGGAACAATCAATCCAGTTGCAACAAGGAGTTGTTGAAAAAACCGTAGAGGGCTTTAAGGTCCACTTAGATAAACTAACTCTGTTACAGAAAATCCACTTGCAGTCAGGTACTAGAGCAAAGTGCTACACAATATTGGATGCAAAGATGCATCGAACTTGAAGAAGAAATGCAAAAGATTCTCTCTATCATCAAAACAGACAAGCCACATATCACAATTGATCCTAATCTATCAATAGAGGCAACCATAGAACATGCGGTAAGTGAGATTTTAAAGGAACACCACATAGATTTGGAATTAGAAAAAAGATATAATTCGTAAGAATGTAGTGGAAGAGCATAAACTGGAATTTATTAAACCACACAAAGTATAGAATCAATCCAGGAGGAGTAAAGTTTTAGAGAAAAATTTGAGCAATGTCCTCGTGTTGAGTTGTGGATCTCAATTACTTCAGTTTAGCATGCAATGGAAACTTGCTGTAAAATATAGTAACTATCCTTAGTTAGGGGGGAACCAGCATCGGTCAGGAAAGGGAGGAACCGGTAGCGGTTAGGTCTAACCGGCGTTGGTTACCTGTGCGGGGATGTTTTAATTAACTCTTGGGAATTAGATCTATTTTTAGCATAAAATATATCTATTGATTGTAATTATATGGCTAAGTACCCTAATTTTATAAACAACTATATAAGCATAAAAGATAGGGTTTAGAAGTATGTCATTAACAAGAATTAGAAAGAACTTGTAAAAGTTGGTGAGAATTCTTAGTGATGAAGCAAAAGATTGAGAGAAAGAAAGTATTATACATCTGAGAGGTGTGGAAGATTATAAATCTTCATTGTATATCTTGTCAAAGCTTTGGATAATAGATTGGCTTGTTTCTTGGTGGATGTAGCCCACACTGGGTGAACCACATTAAATCTGATGTTGATTTATGTCTCTTATTTTGTATATCAAAGTATGAGAATACATTCTGGACTGCCCTTGCAGTTTTGGGCGGAAGTAATTGATACAATGGTTTATTTGATTAACTGTGGGCCTTCAAGTTCACTAGATGGAGGAATACCAGAGGAAGCTTGGACCGGAAAAGAGGTAGATCTTTCTTTTCTTAAATTTTTTGGTTCATAAGCTTGTGTGCATGTTGATAGGGAAAATAGAAAGAAGTTTGATGCAAAATCCAAGTGATGCACTTTCATTGGTTATGGATCTAGTGATTTCAGTTTCTATTTTTGGGATTTAGAGAATTCTAAAATTATTAGGAGTCGTGATGGTGAATGGAATGAAAAGAAAATGTATAGGGATCAAATTCTGGTACCCAAGGATGAAACAGTTGAAAAGTTTGTGAATGAAAATGAACTCTTGGATTTAAAAGAATTACCGATAGGGTTACACAGTAACCAGTGTCAGTTGACCCCTGACCGGCATCAGTCAGACAAACTGGTATCGGTTATAGAAGATACAAACCGGCATCGATTAACAGAACTAACGTTGGTTAGAGGCGACCAACATCAGTCACTGTTAGATTTGGATAGGAATGTCTAGGAGATACAAATTGATCCTCCGGTACCCCAAACTCCTGTGAGAAGGTCACAAAGGGTAAGTAAACTTCTAGAAAGATTTACACCTTCTCTGTTTTATTTATTGTTGACTGATAATGGTGAACTAGAGAGCTTTGAAGAAGTAATGCAGGATAAGACTCACGTTCAGTGGGAGCATGGCATGGATGAGGAGATGGACTCCTTGGAACAAAACTAGACTTGGGATTTGGTTAAGTTGCCAGCAGGTAAGAGAACATTGTAGAACAAGTGAGTTTATAGGATTAAGGAAGAAGAGGGTGGACAGAAAAGATATAAGGCAAGGCTTGTAGTAAAGGGATTTTCACAGAAAGCAGGTATTGACTTTAGTGAAATATTTTCTCCTGTTATTAAGATGACTTCTATTCATACTGTATTGAGTTTAGTTGTATTAGAAGACTTACATTTAGAGAAACTAGATGTGAAGACGAATTTCCTTCATGGTGATTTAGATGAAGAGATTTATATGCAGCAGTCTCTTGGGTATGAATTCAAGGGTAAGGAGAAATTAATGTGTAGGTTGAAAAAGAGCCTACATAGGCTCAAGCAAGCTCCAAGGAAATGTTATATGAGGTTTGATAGTTTTATGCATGAGCATGGTTACTTGAGATGTGAATCTGACCATTGTGTTTATTTCAAGAAGCTTGAAAATGGGAGCTATATTATTTTATTATTGTATGTGGATGATATGATTTTTGCAGGATATAGTATGTAGGACATTGGTGAGATTAAGGCAAAGCTAGCTCACAAATTTTCTATGAAGGATTTAGGAGCTGCAAAAAAATCCTTGTCATGCAAATAAATAGAGATAGGAAAAACAAGAAATTGTATTTGTCTCAAGAGGATTATATCTACAAAGTGTTAGAAAGGTTCAACATGTAGAATGTAAAACCTATTAGTACACCTATGGATGAAAACTTCAAATTGAGCAAAGATCAGTTTCCATAATCACATGAGGAGGTCAAATACATGACATGATTTCCATATGCTTCAACTATTGGAAGTCTCATGTATGCTATGGTTTGTACACGACTAGACATTACACAGGTAGTGGGAGTTATGAGTAGATATATGGCTAATCCAGGTAAAGAGCATTGGAAAGCAGTCTAATGGATACTCATGTATTTGAAAGAGACATTTAGCATGTAGTTATGCTATGGAGGTTTGGATATTCCATTATGTGGCTATGTTGATTCGGATATGGCTGGAGATCTGGATGGTAGGAGGATCACTATTTGATATATTTTCACAATATGTGGAATGACAGTTAGCTATATTTCAAGATATCATAAGGTTGTGGATTTTTTTACTATAGAGGCATAGTATGCTGCAGCTAAAGAGGCTAGCAAGGAGATGATATGGATGAGTAGGTTCATGGAAGAGTTGGGATAGGAGAAAGGTGATTGTAAACTATTTAGTGATAGTCAGAGTGTAATTCATTTGGAAAATAACTCATCATTTCATTCAAGAACAAAAGATATTTAGTTGAGGTATCACTTCATATGGAAGGTATTGGAGGATGTACAATTGAATATGGAAAAGATTCGTATGAGAAATAACCCTTTGGATATGCTAACGAAGTCATTAGCAAAGGAGAATTTCAAGCTACACTCCACTTATGTTGGTCTTCACGTTTGAGATGTGAAGAGGAAGAAACAAATCTAAGGAATGATCCAAGAATGACGATGTACATGTATGGTGCAGTAATTAATCTCCAAGTGGGAGATTGTTGAGTTGTGGAGCTCAATTACTTTAGTTTAACATGCAATGGAAACTTGCTAGAAAATACAGTAACCATCATCAGTTAGGGGGGAACTGGCATCGGTCACCCAGGACCGGCATCAGTCAGGAAAGGGAGGAACCGACAGCGGTTAGGTCTAACTGGTGTTGGTTACCTGTGCGAGGATGTTTTAATTAACTCTCATGAATTAGATCTATTTTTAGAATTAAATATATCTATTGATTGTAATTTCATGCCTAAGTGCCCTAAGTCTATAAACGACTATATAAGCATAAAATATAGGGTTTAGAAGTAAGATTATTAACAAGAACTAGAAAGAACTTGTAAAAGTTAGTGAGTGAGAATTATGGTGATGAAGCAAAATCTTGAGAGAAAGAAAGTACTATACATCTAAGAGGTGTGGAAGATTGTAAATCTTCATTATATATCTTTTCAAAGCTTTGGATAATAGATTGACTTGTTTCTTGGTGGACGTAGCCCACACTGGGTGAACCACGTTAAATTTGGTGTTGATTTATGTATCTTGTTTTGTATATTTCTTCTGGTAGAATATCTACTTTTATTTGCATGTATGCTTAGATCTGATATATTATCTGTACAACCGGTGTACTAACCCCAACACGTCACATATTATACATATTCCATTGGATGGCCGAGCATGACCGTGGAAGATAAAGAGGAACTAGATAAGTTGGAGCAAGAAATACACAAGGCATCCACAAAATATGATATCTCCTAAGATATATATGGAACTCAAACAAGGAAGTTGGCAGAACTAACTGAAAAATACCATAACCAATAGTGGGCATGGATAGAGAAAATATATGATATGCAAGAATGTAGTGGTACCTTGGACAAATCCTTGATCAGAATGCAACAAGAAACTATAATAGCATAGACCAAATGGAATAAGGTACAAGCACAACCCACCCCATCCGATATAATTACATTAATTCAAGAAAATACATGGCTCCAAGAATGGACCGATTAGGTGAATAATCATTTGGCTTCTTGGTACATCTATGAAAAGAACATAACTCTTCATATTACAAAATACATACCACAAAATATGCCATGAAAGAATAAAGGTCACGGTTTTCCCACAAACCCAATAGGGAGAGTCGAGCAAGGGAACCCTTCCTTATGTTAGATTTCTAATTTTATGGGGAGGTTGATGCCTCTAGAGGTTGGCATCCCATAAATATAATCTAAAGAGTCGAGCGAGGGAATCCTTCCCTATGCCATATGTCTAAGTTCTAGTGGTTAATGCCCACATAAGATAGTTTTGATATAAAAAAATTAGAGAAAAACACATGAGTCTTCATCAGTTGTTTTGTTGAGGACGAGACAAGGTTTAAGAGGGGGGATAATGTTGATTGGAGTCTTCATCGATTTTGGTATAAGCCGCAAAGTTAAATATAAAGCCACCTGTAGATGAAAAATTGTGTTAGTGTGTAAACATGAAATGATTTATGAAACTAATTCAAAACAATATCTAGCACAATGGTTCGTCTACCTCATATTAAGCAAGATGAAAACAAGGGGAAAATAATTTACTCGTACTTACCTACAAGTAGAATTCTCCTCCTTTGATGATTTTATTTACTCCTTTTACTTTCTTGATTGAATGGATGTAAAGATGCTTCAGATCTTGGACAAATTCCAGCAACACCTCTTCTTGGTCAATTTCTTGATTGATCTTGATATATTGTTATGAAGATTACTTGGATAACTTGAGAATTTGATAGCATATACTTGCAAATCTCTAAGGTGCTTACCATGGAGGGTGGCACCTCTACTTATAGTTGGAGGAGGTAGAAATCAATGGCTAAGATCTTGCCATGGTGGATTAAATCAATGGTTGAGAATGGATGAGAGGAGAGGATTGTAGAAAATTCTATATTTCATGAGAATTCTCTATTGAATTAAAAATTCAATGGAATAGTGTATTTTATTTGAATATTTGAAAAGAAGAGGGAAAGATGGAGAGTTTTCTAGAATTAGAATCCTCTAGATTTGGAGGGGCATTTAAGTTCTGATTAGGTGAGATTAATTACACTTAGTACGGGGTGATTAGATGGAGAAGGTTAGGCATATAGATATGTATAGGGTAGGTGGTAAGTGGGTGAGTATTTTTAAATTAGTGGAAAATAGTTAATGAGGGTTATTTAGTGTAATGGGTGAAATATTAATGATTTATTAATATTTCTAATGGTGTAAGTGGGGTTTATAGAATAATAAATAATGGGAGCATAGTTGTATGTGTGTTGATATATAATATAATAATTAATTATTATGAGGTCGGTAGTGGGGATGAATGGCTATTATAATGATAGTTGAATTATTTATTAAATGACCATGTTGACATTTTACATGTCTACATTTTTCCCCTCTTTGAAGTGTTATTATGTAGCAATGACAGTTCAAAGAAGAAATACAAGAAGATGTTTTAGATGGTGGTATGATGCCCCCTTAAGAGGTTAGGTGAGGAGTAACGAGTCAGAGAACCTCTCAAAAAGAGAAGATAATCAAGTTAGTTGATGAAGGAAGATGAGAAGATGAAAGGGTTTGAGGATTCATAAGATGGGGATTAGAATATTAGGATATAGTTAGAGGTGAGGAGAGAAGAGAAATGGAGGTATAAGGTTTAGAGGAGAGGGGAGAAGGCTAAAAGAGGTAAAAGAGTGGAGGGAATGAAAGAAGAGGGGAAGAAGGAGGAAAGTCGAAGAGAGGAGTGTTAGGAAATTAGTGCTCACATTATTTTTTGTAATAGTTAAATGTAATATTCATATATTACATTAGTAAGTTAGTGTGTTAGTAAGATATTAATATTGTTATATTAATATCATATTAGTGTGAGAAAATAAAAGATTGTAATATTATTAATATGAGCCATAAAACAACTCATTATTAATAATATAGGATATTGTATTAGTTGTGAGTTTGTTGAATAAACAACTCATGTAGCTTATTGTGTGTGGAGATATAGGTGGGATATACGAGAGAATAGTGGTGAGTGATCATAGGAGAGATTCTCTAGGAGAAATTAGTGGGATAATATTGGTAAGCCTCATCTCCTTGTTTATAGGAAATGGAAAGGCTATATATTGTAAGCTCTCTCAATCATGTAATTGCTCAAAATTATTCAATCAACAATATAGTGTGTTTATTATATTTTTGTTCTTATTTTGTGTTTGTGTTATTATCTTCATTCTGCAACATTGTCTCTTATTGATTTGTACAATTATATAATGTAAGTGTTGCTTATTTATAATAGATAAGCTATCAATTTCACATCATCTGGTATCAGAGCAGGCTAGGGCAATTTATGAGATTCATTGCAAGACAAAATCACAGCCTCTAAGATGCAGATATGAGAGTTTTGAAGCTTTCATTGTCATTTTCAGAATTCTGATCTGAAAAAAAAATGACTGGTAATTCACATTTTTCTCAAAAACCCAGATTCGAAATTTTCTAATTTTTTTTGGGTTTGTTAATTTGTATTTATTAAAACTTATGTCAGAACATTACAGAAACCCATTTCGTATTTTATGAGAAATCGTGGAAACAATTCTGACGGTTTCTAATTATTCTGTAAAAAAATAGTGACTGATTTCTAGCAATTAAAATCTGATATGCTTTATTATTTTGATAAATATAAATTTGATTATTATTATAAGGGTGCATTATCAGTTGAAACCGACACCTAATAGAATTTTAAAATGATCCTCAAAGACAAATTCAGCTGAGTTAACATCATCATAATAATGGCTGGAGGCAAGGGAGGAAGGAGGTTGATTAGCGACCTCTCGTCAAGCATCATCGACAAGGCCGCGAAACTGAACTAGTGGCCAAGTTTTTAAGTTGCGTGTTTACTTTCAGTGTAATTTTGTGAGAATAAGAACAAATTATTGTTCAAAAGTAATGTATAAACATTCCTGAATGTAACTCCTGATGTAATGAAATAGGTGAACAAAAGCACCACATTAAGACAGTTCATGGATCTTGAAAATGTTTGTGGAAGATCCAAAAAACCACACGAGGTGGACAGGCGATGGATCTGTTACACATCAAGGTTTGTGGTAAACCTGTAAAACCATAGAAGGTTGAGCATTGCTCCCTTCATTAGTATCAAGGTCATGAGTCACAAAGTTTGACATGCTCCATAGAGGAGAGCATACTGCAGATAAGAGTGTGTATGTTTTTCCCATGTTCACACTAAGGGGGTGAATGTTAGGAAATTAGTGCTCACATTATTTTTTGTAATAGTTAAATGTAATATTCATATATTACATTAGTAAGTTAGTGTGTTAGTAAGATATTAATATTGTTATATTAATATCATATTAGTGTGAGAAAAATAAAAGATTGTAATATTATTAATATGAGCCATAAAACAACTCATTATTAATAATATAGGATATTGTATTAGTTGTGAGTTTGTTGAATAAACAACTCATGTAGATTATTTTGTGTGGAGATATTGGTGGGATATATGAGAGAATAGTGGTGAGTGATCATAGGAGAGATTCTCTAGGAGAGATTAGTGGGATAATATTGGTAAGCCTCATCTCCTTGTTTATAGGAAATGGAAAGGCTATATATTGTAAGCTCTCTCAATCATGTAATTGCTCAAAATTATTCAATCAACAATATAGTGTGTTTATTATATTTTTGCTCTTTTTTTTTTGTGTGTTATTATCTTCATTCTGCAACATTGTCTCTTATTGATTTGTACAATTATATAATGTAATTGTTTCTTATTTATAATAGATAAGCTATCAATTTCACATCAAGGAGAAAGGAAGGGAAGAAGTAGAGGGGAGAGGAATTGGGGGATATGCAAATGTGAAGACATTTTTTCACTCGTCAGCGATGTATGACAAGGGTAATGTTGTTGGATTTTGGATGTAAATTTTTGGGATGCCTGAGTTCAAGGGGATAAATTTGGACTTTGGATGTGGATTGGGAAGATGCCCCAATCAAGGGTGATGTTTTTGGAGTTTAGAATAGAATGTCCCAGTCAAGGGTATATGACATGGGTGATTAAAGGATGTTAGATTTGGATAAAGTGATGTGATTGATTATTGATTGGATTGGATGCTGATGAGATGGGGTGGATTATAATGAGATGTGTTATCATATTGTGTCCATTGTATCATCATTAGAAAGTTTATTAAGATGTGGCATAGAGCAAGATGCACTAATGGTATAAGGACCATGATGTTTTAATTATTAGATGCCCATGTCCTCGTATCATTGGACAAATTAATGTATAAAAAGGATCCTCATATTATTGGACCTCTTAGAAAGATAAAACAAAGGTGGCCTCATCTCATCAGCCAAGTGCTAATAGAAAAGAAAAAGTGGCCTCATATCATCGGCCGAAATCAAAATGCACACAAGCAAAATATACCTAGTGTATGGATCGAGTGAATTTTTGTAGATTTTTTTTTTTGTATTTCTTTGTAATTTTTTGAATTTTTGGAATTTTTTTGGGTTTATTGAATTTTTTAGATTTTTTGAATTTTTTAGATTTTATATTTTTTTGAATTTTTTATATTTTAAATTTTTTCAGTTTTTTAGATTTTTTGAATTTTTGAATTTTTTAGATTTTTTGAGATTTTATATTTTTTTTGGATTTTTAAATTTTTTAGATTTTTTAGATTTTTTGAATTTTTTAGATTTTTTGAATTTTTTAGATTTTTTGAATTTTTTAGATTTTTTGAATTTTTTAGATGTTTTGAATTTTTTAGATTTTAGATTTTTTTTAATTTTGTAGATTAGGGTGATAAATGAGGAAATTTCATGAAGGTAACAAGAAACGGGAGGGAAAACGAATAAATGGGGGGGAGAACATGCTCACAGAAGGTTGGAAGGCATCGTGGCGGGTATAAAAAGGTTTCAGGGTTTTGTTGGTCATGACAGTATACCAGAGAGAAAAGGAGAGTGATAGGGAGTGAGTAGCAATGGATGTGAATGGGGGGGAATGGAGAGAAATGAAGGCATTAGGGTCTTACAAGGGTTGCATTCCTCTGAAGTTGTCTACAACTCTTGGAAATCTATTTCCTATGTATAATGCGACCTGGGTTGGGATTCAGGTAGATATTTCTAATCATGACAGATCCTATGCAGTATAGAGAGGATCAGAAGAAGTCTGGACTTTAGAGAATGGGTAGGGTATATTAGGATGAAAATTATGGATATCGATACAATTGATGCAAGGGGAAGGTGTGCCTTGAGTATGCGTATGCTTAGTGTCATAGAGTGCTAGTAGACAAATGATCGGATTAGATTCTACCATGATGCAAGAAACCAGTTTTCACCATGGTACTTGCCCAAGGTGCCACTGAAGTGGTGTTCACCAATGGATGGAATTTGTTTTTTACATGGATCATTAGGCACTTAAGCATAGAAGCAGCTAAGATGTATGATGTTCATAGCTTATCCAGCTCGTATCCATCTGAAGAAGCAAGCTTATAAGCACCTGGGCCAAATTTAGCGATGACAACATACGGTCCGAGCCAATTTGGCTTGAACTTACCTTTCTGTTCTCAATCAATGTTGGTGTTGCATTGATTTTCTTTGAGGACTAGGTCACCGACTTCAAATTCATGGTCCTTTATGCGCTTGTTGTAATGATGATGAAGGAGTTTTTGGTGGGATTTGAGGTGATCCAGGGCTTAGAGGAATTTTTCATCAAGGATCTCAAGTTCTTGAAGGAAATGGACGTGGTAATATTCATCATCGAGTAGGTGTTGGAGAGAAATGCGTAGGGATGGGATTTCAATTTCGACGGGCAGGATTGCTTTGGTGCCAGTGTGAGTTCGAATTGATGTGTGGTAAGCCCACAAGGAAGGATATATTTTTGTATTCAAATCTCATCCTGATTGATTTACTATTTTGCCAAGGATGTGTTTTAGTGTCTAGTTAGATGCTTCAGATTGGCCATTTCCTTGTGGATAATAGGGGGTGGAAAATTTGAGCTTGATGTGGAATTTTTCATAAAGTTCATGGATGACTTGATTTTTGAAGGATTTTCCATTATCCGTGATTAGTGTAGATAAGACACTGTAGTGGCAGATGATGTGGTTAAGGATGAATTTGGACATTTTCTTTCCTTTGGCATAAGTGAATGACATGGCTTCAACCTACTTAGTGAAGTATCCTATAGTTGTGATGATGAATTTGTGGCCATTAGACAAAGTGGGATTCAATTTTCCCATGAGATCAAGACCCCAGGTAGAAAAGGGCCATGATGTTGTAATGGGTTGTAAGGATTGTGATGGTGCGTGGATGAGGTCAACATGTTTTTGATAGGGGACACATTTACGGACATAGGATCATGCGTCTTTTTCCATGTTTGACTAATAGTATCCGGTGCATAAATTTTTTTGGTGAGGATGATACCACAGGTGTGGGCATTACAAGTTCCTACATGAACTTCGTGGAGTGTTGATTCAGCCTCTTGGGAATTTAAGCATCATAAGAGAGTTTCATCCAAGCTTCTACAATAAAGGGTATCACTAAGGATAGTGAAGCAGGAGGCACATTGGATGAATGATTTACGATGGTTGCAAGGGAGTTTAGGTGGAAGGGTATGGTCATGTAGATAGATGCAGATGTCGATGGTATCAGGGGGAATTTGGACCTAATGATCTCAAAAACTATCTTTGACTTAGGAGTATCATAAGCGAGGAATCGTTTAATTGCTCTATCAAAAATTTTGAATCGGATTCATCTAGAGGCATGTCTGGAAGAGAGGCAATGGTAGCCCATAACATCCACTGATTTGTTACTTGTACGAGGGACTTGGTCAAACTAAATATGCTTGGAAATAAGCCTTGAAACTGTCAACCATTCTTTTATAAGGAATCAATTTATCATCCTTGGTGGCATATTCATCATTGAGTTGTTTAATGATTACTTGTGAATCACCAAAAACATTGATATGTTTAATATTCCACTGAATAGCCATTTTTAAACCAGCAAGAAGTGCTTCATATTTAGCAATATTGATGGTACAAGGAAAAGCAAGCCGAAAAGCTTTAGGAATTAAGTCACCTTGAGGGGTGATAAACATGATACCTACTCTTGAACCATGATGTGTGAACGAGCCATCAGAGTACAATGTCCATATGTTTGATTCTGTAGTTGTACATATGGATCCATCTAGGAACCATGTAGCGAGTGGTGTAGTATCAAAGACTGGAGCTTCTGCCAACTGGTCAGCTAGTACTTTTCCTTTGATAGCTTTATGATTAACATATTCAATGTCAAATTCACTAAGAAGCATGATCCATTTAGCCATCCATCCTGTGAGAGCTGATTTGGAAAGTAAATATTTGAGCGGATCGACTTTAGCTATGAGCTTAGTAGTATTATTGAGCATGTGATGTCATATCTTTTGAGAGGCAAAGATCACAAGAAGACATGTTTTTACATAGGGGTGTAGTTAAGCTCATATGTAATTAATGTTGGACTTAAATAATAGATGGCATGTTCCTTTCCTTGACTATCATATTGTGTTAGAAGGGCTCCCAAGGTGTGTTACGTAGCTAATATATAAAATAGAAGAGGTACTCCTAGAGTAGGAGATACCAAATCAGGAGGATGCATCAGATATTCCTTAAGCTTATCAGAAGAGGTTTGACATTCCTCGTTGTGGAATGGATGAAATTTTTCTACCAGCTATGAGATAAATCTTCCGATAGCTTGAATCTTTCCCTGTAGGCTTCATAACTGTTTAATATTTTTAGGAAGAGGCATTTTGATTACATCTTTAACTTTATCTAGATCAACTTCAATTCCACGTCTAGAGATAATAAAACCTAGGATCTTGCCATATGTGACACTGAAAACACATTTATTGGGATTTAAACAAACTTTATATTCTTGTTCAAAGATTCAACGTAGGATTGCAAGATGTTCGGCACAAGTCTTAGATTTTCCCAGAATGTCATCGACATAGTCTTTAACTATAGCATGCATCATATCATGAAAAATAACAGTTATGACACGTTAGTAGGTGGCTCTATCATTCTTGAGTATGAAGGGCATGAATTGATAACAATATGTGCCCTAACGTGTAGTAAAAGTTGTTTTTTCTTGATCTTCCTTGGAAATTTTGATCTGATTATAGCCAGAGAAGCCATCCATGAGAGATAATATCTTGTTCCCAGCTATAGAGTCGATGATCATATCAATATTTGGCAATAGGAAACAATATTTTGGTCAAGCTTTATTGATGTCACGGAAATTAGTATAGATACGAATGCCCCATGTTTTCTTGCCTACTAGGATGATATTGGAGATCCATTCAGAATGATCAATAGGTTAGATGAACTCGACATCAAGCATCTCTGCAGTTCCTCTTTGATAAGAAATGTAACTTTTGGATACGTTTTTTGAATTTTTTTATTGTCTTTGCATCTTTACGGACTACAAGATTGTGGACTACGAGAGAAGGATCTAAACCAGGAATATCTGCATAGGACCATGCAAATATATCTAAAAAAATTTTGAGGAGTTGCGGTAAAGATGTCTTTGTTATTCTGTAGATAAAGATGCCCCCAGTTTGAGAATCTTGGGTTCTTCTTCTGTACTGATATTGATATCAATGGTTTCCTCAATTACAAATGATGAACCATCTTGTAGGGATTCAAGAGCTGGGAGAAGTTAATCAATGACTGAATCATCTTCGGGATTTAGGGATTCTTGGAAGAATTCGGTGAGGGGATCTTCCTTGTCAAGGTGACAAGAGAAGGTATGATGGGGGATATTAGATTGAGATGCAAGGGAAAGGGGATTCTTCTGTGCCCCAAATTATGCATCAATGTTTACACATACTTGGAAACCCTTTTTATGATACCCAACAGATATATTGTTGTGAGTTCCCATGAACTCAAGAACTGCTTCATCATTTTGAAATCAGTTAAGATGAGGATGTTATGATCATCGGTCCCATTCATTGAGTTGTGGATAGGTGAGGGTGATGTCCATGGCAAGAAAAATAGATGTCAGGGAAGAGATTAGGTTTGGCAGAGGTCTTCGTATTGGCTATAGACGGAACTCGTATCAATGTTTTCAATAACTTCGTCAGTGGTACTAGAAGTTTCACTCAGGTCATCATAGGTGTTTTCACTAGGTGGTTGGTATAAAAGTTCCATGTCCATCAAGGTTGGGGATAATGGTGGGGGGTTTAGGGGTGCCTTATTTGTAGCAACCTAGTCCTTTTCTAGAATATCCCATATAGGTCATCATCCTTCTAGGAATTAGATACTTATTATTGGAACAAGAAGAAGGTATTGCATCATCAATAATCCATGAGGAATCGGATGGCTCGAGGTACGCATTAACAAGATACCCGAAAATGAATAAAAGTGGATGATCCTAACACATATGTTTACCATTTATTTGAATAGACATCAGGGTCCTGCCAAGTTGTTTGCGCAATGGCGGTAGATGGTTGATACTAAATGTTTGGTATTCACCACATCCTGTCGATTTTATCGCTTGAGTGGTGGAGTTGGTAGAAGAGGAGTGGATATAGATGGAGTAGGTAGGAGGGGAGTGTATGATGAGGAGGCATGGTGGGATGGTGGGTGTAAAACTATCTGGAGAGACATATGAACTAGTGGATGATGATGGTGACGATAGCTGGTGTAGGTTCAGTGATAAGACAAGATGGTTCCTGATGAGCTTTCAACTTCCAATGTTTGGAAATATTGAAAGGGTTGAGGGTCGTTGTGGATAGTAATTTCTATACCAGCATGTTCAAAATTGAGACATTGATGGAGTGTGGATTGTTCAGCGTTCATCTCGTGAATCCAAGGTCGTCCAAACAAAATATTATGCGGGAACTAGAAGTTTATAACATGAACGAGGGTGGGGAGCATGACAGGCCTTACATTTATGGGTAAACAAATGGTGCACACTAGTCTACGCTCTATGTTGTCATATGATTTAATAGTAATTATATCTTGTTTGAGATCTAATTCAATGTATCCTAACTGATGAATGAGATTCAAGGTACATATATTTAGAGCTGATCCATTGTCTATTAGCACTCTCTTGACGTGAACATTCTCGATGTGGACTTCAATATAAAGAGGAATATTGTGGGCAAGGCCATGTGGTGGAAAGTCTTGTTGGGTGAAGGTAAGTGGGAGTGTCGGATACAAATAAAGATGGGAAACAAGATCCTAAAATTGTGTCGGATTGATATTGGTGGGAACGCATGTCTCTTGGAGGGCACAATATAATATGTATTTGTGGACAGATTATATCTTAAGAAGGTCCATGATGGATATCTGAGTAGGATTCTTCTTAATTTGTTTCATAATATTATATTGTGCTTATGGAGTTGTGTTGGAAGATGATGGAGTGGCTCTTTGAACCACCACACGATTCCTATGGGTAGTGACAACACACTGAGGATTTTGTGAGGGGACTTTTCTTTTAATGGTGGCTAATTTATGGGTAGAGTGCTGAATATGGCTAAAAAGTTACGTGTAAGGAGGGGTACACGATGATATTCATGTGGTTGGAATGGTGAGTAGATGATTCGGCTTTACTTCCAAAATTCTGCTGACTTTGGTTAGAGGCATTGTTATGTCCATGATTAGGAAGGGGATTTTGATATATCTCGAGCTTATGGTTTTGCAAAGAAGTGGACTCATTATCCTCTATTTCTATTTCACCTCTGTTGATAAGGTATTAGATATAATTCTTTAATTTCATACACTGGTGTGTGGCATGACCCTTGATTTTATGAAATTTACAATATTCATTTTCTTTGAACCATGAAGGTTTGGTTCGAGACTCATCGATGGGCTACGTTTGAGGGAAAAAAACCATATTGATGGTGATTAATTTATCAAGGATTGCTTCCAAAGATTCACCAAGGGTATTCTATGTCTGTCACCTCATATCTTGGGCAGGCCGGGTTTTTCCTTTAGGGACGGATATAACGGCTGTGGTATGGACATGTTGGATATTTTTAGTGTTTGTTACTATGTTGTTGACAACATTCTTATTCTTATTAAATTATTCAGGTTTTTCGGATGTAAAAGGTTAGTTGGATTGATTCTGATTGTCCCGAGAATATATATTAATAAGGCCCTTTGTAATAAGGGCTCTCTCGATTAGCATTACCTTTTCAATGATGTCATTAAATGTGTTTCCACAATGGACTTACAGATAAAAATCCAATTCCTGATTAAGGTTTTATGCAAAGATGGTGACTAGTTTTTTCTCAAGTATGGACCATGGAATGCGGCTAGTAAGGGTTCACCATCATTGTAAGAATGATGATAAACTATCACCATTTTGTTGTTTTGTCTTGCACAAATCAATCATTGTGACATCATGTTCTACATTATAGGAAAAAGTGTTTTAGAAATTTTTCGGATAGGTCAGAAAAAATTGTAATACTCTACAAACCTTATAAGTTATTTAATTTAAGGGAGACCCCACTTGAAAATCTAGGTGATATGGTGTTTTACCACTTCTTATTCCTCTATTCTTAAAATTTAATATTCTTTTCAAATTCTAAAACAAAATCTATACGTATTTATAAATTTAATTGGTTATTATATTATTATTTTATAATGTTATTAATGGGATGGAGATTAAGAAATATTGATTTTATTTCATAAAACAAAACGGAGATATTGAATCTATACATGTGAGAGACGGTTGGAAGGAGAGGGAACCATCAAAAATCCTGAGAAAGTAAATGCCACGTAGGCATAACTAAAACAAACAATGTATTATGATATCCTCCCATAATATATTGTTTTTAAACATCATATTTTCAAATAGTGGACCCCCTTATTTTAAAAATGGTAAAAAAAATTGCACTCTTTGTGTAGTCTTCTCACCTTTGAAGTGCCATGCCATCTTTGTGGCTTCATGGTCTTGGTGACACCTTGGTTTTTCCTTGCAGTATTACCACAAACTTGTAAGTGACATGAGTACATCTCTCTACTAACACCTTAAGTGGTTTCCCATATTACCTCAAACCCATATGGTTTTCAATCTACAAGTTGACCACAAACCTGGAGGTTACAAGAGGTCTCCACTATACACTTCAGTGGTTTATCGGATTTTCAAAAACCCTTTTCCAAGAACCAAGCACTACTTTAGTGTTTTTTCTCCTCACAATTTTGTTCATTAGGAGGTACCAAACTCAAAAATAATGTTCAAAATTTTATTGAAAAACCACACTGCACAATACACACAACAACAAAAAACACACCAACAAAAATGTCACCAAATGAATGATGCAACCCCATCATAGGTGACTGACGAGAGGACGTCAATTTTCCTCCAACGTCTAATAAGATGTTACTACATGCTTCACAATAAGAGATGTGAAGTGAAGGTGACCTCATCAGCTAATTCTTCACTTTCATCAGTATCTGGTGGATCTTCTAATCGAGAAAATTTAGCTTCATTGGGATTGAATTTTCCTTTGAGAACATCTTTCACTCGAACAAGACAGTACCGTGTTGTATGATCTTTCTTCTTGCAGTAGTGGCAATTTAAGTCATTTTTTCAATATTGGACTTTTTATATAAAAATAATTGAGAATAAACTGCATTCTTGTTTTTCAAAATACCTTCATCTTCTACATGCAACCTTTTATCTTCTGTGAGTAGTGTTGCAATCATATTGTCAAGAGATTGTGATGGTACTTGGCTAAGAGTAAATACAATATTGTTATATTTATGTTGTAGACTACTCAATAGAATAGCTTTAGTATCTTGATCATCAACTATAGTTTTTACCTCAACAAGTTGCCTGAAAAGAGACCTCAAATTTGTTATATGGTTAGACATAATAATTCCATTATCCATTTTAAATCTATATAATTGTAATTTCAGTGAAAATTGGGCATTTGCCGCTTTTGCACTGAACATTTTGTTAAGCATTTTCTAAATTTCTTTGGATGATTTTTCGAAGTCCATGTGATGTAACTCAGAATCTGAAAGTGCAAGTCCAATAATAGCTTTTACTTTTTCATCTCTTATTTTCCACTAGAATTATTTACTTACATCGGTGGGTTGTTTTTCATCCCTGTTTACGATGCCCCACAAATTTTTATGCATCAATTACATTTGTATTTTAACCTTCCACGTATGAAAGTTTAAACCAAAATATTTCTTTATAATTTCCATTTGCAGCTAACAAATGAAAGAAAATGAGCAGCCTACCAGAATTGAAACGATGCTTGCAAACCCTTGTTGTGTCTGTGACCTCACATGGACCTCTAGACCTATGGTAATGACTTTGTAGATTTTGTTCTGGAACTTTGAACCCATGCATGTCTGTTGCTTGTTCTCGTGCCACGTTTCTTACCACCAAAGGTCTACTGCCTGTTCCCTTGGTCTCTTCCTATGTTGTTCTGCGCTAGTCAAATGACAAAAAAACATCAAATGAGAATTGCCACACCAATTAAAAGAATGATTCTACTGCGCAAATCATCATGTCTCCACGTTGGTTTCCTCCTTAATATTTTACGCAGGCCGCTAGATCCAAAAATCTACAGTCGACACAAAAAAGGTCTCTCACTCCAATGCTTGAACCACGTTTCCCTCGATGTTTCCTCTTGGCCAATAAACAGAAAATAAAAAATTATGATAAACCAATGGAACAGGTCGATTCTCTGATTCTGAAATGATGGATTGGGACGCCAAACAGTTCACTAAACTACTACAACTTTCTTCCACACATCCTGATCTTGTTCTTCTCCAAAACGCTGCGTCAAGGGACTGGGAGAGAAGCTCTAATACCAAAGATAGGATGGAGAGCAGGAAATATTAATTGTATGTCATAAAACAAAACAAAGGCATTGAATGTATAAATGCGAGAAACGGTTGGAAGGAGAGGGAACCATCTACCATCCTGAGAATCTAAATCTCATGTAGACATAACAAAAACAAACAACGTATTATGCTAAAGTTATTTTTTGGTTCTAGTTATTTGTGTGGATACCCATTATTGACTCATATGAGGCTCTTGTTGGCTCTTGTTCTTGTCTTTGTTTGACATAAAACTAATCCCATTTATTTTTATTATGTTGTTTCCAAATTATTTTTTTGTTGACTAATTTTGTTTTATCCTCGTTTATATTTTTTCTTGACATTAATTAATCTTGTTTCATCCACGTTTATATTCTTTCTTGATATTGGTTTTCTCTTTGCCCAATTTTGATGTTTTTCTAAGCTGAATACTATAATGTTAGGAATTATATATTATGGTCACCTTTTTATGAACTTTTAGACCTTATTCCAAGGCCCCATGGTTTTTGCACCTTTTTCAAATTTTTCTTTCTTTTGTCTATTAACCTATGTATCAACGAAGTCCTTATTTAAACTGATAGAATCCATATAAATTTATGTAAATTCATTAAGGAAAATCACATAAATAATCATTTATTCTTTTAAAAGAAATGAATCCATCCATCTCAAGAACATTCCTATTCCAAAAATATATTTCAATAATTTAGAGAATATAATAGTTAAACGCTGGGAAAATCGCACTACACCAAACTTCTAGGTGAATACCATTATACTTTTTGTGTTATTTCTAGACTATTCAAAATTATGCTAAGAGCCTAATGAATCAAACACTGCATTGTTTTTCCAAAACAATATTTCAAGAATTTAGAGAATATAATAAATAAAGGTTGGGGTATTTGTATTACATTGAATTACTCAAAGAACCCCGTTGTAATTTGGCGTGTATGTTCCTAAACTAATAAATCATAAAGATGTAATAAGCATTGAGGGGTAGGACATCCCCTAGCCTGTAAATTTTATCATTTTGTATGGACTTACAAGTTTATTCTAGGATTCAAAGTAATTGAAATATATCTCCACCAATTTATTTATAATTATTAAAAAAGGGTGTGTGGTTTTGTAAACATTTCAATTATTAAAAATTCCTAAAACTCCAAGTATATACATTTTAAAAATTGAAACTAGTTTTAGTTAACTATACCTATTAAAATATGGTTGTGATTTGATTTAGTTAATGTAGTATGTTATTGTTAGTGTAAAACTACTTTCTATTTCCACACTATGGTGAATGTGGAAATTATTGTAATTTCAATATTGTGAGAAAAAAATCATCCAAAAATACTCTGATGAAGTTCCCAATGTAGGGTTCAAACACCTTATTCATCAAACGCTGGAACATTGCCAGAGCATTACACAACCCAAAAGGCATAACTCTATAAGCAAACGTTCCCCAAGGAGTGGTGAACGTGGTCTTCAGCTGATCTTTCTCTATTATACGAACTTGGCTGTATCAGCTATATCCATCAGCAAAACTATAGTACTCCTGGCTAGCTACTTCGTCCAAGATCTGATCTGAGAATGGAAGAGGGTAATAATCCTTCTTTGTTGCCTTGTTGAGCTTCCTATAATCAACACAAATGCATAGTTTTCCATTCTTTTTTATTGAGATCACAATGGGAGAAACCCATTCTGAATTCTCCATAGAAAATATGAATCCTGCATCAAGTAACTTATCTATTTCTTCTTTTACGGTCTTGGAAAAATTAGGATTCATTCTATATGGCATTTGATTTATGGGCTTAGCACCATCTACCAGCTCAATAGAATGTTCTACCCAACTTACTTGATGGAGTTCCTTGTAATAAAAATTGAATAGGTGTATGTACCTTCGAAAGAGCTGGAGGTAGGATTCCTTCTCACTCTCCATCACAGCATCACCAATATTTATTTGTTGGAGATGATCATCAATTTCTTCTTCAAATAATTTTGTGGTTTCATGAGTCGGTGTGACTAGAAGGATATCCATGAGTGAAACATCGACCTCACTTTCTTCGTCTTCTGTGTCCACTTCACTAGTACTAGAGTAATCAGAAGATGTCCAATCATCAGTTTCATCACTTCAATCCATAAGTTCTGTCTTATGATGCCGAGGGATCACGTTTATCTTCACCCTCTCTCTACCACGTCTAAGTGTCATGAAACCTTCATTCCAGTAGTTTCTTGTATGAACTCTCCTTAGCCATAGTCTTCCCAACAACATTGGGTATGCAACAGTACCATTTTTCATCACTTGAAAGTCTACGACACATACAACACCTAGAACAGATATTGCCACATTTGAAACAACACCTTCTGGTTTAGTTTTTCCCTTATTTAATGACCTTAACATAAGTGTTGAGGAATGATCAATTTTTAAACCCAACATATTCATTACAGACTCACTCATTACATTAACTGCAGCACCTCCATCAACTAAGACATCATGAATTGAAATACCATTACATAATACCATTACATAATACCGTAGCGATCCACCTCTACCTCTAAAACAGGGACCTCAACCTCCTTCTTTCATCGAGCATTGAGTCCACTTTGCAGTTCCTGTCTCTTCTCAGAAGACATAGCCAAGAGTTGACCATATGTAATATTTGCAGGCCTTTTGGACAGATCTTCTAAGATGGAGTATGGTCCTTGTCCCTATGAAATCAAAAAATCCTACACACCCAACTTTCTTCTCCTATTTTTCTTACTAGTTTCTCCTTTCATCTTCTTAGGATCATTTCCATCTTGGTTATCTTTTTCTCTTTCTTTTTGTTATAAACACATCTGCTTCATTATTTATGCTCTTATCTACTACATGTAAATGATTCATAGGTACTTCTCCTTTATCATTATCTCTTGTACCAGATGTAGAAGCTCTATCTAGATAATTATACTTATAATGACCCTTTTTATGACAACCATAACATACAACTTCAGAAATATTTATTTTTGGACCTCTATCTCCTTCCTGAGAACTAAATTATTTTCCTTGAAGAAGATTAATAGTTAACTAACCCATCTTCCTGAGTAGATCTTCATACTCAGTAGATGTACTAGGAGAAAGATTTGTGCTCACCAAAAGTGGTTGTGGATTCTAGACCAAAGGTGTTGGTGTAGGCTCTACTTTAGCAACAATTTCTTTGGGATCTTCTTCCATGTCTTTTTCTTACCTTTTTGCAATCTCCTTTGCTTGTTCGAGGATCGTTGGGTGGTTATACTTCACTCGTTGTTTGATCTCTGGCTTCATCCTAAGAATGAAGTGCTTACAAAGGAGATTATCCACGTCATTCATCAACCCATCTACTAATCCTTCCTTCCAGATCTAGGTATCGAGCTTCCTCCTTAGCTCTAAAACATGAGCATGATAATCCCTTATCTTCTCCTTCTCTCCTTGGGATATCTTTGTGATATCGATCATGAGATCTGCATATTTATGTTGTTTACCAAATTCTTCAAGAAAGATTTTAGTTAATAAATCCCTTGAGTTTTTCACATTATCACCTAGTGTTTCAAACCACCTAAAGGTTGAACCATCCAAAAAGGTAGGAAAAATGTTAGTCCATTGTTTCCTTCTTATAAGACCATTACAAATACAAGATCGTTTAAACTCTTGAATGAAAGAGGAAGCATCTTCATTAGATTAGGCTGAAAAAATAAGAATCTTCCCCATTTTCAAAAGTAACCACAGTGAAATACCAACCCACAAGTACAATCAACAAGACTTATGTGCACAAATAATTGGAATCACTATAATAGAGAGTGACTTTACACCTTTCTACAGTAAAATAGAAATGACCACGGTAAACTATGGTAAAAATTGACTTACTGTGGTAAAAAATGACTTTACTGTGGTAAATACTATTCACGGTAAAAAGTGAAGTTACTGCAGTAAATACCATTCATGGTAAAAAGTGAATTTACTGCGGTAAATACTATTCAAGGTAAAAAGTGACTTTACCATGGTAACTACTATACACAGTAAAAGCAAGGTTACCCTCCAAATAATTTCTGACTAAGTGGGAATATCTCTCCAGAAAATACACCAACGAGGAATGATCCTAGCAACGGAACTACAATGTCATCACCAATCTAGCAATGATAATTCTTCACCAGGAACTCCTCATGCTATGATTATTTACTAATGCAAAAAATTTAGTTTGGTGGATGTAATCTGGAAACACAACAACAAACATAACACAAGAATACCATAGACTATGATAAGAAGGAATGATGATAAATCTGAAATATAAGTGTAAATTATAATATCAACATGAAATTTTTACAATCTCACCCATGAGGTACTTCAAGTGTTACTGACTTCACTTGCCTTCCAATAATAACTATGGGAGAAACTTCACAATTACACCTCTTAATGGCTTCTTTAACACACCTTCAAAATGATGGCTTCCTTTACATACTTACTTATACAATATTTCTCACTACTTCCTTCTATGTTAAATGAGGGGGGTGGTCTCTCTATTTATAGAACTTCCAGGCTTATCCATCTTATCTCTAAGATAGGATAAGAAATCTACTCTGACGAATCATATTCCATACCTTAACTCTTATCTGTACATGTAAGCTTATCTTTTAAGATAAGATAAACTTTATCATTTCACATGGGTTCCACATTTTTAGACTTTTTACAAATAAAATCAAAAAATACTTATAACTTCACTCCTTGTCCTTATTACCAATATATTATTTCTAATTCCTAATCATGTAGACTCTACTTCTCTACTTAACCTAACTTTGACATTTTAACATTACCGAATCACTTACGAAAAATATTTACTTTTTACCACAAAATTCCGATTGTGCTTTTGCTTATTACCGTACTATACATTATTGGCGGCGGTAAATTTTATTCGTTACTGACATCATAATAATTGTGGTTGAATAGATCATTTTCCATGGTATGGTTATTGTTTTCATCATCATTTCCAAAATGGGATTGGGTTATTATTTGTCTAGGTGTCATTAGATTTTAATGTTGGATAGAAATATTTTTGGATGATTATGATTCCTCAATGAACTTGATGCTTAACCTTAATAATCTAGTATTGCTTATAAAATGGAAGAATTTCGACGAGATAATAAAAGAAGGATGTGCCTTGTTACAAGTTCTTATAAGAATAGGATAGGGGATAAGGATATTTTGTCTCTTGGCAAGATGTTGATTAATTAGATTAATTTGGTTGTTTCAAAAGGGATCGTAAATAGGATGTGTATGATGATGTAAGGTTATGATGAGATTTTGGGAAGGGGGGATTATATGATTGGTATGAATTCCAGAGTCTTATAGACCTAGTTTGATTAGGATGCCAATAGGAAATGTTTAATGATAAAGAGGATAAATCTTAAGTATTTTGTGATAGTGTGTTTTGTTTTGGAAGTGGAAGAGATGTGGTTTTGGTTAGTGAAGGATGAATGAATGTGGGATTATGAATATTATTTAATGACATAGGAGTGTTGATTTTTTATTAAAAAAAAAAATTGATTTTTTTTTTGTATGAATGAGAGATATTAAATAATAAAATATTCATATGATGGTATTATATGTCTAAATTCTATGGAGACAAAAACTTGATTTATTATTTACAAAATGTGGGTATGATATTAAAGGAATAATTTATCGTCAAAATTTGGGTATTATATTTAGAAAGAATATTTTAACTAAGTGTGATTAATGGTACATAATGGGGGGTTATGATGTTGTGTATTTTTGAAAATTGAGGTCAAAACGTTATGGTCAAAACTGGGTGGATGATAGATGTGTGGTTTATTAAGCAGAATCAGTGTGAGGGTTATTTTACTGGTTTTGAAAAAACACCCAAACAAGTACACTCAAACATGCATAATATTAACTAGTCAAGTGGGATTACAATCAAGTAATAGCCCACTTTTAATACCACACATAACAGTGGCACTAACTGAGCTAGCCCACCTTTGCATTGATGTGTGATCAGCTAGCAAGTAATATTTGGTGGTTCCTTCCCCTACACTATAGCTTGGTTGTGGCTGAAGGTTACCTATGCTAGGATAAACAAGCTTTCTAGGGGCATCCCCTATATACCTTACGGTACGTGGGGACCAAATCCATGTTGAAATGATGATGTCTAAGGCCTGGGTATTGGGATGTGGAAGCCCCTCACTTCACGTCATGCTTAAAACATGTAGACATTTAGCCAATAATGGCAATTGTCCTTGAATTTATATACCCACTAGAACACGGGGTGTGTCTATGTGCGTGGAGGTGAAGCCCATGGTCATGAGACCCCTAGGACTACGAAAAGTATGTGGATGTTACTTCCATGTCACATTACCTCCTAGAAAATAAAAAGGGAAGGAAATATAACCTATTTTGATCTTCAAGATCATCCTAGGATGCAAGAGGAGAGCATACATGGCGTCGCTTTTGGGTTTAAACAAGAAAGCACACAAAGTACAAAACAGGAAAAAATACAAATTTAAAAATGGATTATTTGAATGGGGGTCTTTGATAAGAAAACTTTTAAGACAAAAAGGTTAGTAGTTTTACTCAAAACCCCAATATTCTTGGACCGATTGGGTTGCGCAACAAGGGTTAGTAGTCTAGATATAAATAGTACCCTACAATTACAAATGTTATATTAAATGAAAAATGAATACCAAATATGACAGATTTTCCCCTTGTTCTTCTAATTTCTCTGCAAAAACAGAATGTTAGTTTTTAGGAAACTCACCAAAATAGAAAAATATGCAAGTTATTAATCAGTATGAAGACAAAGTATACTATTCTGATAAACGTGCTACTACAGGATAATCGTGCTAAAACAGGATATGAATGCGCTACAACCAGGTATAAGTGCTGAAGTATGAAAACCTACAGATATAGTGTTAGGAACCAAATGCGTTATTTTAGGCAGTATACCCACTCAAATTTAACAAACGTGCTAATAATTAGTCAAAATAACTGAACCGTGTACAAATAGAATGTTAGTATAAAAGTGCTAGAACATGGGGTAAACATGTTAAACACAATAAAACCATGTACTAACAAAGTATCAGTATAAACACGCTAATACAGGATTTAAACACACTAAAATTTTGACAAACGAGCCAATATTGTTCTAGCCGCGGTAAATCTACATAGACAGAGTATTAGTGGAAAAACACGCTAATACATGGTACAAACACGCTGAAATTCTTTCCTACATAGCCAAAGCCAAAAAATTATTAGATAAACACGTTGTTATAGGTGACGAATGCATTGTTTTAGGGCATACACACCGATATATAACACATACATGCAAAATCAAAATTTTGAGCTTAAATCTCACTAAAAAATTATAAATTTTTGGGAATTTGTTCTTTATTCGTAATGTGAATGATTCCAATGAAAACCTAGGGGGTAATCCCCATGGTGGGTGCCAAAATGTAGATGAAATTTTTTGTTAGTGTGCAAACATGAAATGATTTATGAAACCAATTCAAAACAATATCTAGCACAATGGTTCATCTACCTCATATTAAAAAACATCAAAAGAAGGGGGAAATAATTTACCTGTACTTACCTACAAGTAGAATTCTCCTACTTTTATGATTTGATAATGGTGTTAATGTTCAAAATAGGAAATAAATCGATTTAAATCCTAAACTAACACTACTATGTGCTACCACAAATCAAGCAAGGATGGAAAGAGGGAGAATTATACCTTCACTTACCATATAGCATTCAATTCTCCTTATTTGATGGTGGATTTTCTTGTGAATTGGAAGATTGCTTCATATTTGGATGTTGGAAGACTTGGACAACACCCCCCCTTGAAGATTGATTCTTGAATGCTTGGATTAACACAATAGATAGCTTTATTGAAGCTTGAAGGATGAAGATGGATGATTGATGATCAAAAGATGAATTTTTAATATGATGGCCACCAAAAAATACTTCTAGCTCTCATGGAGGATGAGAGTGAAAATTTATTTTTTGTGAGTGGAGGATTGGATGGCTAAGATAAAGCCATGTTGGATTGAATCCAAGGGCTAAAAATTGATGAGAGGATTGGAGGATTCTAGAATGGATAATTCTAGATTTTGTGAGGACTCTCCATTAAATTAAAAATTCAATGGAATAGTGTCGATTCACTTGAATATTTGAAATAAGAGGGAAAGATAGATAATCTTCTAGATTTAGAGGTGTGAGGAAGTGCACATGATTAGGATTATATTAAATGATGTGATTAGGATAATTAATGATGAATGATTACATGGAATGGCTAATGGTAGGTGTAGCTATAGAATAAGGTAGGTGAGGCATAGGAATATTAAATTCCTATAAATGTTAAGTTGGATTTAGATAGGATAATATGATATAATAAAAGGGATTAAGGATGAAATGTGATAAGAGGATTAATGATATATAATATATGTTATAAAAGGGATTTTTAAATGTAATATTTAGATAAATGATAAAATATTAGAATAAATGGATTAATGATAAAAGGGAAAATGAATTAAAATGGATTGGTGTCAGATAAATGGTGATGAGGCTAAAATGCAGGATATGGTTAATGTTAATTAATCATGTAGACATTTTAGGTGTCTACATGTTTTCCCTCTTTGAAGTGTTATTGTTGAGCAATGACAGTTCAAAGAAAAGAAGATAAGATATTAATATGGTGATATGATGCCCCCTCAAGGGGTTAGGTAGGGAGGAAAGAGGAAGTTAACCACTTGAAAAGATAAGAGGACCCAGTGAGTAGATGGGACTACTGAGGATGAGAAGATTAGAGGATTAGATGATGAGAATATTTGAATTTATAGGATGAGAGGATTAAAATATGAGTAGAATATTAGGAGAGTAAAGGAGGAGGTTGAAGGAGATTAGAAGAAGTAGAATATTAGAGTAGATATTGTATTTTAGATTTTGCATGCCCCAGTCAAGGGGTTGATGTTTTAGATGTATGATGCCCCAGTGAAGGTGTAGAGTTGTTTCGATTCTTGTTAGATATTAAATGCTTTTAAGGATGTTTTGTTGTCCCTAGCCAGGGGGTAGAATTAGATAGGATGATGTTGATGATGTTGGTTGTTGGCTGTTGAATTTTGATAATTTGGATTTTTTATGTTTGATGTAAAGATGTTTGGATGATATGATTTGATAGGATTGATTGAAAATGTTGGATATATTTATTGGATGAAATTGATGCAAGTTTGTTTGGGTAAAGTGATGATGATTAGGCTAAGTGATGATGTAAAGGGGCGGTGCTATCATAAAGTTCCACAATGATCATAATTACCAATTTTATTAAGATGTGGCATAGAGAAAGATGCACCAACGGTATAAAGACCATGATGTTTTAATTGCTAGATGCCCTTGTCCTCATATTATTCGAAAGGTTAATAGTATGAGGGTCCTCATATCATCGTACCAATGAAAGTTTCCTCGTATCATTGGACATGTAGACAGAAATTAAAAGTGGCCTCATATCATCAGCCAAGTGCTAACAGAAAAGAACAAGTGTCCTCATATCATCGGCTAAAATAAAAGAAAAATATAAAAATGTGAACAGGGAAACACACAAAAATGCATAGAAAATTGTTTTAGATTGTATATATGTTGTTGATTTTTTATGGATTTTAAAGATTTTTTTATTTTGTTAGATTTTTAAGATAGTTTAGATGTGGTGGGATGATCGAATGTGATAAGGATGGGGGTCGAAAGGAGATGACTTTATCCTATAATTCCCAAGGTAAATGTTGATAGGGATTAGAGCTAAAGGGATGGTTTTGTATAGGATAAAAGTGCTTGGATAGGATGAGGGATGTGATAAGGTAGGATATGGGACTAGGTGATGAAATATTTGATTGTATAAGGTAGGATGCAAAATGATTGGATAAGATAGGCCCCCAAGTAAAGGGTAGGATGATTTATGTAAGGAAAAGTAAGGGATGGTTCCCCTAGCGGATTATAAAGTTTCCCCAAGTCATAATGATGATGGGTTAAAGGAAGCAAAATGGGGGATAGGATAAAGAAATAAGATCATCGATTGCCCACAAAAGATGGATGTAAAAGGACATGGATGCAGGGGATAGATGGTTTGAAATGTATGATGAAAAAAGTATGATCTTAAAATCACATGGTGTAAGATAATACTAGGAATTAAAAAAAGTGTGACTAATTTCTAAACAATACTTGGAAACATACAAGTGTGATGTCTCTTCAAGATCAAAGTGTGTGCAATTATGATGTTTAATTACCGCTTGAAGTGAAGACTTTAATGGGTAGTATGTGAATAAAAACTATCCAATGTATAAGGAGTGATTAAGTCAAGTAGGTTGATGGAGGGTGAATGGAAGGTTAAGTCATGCATTGTTCCGCTGCCATCTAGGCGTCCATAGCCTAGGTAGAGTTGCTGGGAACACCCCTAGAGAGAGTCTTGAGGTGGATTTTATTTGATATTTTAAATTTTTATACGATTTTTTCTTTTTTCTTTTTGATATTTATATTTTTTGGCATTAAGAGCTTCCACTCTTTTGAAAACTATCAAGGGGTTTAGAATCACCAGTGGCTTGATGGGGGGATGGAAATGAGTGTAGTGAGGACATTGGCTACAGTGTTAAATTATGCACCCAAGGGTCTTCACCACAAGTTTATTAAGTGTGTTAGATTGTTTGGATCTCTAGGAGGACAATGGTGCTTAAATGTTTGAGGTGATGATAGACCAAGGTCACACAGTTGTAGTAGGTACTATTAGCTTACAACATGTGTGTTCAAGTTGATCAAGTGTTCAATTGAATGGAATGAAAGAGGATATAAATGTATGAGATGCAAAGGGATGTATATGTTGGATGGAAGAAGGATGGGTGGGAAGGAAAGAAAATTCATGCCTAGGCGACGAAGTATGTGCTCAATCGATTTTTGGATGTTTGTTATTGGTAGAGGGATGAAATGATTTGTGATTGGGTTTAGTGGTTGGGATGGTGGGATAAAAAATAGGAGTGGTGGAAATGGGTTGAGGTGGAGTAGTGGGAGGGACGTTTTTAGTGTTAAGTTTATAATCTAAGCCTAAACGACCTAGATTTTGATGAAGGGAGATGGGTTCACAGATGTCTTGTTCATGGATGCCTAAGCCTTTGCCTCGATGTTTCATATTAGTGAACATATTTTTGGATATATGATAAGAAGTGGATGGGGTAGATGATGTCATGTGGTCATCATTAGACTATGGGATTGTAATTTTATCATCTACTAAAATGTAGGACTTGAAAAAATATAGGGGGTAAGATTTCTTTTTATTTCAATTTTTAGGTGGGGGGTTTGGATTTGTTTGATTTTTGTAAATTTTTTGATGGCTGGGATGGATTGATTTTGGATTGTTTATGATGATGGCATTTAAGAGAGGATGAGGATTTAGATAAGGGATGGTTAGGTATAGGATGAGGATAAAAGGATGATGGATAAAGAGGTACAAGGAAAATAATTCTTTGGTTAAAGAGGTTTTAGATGTAAGATTGGAATTGTAGACATCGATTAAGTAAATGTACATGGGTGCAATGGAATTCACAATAATAATGGTCCCTATATAAAGATGGTTTGGGAAGGTTAGGATCATGAAGTTTTATGGGTGGGTGAATGATCATGTTAAAGGTTTTAAGACGATGGAATATGGTAGTCAAGGATTTACCTAAGGAGGCCAAGGTGATTGAGATTGGTAAGAGAGATGGTGTGGGTAATAAGGGTGGGTTAGGTAGGATATCTTTAGGCGTGGGTAGGATAGGAGAGGATTTTTTGGATTTGGATGTAGGTTTAATATTTGGATTAGATGGTTGGGATTTTGATGGAAGATTATCCTTGGGGGATTTAGGAGGTTGGTTTGGTTTTGGATTGGTATTCTATTTTGTCTTGGGATTGGATTTGATTGATTTAGGAGAGATGGATGGTATAGGGTTATTTTTTAATGGATTATATGGTTTGATTTGGAATTGAGTGGATAAGGTAGGGGGGATGAAGAGGATGTGTTATATTTAGATGAAGAGGATATGTTAGATTGGTTGGATTTGGGGGAGGTATATTTTGTAGATATAAAGTATGGAGTATATGTTGATGAGGGATATGGGTTGAATGTTGGTTGAGTTGAGGTAGAGGGGGTTGGTGTGGAAACCTTTTTGGATTTGGTAGATTGAGGTAACTTAGGAATCATGTTAGATGTGATATGATTGGGGGATGGTGGGAAATTATGATTAGAGTTAGGAGATGGGGGTGACTTAGGAGTCACATTGGATGGTTTGGGATTGGATTGGTTATTGGTAGGTTTATTAGATGTGGATGGACAGGATAAATGTGGCATGGGTGAATAAGGATTAGGGGATGAAGAGGATGTGGGTCACTTAGGATTCACACTAGATTAGATTGGGTTAGATGTAAGTGGAGGAGTAGGAGCCAAAGTAGATGTTAGAGGAGGGGAATTGTGACTATATAGGATAAATTACATGGGATGAGGTTGGGATGATGAGGAGGATGAGGATTTAGGACTAAGGTCTGATGTAGGGGATCAGGATTATGGTTTAGTTCTATCTTGATTGGATGTGGATGGGTATGTATAAGGTATGTTATGATATGTTTTGATGGGAGGAATTTGGGGATTAGATTGGTTGATGAGGGATAGTGGGTATGAAGGATTAAGCTCAGATAATAAGTTGGAAAAGTGTAAAAGAAGGTCACTAGGTGGTGGTGGTGATTTGGGATATTTTGGTTTGGATTTTGGTTTAGATTTTGATTTGGATTTATTGGAAGTGGATGTGGTGGACGAATCACAGTTTGTTAAAGTTTGGAAAAATTTTAAAAGGATATCATTATTGGTGGAGGGGGATGATTGGAGTTGATAAAAATCGATGTAATTAATTGGGTGTGAGGAATGAAGATGGTTAGGGATGTTGGATGATGTGAATTTATGATTAGGTGCAATTGCTTGTGTGGATGATGGATCATTTTGGTTGGTTTCAATTAGGTCCTCACTATCATAAGTGAATGTGAGGGAGAATGGTCGAGAAGATGTTTGGATAAGATGTGATTGGAGGCCAATAATTTCTTGGTTAAGATTCTGGATGGTTGTGAGGATGGTGGGATCAACTTGGGATGGGTTAGGATATTGATGGATAGAGGATTTAAGTGTCATAATTTGTTTTTTTAAGATTGGATAATAATAGGGATGTTTTGATCAGAGTGGGAGGGTGAAGCTTGATGGGTGGAAAATTTGACTTTGATAGGAGCCATGATGAAGGTAGGGTTTTAGATAATATTTAGGAATATGATTGGGTATGGATAGGATATATGTAGGATATGAATAAGATAGAGGGATTATATGTGGATGGGATAGATTAGGAAAGGGGATAAGATTGAAGTAATTAGATATATGGATTGGGTTTAATTATGTTTGGATGGTGGGGTCAATTTGATTATTTGATTAATGTTTGATTGGTTGATTAACGTGTGGTCAAAATGATATGTAAGAAAGCAACACACAGGAAACACACAACCTAGCTAGTCAAGTGGGTATGCAACACAAGCTATAGCTCACTTTCAATACCACACATGATAGTGGCGCTCACTGAGTTGATCCACCTTTACGTCGATGTTTGATTGGCTAGCAATTAAGATTTGTTAGTTCCTTCCCTTGCACTATAGCTTGATTGTGGCAGAAGGATACCTATGCTAGGATAAACGAGGCTTTATAAGGGCGTCCCCTATATACTTTGTGGTACGTGGGGCCCAAATCCATGTTGCAAGGATGTTTTATAAGGCTTGGGTGTTGGGACATGGAAGCCCCTCATTTCACATCGCTCTTGAAACACATAGACACTGAGCCAATAAAAATAGTTGTCCTTGAATTTATATATTCCGCCGGAACATGGGGTATGTCTACGTGCATGGAGATGAAGACCATGGTCACAATACCCCTAGGACTATTGTAATTGCATGGATGTCACTTCCATGTCATATTACCCCCTATAAAATAAAAAGGGAAGGAAGGTTAACCACTTTTGATCCTCAAGATCATTCTAGGACACTAGAGGAGAGCATACATGGTGTCACCTTTGGGTATAAACAAACCAGAAAATAAAATACAAAAAAGGAAAACACACAAAGTTAAAAATGGATTATTTGAATGGGGGTCTTTGACAAGAAAACCTATAAGAAAAAAAGGTTAGTAGCTTTACTCAAAACCCCAATATTCATGGACCGAATGAGCTATGCAATTAGGGTTAGTAGTCTAGATATAATTAGTACCCTGTAATCACAAATGTTATATTAAATGAAAATTAAATACCAAATATAACATATTTTCCCCTTGTTCCTATAATTTTTCTGCAAAAAAAAATGTTAGTTTTTAGAAAACTCAGCAAAAAAGCAAAATATTCAAGTTATTAATCAGTATGAAGACAAAATATACTATTCTGGTAAACACGCTAAAACAAGCTATGAACATGCTACAGCCAGGTATAAAATCTGAAGTATGAAAACCTGTATAGACACAGTGTTAGGAACCAAAAGTACTATTTTAGGCATTATACATGCTAAAAATTTAACAAACGCACTAATAATTAGTCAAACAAACCAAACCCTGCACAAATAGAATGTCAGTATAAAACCACTAGAACATGGGGTAAATGTTTCAAAGACTTACAAACATGCTAATACAGGAGGTGGACATGCTAAAATTATAACAAACGTTTCAATATTGTTCTCGCGGCAATAAATCTGCACAAATAGAGTATTAGGAGACAAACGCAGTAATACATGGTACAAACACGCTGAAAGTTTTATGAATGCATTGAAAGTGCACAACTACACTAAAATTATTTCCCACACAACCAGAGCCAAAAAATGGTCATATAAATGTGCTGCTACAGGTGATGAATGCATTGTTTTAGGGCATACGCGTTGATACGTCACACAGACACGAAAAAATAAAAAAATTAAGCATAATTCTCACTGAAAATTTATGAAATTTATGGATTTTTTTCATAATCCATAATGTGAATGATTCCAATGATAAGTTAGGGTGGAAATCCCCATGGTGGTCACCAAAATGAAGAAAAAATAACGGTGTTAGTATTCAAACTAGGAAATAAATTGATTTAAATCCTAAACTAACACTACTATTTGCTACCTCAAATCAAGCAAGGATGGAAAGAGGGAGAATTATACCTACAATTACCATCTAGCATGTAATTCTCCTTATTTTATGGTGTATTTTCTTGTGGATTGGAATATTGCTTCATATTTGGATGTTGGAAGACTTGGACAACACCCCCCCCCCTTGATGATTGATTCTTGAATGCTTGGATAAAGACTATGTATAGCTTGATTGAAGTTTGAAGGACGAAGATGGATGATTGATGATCAAAAGATAAAGTAGTAAGATGATGGCCTCCTAAAAATTCTTCTAGTTGTCATGGAGGATGAGAGTGCAAATTTATAGTTTGTGAGTGGAGGATTGGATGACTAAGATGAAACCATGTTGGATTGAATCTAAGGGCTAAAAATTGATGAGAGGATTGGAGGATTCTTGAATGGAGAATTCTAATTTTTTTGAGGACTCTCCATTGAATTAAAAATTCAATGGAATAGCGTAGATCCATTTGAATATTTGAAAATAAGAGGGAAAGATAAAGAAGATTCTAGATTTAGAAGCCTCTAGATTTAGAGGTGTGAGGATGTGCACATGATTAGGATTATATTAAATGATGCGATTAGGATAATTAATGATGAGTGATTACATGGAATAACTAGTGGTAGGTGTAGGTGTCGACTAGGGTAGGTGAGGCATAGGAATATTAAATTCTTATAAATGTTAACTGGGATTTAGATAGGATAATATGATATAATAAAAGGGATTAAGGATGAAATGGGATAAGAGGATTAATGATATATAATAGATGTTATAAAATGGATTTTTAATGGTATATTTAGATAAATGATGAAATATTAGAATAAATGGATTAATGATAAAAGGTAAAATAAATTAAAATGGATTGGTGGTAGATAAATGGTGATGAGGCTAAAATACAGGATATGATTAATGTTAATTAGTCATGTAGACATTTTCAGTGTCTACACCACCATAGTAGGAAGATAGCCGGGAACAAAGAATAGACCCACGGAATAAATACAAAGCTGCAAAACACTATGAGAATTCTGCCATATATATAAGAATTCGTGAAGCTAAGGAAATAACCATCGAAGAATAGAAGAAGCCGTCAATAAAAGGTCAAATCCGCGATGTACAAAGGAAGCCGACGAACACTGGAAAAAAGTTGCATTACACTGAAAAGAACCACGGAAGCTGACGCCAAGCCATGGATTGAAGACAAACTGAACCAGTACGAGACAGAAGCTGACAAAGGCACATGTCAAAGGAAGTGTCTTTTGGAATGTTTTGAGCTTTGTATAGTTATTGTAATTAACCTTTTGTGTGTGGGCGCATCACAAGAAATCTATGTGTGAGTGTCATTTTGAGATTTTGTAATAGAAGAGAGATAGATAGAATGGGAAGAAGATGTATTTACTCAAGACTGATGTAATCATTATTGATAAATAAAAAATAATGGATTCTTGGATGAAATATATTGTGTACTTTCTTTTATATTTATGTTTTTAGAGTAGATGTGGTGTATTTCTCGTGTACATCCTTAACTAAGATCGAATTTTCTAAGCCCTACAATATTGTGAGGGTTTTAGGTCAACAGTTTGACATATATTTTATTAATAATATATGTAAATTTATCAAATTTAAAGTGAACCTTCAAGTAAGTGTTGAAATTTATTATTAATATAATATGATTTTATATTGTGTTTTCCATTTTTTTATTAGTTCATGTATTTTGTTATTAAAGCACATAAACATGTGATTGTAGTAATCCCAAAAAGCTATAAATTCCTTTAAAATAGGAATTTTTAGGCTAGAGACTATTATAAAATATTTAACACTTAGAAAATATTGCACTAAAAGGATAATATGATGATGGTAATGATTAATTATTTTCCTACCCTTATTAAGTTAAATCTATTATCTGTAAATCTGACACAAAAATTGCCTCCCTTACCATGTTTTGTGGTTATCAAAAGTAGAAACTACATGGGCCTAATATGTGATTCCAACTCCCCTTTACATGTCCATATCTCTATAGTTTGTTGCAGAAAACACAAGAAAATTCCCTTAAACATGGCATTGCCTCTAACTATCCATAAAATAAAAAGGACTAACATTTTAGAACTAATTGTTGAGATTATGAGTGTTGAGTTATAAGTGTTTACTTGTATAGTTATCTCCAAAGTATGTTTCCTGAAGGATCTATGCATCACACTTCCTTTCTCCTATGAGTAGTTCAAAAAATGATATGCGTTCCATATATCACTTAATGTAAGAAATAAGAGGACAATTTCTCACCGAAAGAATTCTCCTCCCTCAATCCCCTTGTTCATTGCCTCTCTTCCCCCTACAATGTTTCACCTTCAATATTTCAACTTTAACTTCTTTAATGCATCCCTATTAAAATATCCATTACACCACTCAATTATGATTATTAGTAAATAGATGAGTGATTATATCCTCAAGACGTTGAAAAAATATTACATACATGTATGACATATTTTATTGTTTTATATTTAAAGAGAAAGGCATATGACCATCATCATCTTTCACTATATGAACCCTCAAACCAAACCCTTATCCATTTTAAAATTTTAGAATTTTTTATTACAAGAAGAAGGTGATGAAGTGTTTGATTAGGATGTAAAAGGAAAAAATGAGTGAACATGAATGAAAAAATTTGTCACATGTCCTAACTAGGATTGTACCGATTAACAACGACCATCCAAACTATCTAAATAACAAACCATGATTATTTTTATGGTCCTAACACTTTCTTAGATTCATATCTACATCTAATTTTGATGGGTCACACAATTTTATATTGATAAGTAAAATTACATTTTGTAATTAAAAATTATTCGTTTTAGATTTCCATAAGTGGAAATGTTTTGAATTTTTTTGTCTAAAACGAATTGTGTTGCATCCTTTAAACTATGTC